>JBCNJP010000010.1:115130242-115196087 GCA_039602395.1 Deinandra increscens subsp. villosa
TGGAAGGTGAAAATCAGACCATATTTGTGTAGTCACTATAATTATGAAAATTAAAAAAATATTTAGTATTTATTTTTTGTCTTTATTCTTTAAAAAAAATAATAATAAATAAACATCTTGGTGTGTCGATTTATACAAATCCTCCACTCCTCGGAAACTCAGTCCGTCCGTTTGTGTGACAGAGAAATCAAGCACAAACCAAAACCAAAACCATGGAGATGGAATCAACGGCGTCGGCGATCGGAGTATCAGTTCCGGTCCTCCGATTCCTCCTCTGTTTCGTCGCCACTATCCCCGTCAGTTTCTTCCACCGCCTCGTCCCCGGCGGAGCCACCGCCAGACACCTCTACGCCGCCTTCACCGGCGCACTGCTCTCCTACATTTCCTTCGGATTCTCTTCCAATTTGCACTTCCTCGTGCCGATGCTCATCAGTTACGGATCAATGGTCGTCTATAGGGAACGATGCGGCGTGATTTCCTTCGTGTCTGCCATGGGCTATCTCATTGGATGGTACGATACTTACATTAGATCGTTGAATTTGAAGTTTCACTTCTGTTGTTTTGATAATATTGAGAAATTAGGGTTCCATTTATGGAAATTCGGTACTTTTGGGTGCCTACTGCCTAGCATGCATTTAAGCATTTGAGTTAATGTTACTAAAATAAGGTATACATTTTTTTTTTTGCATGAATCTAATCATAGTGACAAAATTTTAGCTGCAAATCGTATATATATTTTGGAATTGTTCTTGTAAAGTCACGGTTTATAAGTATATCTGTAGATTTTGCCCTGAGAGATTTCTGGATATCATGTGTTCCTGCCTTTAAATGCTTGTTTTAGATTCATGTGTTCCTGCCTTTAAATTTGTGAATACTTGTTTTAAATGCAACTTTTTATGATTGATAGTTTGTAGTATTGTCATTCCAGCTGCTTTTTGCAATGTGTGTTATGATCAAAATCAAATTATCAATCCATGCTTTACTTTACTTGTACATCAGATTGTAGAAGATGATGACATCTTGTTGTATTGTACTGTTGGTGCATTTTGGCATACATTTTGTATTAGCAAACCCAGGAATAGGATCTTCACATTCTTTCTGATATTCACTTGATAAGTTTCGTATTCAATCTGTTTTTGTTAGCATTATTCTGTATATATGTTTAGTAATTATTTTGGGATATCGGCATATCGCAACAATGACAGTTAACAAATATGCTTCTCTTCTTAGTGGCTAAGAATCATGGAAACATGTGTCTTGGTTAGCATTTTTAATAGTACTAAAGTCTGGATGTGGGATGCACACACGTATCTACGTATACATTATCAAAGCATTTAAACCATATACCAAAATAGGTCATAGCACATGTTGATCAAACAAGCATTGGAGACAAATATGTATAACTAAGTAAACAAAATATGATCCATACGAGTAGAAAGCATATGTATTTTCGCGAACCATATACCCAAATAGCTCATCGTCTGTTCACTCTCTGTATCCTTCTGTTTTTGTTATTCCCAGTTAAATTCAGCATTCATTTTTCGTTTAAGTTATGATGCATTTAAATGTCTGTAAATCGAAGTATTAATCATTGTTTAACTACTATAAAACATGCAGCCATGTATACTACATGAGTGGAGATGCATGGAAAGAAGGAGGAATTGATGCTACAGGTAAGCACTCTCTCCATCTCCGCACTCATTATATTTCAACCCTAATTAAGAATGGGCTCTTTGAAATAAATTGCAATTTTGAGGATCAGAGTCTCAGACATAGTTTCTAATATTTTGAGAAGCTCTTACACATTTTATCTTAAATTTTGGGTTATTGTTTCTTATCTAATAGATCTCTATTTGTGTGCAACAAACTTACCTCTAATGCTTTCATGTAGGATCTCTTATGGTGATAACATTAAAAGTGATTTCATGTGCTATTAATTATAATGATGGATTATTAAAAGAGGCAGATCTTCGTGAATCCCAAAAGAAAAACCGTGTACTAAAGCTGCCATCTTTAATTGAGTATTTGGGATATTGCCTATGCTGTGGAAGTCACTTTGCTGGTCCAGTTTATGAAATCAAAGATTATATGGATTGGACCGAAAGAAAAGGGGTAATACATCGTATTATCTGCTCGTGTTTTGGTTGTTTTATAATAAATGTTTATTTAATATAAGGAATTTATTCTTGACAACTATTTTCCAGATTTGGACAAAATCTGAGAAAGGTTCACCATCACCATTTGGGCCAACACTTAAAGCTATTCTCCAAGCCGGTTTTTGTATGGGTTTGTACTTGTATCTTTCGCCTTTTTATCCACTTTCAAGATTCACTGAGCCAATATATCAAGAATGGGGATTTCTGAAACGTCTGACCGTCCAGTACATGTCGGGATTCACTGCCCGTTGGAAATATTATTTCATTTGGTCCATCTCAGAAGCTTCTATCATTATTTCTGGCTTCGGCTTCAGCGGTTGGACTGATTCTTCTCCACCCAAAGCCCGATGGGACCGTGCAAAAAATGTTGACGTTTTGGGTGTTGAGTTTGCAAAGAGTTCTGTTGAGTTGCCACTTGTGTGGAATATCCAAGTCAGCACATGGCTTCGTCATTGTGAGTTACTATCAAAATGCCTTTTCTAATTACATATGATATTATTTAACCAGTCATATGAATGTTTAGTTATTGGATATTTATGGAGCTGTGAGAAACAATCTGCATTATCTAATATTTTTACCTGTTATTAGATGTTTATGACAGACTTGTTCAAAAGGGAAAGAAGCCTGGATTTTTCCAACTACTAGCAACACAGACTGTTAGTGCTGTATGGCATGTAAGTTTAAAGTACATTCATTGGGCAGTGGTTATATGTCCGATTGATGATTTAAATCTGTAATCATTAATTGACTGTGGTTAACTATTTATGATAATGACAGGGATTATATCCTGGTTACATCATATTCTTTGTCCAGTCTGCTTTGATGATCGCTGGGTCAAGAGGTAACAAATCGGTCAACCTTTTTTCACATGACTTGCTTATAAGATTAAATTTAAATTTTAAATGTATAAAAAGTTCATTAATTGACTTGTAATTGTTCTTATTTGTCTTTGAGCAGCCATTTACAGATGGCAACAGGGGGTTCCACCACATATGGCAATGGTTAAGAAGTCTTTAATGCTCATGAACTTTGCTTACACGCTTTTAGTTCTAAACTACTCCTGCATCGGTTTTATGGTTAGTGTGATACCTTTTCTTCAATTTTTTCCCCTGGCCGATACACGAATCATCTATATCCTTTTTCGTTTAAAATTAATGTGGTCTTTCCCAAATAAACGATTTTTCTTGTGCACATTCAGAAAAGAAACACTAAACACAGCGGAATATAGTTATTTGTTTTGGGTCTTTTCTGATTGAAGATGATTATTTTTACTATCTTTCCCAAATAAACTATCTTTTATGTTATATATTTGACCTTAGAACTTTAAAAAAATATTCTTTTCTAAACTGAGGAAATTAGAATATTAGAACTGGTTATAAACTGATTGTTATTTGTATTCTTTTACAACACAGGTATTAAGTCTGCAAGAAACACTGGCTGCATACGGGAGCGTATACTACATAGGAACCATCATTCCAGTGGCTTTAATCCTCCTCGGTAACATAATCAAGCCAAAACCGACCCGACCCAAAGCCCGGAAAGATCAGTGAGGTTTATAAACCCATCTCTCTCCCTTAATTCCCAATGAAGAAGTAAGGGATTGAGATTCACCAAGCTAAATCATTTCTTAGTTAGGAACTTAGCATTAATGTTAAAACAATGTTTTTTAATTTCATTTTTGTTGCCATCATTATGAAGTTTGTCATCTCTCTTTTTTTCTGGGCATGTTAAGCTCTTTCTCAACCCGAACCGCCAATATCTAGCTCGTGGTCTGCTCGGAAGCACGTTCCCAAAATAAAAGGTGATTGGTTTGAAAAGTTGTAGGGCTTTTTTGTTCGGTCTTTTGGTTTGCCTCAACTTATTAGTCTTCAAGGAGGTAGCTGGAATACTGCTGAGCTGTTGGCCTGTGGGCTGTGGGCTGTGGCCATATTATTGAGAAAATGCAAGTTTTTATGGGCCACAAGTCGAAATCACCATCATCACTTATACAATGGCTTTATTTGGGAAACGAGTTGAAAGTTGCCTAAAGTGCGTATTTATTTCGTAAATTTTTGTTTAACGATTGAAAATTGAAATAGTATTTTGTGAAATTTGGGCGTTATTTTCTTTTAAAAAAAAAAATCTGAGAAATGAACAAAGAAAATCTAATAATTTTTCTACATGAAAAGTACTTCATTCAATAATTTTTCTAGATTCAATCCATAGAAAATTAATAGAAAAGATAAATCCATAGAATTGAATAGAAAAGATACTTGATTAATGAGGGTGAATATTTAGAATTGTTGTGTAACATGTATCCTTCATAGTGGAACACCCTTTTTTACTTCATCAATGTTCTTATTTAGTGAAATACTTAATGAAAAACTCATTCCCTTCATAACCGTATTTTTGAACATGTTTCTTGGTAACAAGTCTTAAGATTTTGATGTTTATTGATATTGCTGATACTGATGCCACTGACAATATCCTTGTTATGGAGCTAAAACTGCATACTTCGGAATCAATAGAAAAGACAGATCTCATCTAAATTGACACATTAGATCCGATTTGGTTACTCATAGTTAAAATCATGATGTAATATGTACCCTCGATAGTGGAAAACCCAATTTTGCTTCGTCAATGTTCTTATTTGGTCAAAATACTTAATGAACTCCTATCTTCCTTTCATAACCGTAATTTTAAAGAAGCTATCCTGATAGCAAGTGAAGCAGAAGAAACTGCTAACTAGCATCAATGTGCTAACTAAAAGAAAAAGCAATGTCCTCTTATACATACATTTGCAGTTTGTCTTTGTATATTGTATTGTAGGGATGATTCTATCTCTGAGGACATTGATTAGTAATTTTTGATCATTTTTTGTGAAGTAAAATTCAATTTATATCTCCAATAAAAAATAATATTTATTTGTGTTAAAAACTGCCGATTTACAGATTAACAAAAATTAGTTATACTTTCAACTTCTTAATATCAATTTAAAAAAAAACTTTTTTATAATTTATAAAACTTAGGTTGGGGGGTATGACTCGGCATACCCGTTCGGCAAGTGTTTCGGCAAGTTTACGGCAAACATACCCCCACCCCACCAAACCTCATTTCGGCATAAACATGCCGATGCTTGCCGCCAAAGAGTATGTGTGCGATGGTGTGGTCTCCACTTCATAAAACAATCAAATTTTACCTACAAACCACTTTATAAACACACCCTCCATTTCTACAAACTTTTTATCTTTCCCCCCATTGGTTGAAAAGTTTATAATTTTTTTTTCACAACCATACCCAACCCTTATGTAAATTCATAGAATCATAATTCATAATGAAATAAAAACTATAACAAAGAATAAAATATTAAAAACAAGTAACTGACAGAAGATAAAATTACTAACAATTAAAACCAAAAATTCCAAAATCCCCTAACTTTAATAAAATTCAAACTAAACTTAAAACTAAAAATATATATAACCAAAACATAAAAATTCCCTAAACTCTTCCTATTTTTTAAGCTCTTCATCCTTGTTTGCATCCTTGACTTCTGCCATCTCTTCATCGGCCACCGGAACAAATCTCTTCCAATACCAGTGCTCCTTCCATATTCCGGCCATTTCTTCAATCGGAATTCCCTTTGTCTCCGGCAAGAAATAGTATATGACCACCGTCATCACCACCACCCAGAACAAAAAGAATATAAACAAACCAAACCTGTACAAGATAAAAACAAATACATAAACATAAAAATATGACAATTTGTAACACGGTATTTATTTTTTATGTACTTGAAAGCTAGACAAATTTTACCTAAAAGTGCATAACATTTGGAGGAAGATTTGTGCGATGAAGAAGGTGAAGATCATGTTAACCGAAACGTTAACACTTTGAGCTGCTGATCGAATCTCGAGTGGAAAGATTTCACTAGGCACGAGCCAACCCAACGGCCCCCAAGACCACGCGAACCCGGCAATGTATATGCAGATGGCTACAACTACGAGAATCGAATACCACTTCTCAAGCTCGCCCGGGTTCCCGTTTAGCCCAAACTTGTACGCGATCGCACTCGTAATCACAACCTATAAAAATAACATAAACATATTATTAAACCGTTATATGAAACCCTAAAAGTATAAAACTTATAAAACAAAGTTTTTTCAAGTCTCTATAAATATAAAGTTTACCTGGCAAACTATCATTTGAATACCACCTTCAAGGAACCAAAACCTTCTTCCAAATTTATCAACCAAGAGTAAGGAAACAATAGTTGCAACCATGTTAACAACCCCGGTGATCAAAGCCGAAAAGAGCGACGCATTATCTCCGAACCCCATGGTTTTAAACAAAACCGGAGCGTAAAACATGAACACGTTCATCCCCGTTAGCTGTTGGAAAAACGGGATCACTACCGCGAAAAACACTTGCGGTCTATACTTTCCTTTTCAAAAGATTAAACCATGGGCTTCTAATCTTCTTAGACTGTTCACTTGCTTCAACCATATCGTTAAACTCCTCATCCACATTTTCGACACCTCGGATTTTTAGTAATCGTTGTTTCGCTTCCTCGAGCTTGCCTCGTTGGATGAGGGAGTTTGGGGTGTCGGCTAGGGTTAAAGAGCCGGCGATGAAGATGATAGCGGGGACGATGGCTCCGCCTAAGCTCAAACGCCAGCCCCACCCGCCCTTGATCTGGGCGAATCCGTAATTTACGGCGTTTGCGACTAGGATTCCGATGGTGATCGAGAGTTGAAAGAGTACGTTGCATGCACCACGGTACTTGTATGGAGCAACCTCGGAGAGGTATAGAGGAACCGACTGTAAATACAACAACATATATATGAACATCAAACCTTAAACCTCAAACCTTAAACGTAACAAAAAGAGTAAGATACTAGAAAAGAGTTAATGTGTCGGAATTATGTCGCAAACTTGCCACACTTCTTTGACAAAAACTAGGTTTTTTTCTGGTGTATCTGCTAGACGAAATTAAATTTGTTACAAGGTTATATAGGGTTTTTCTTTAATCAAAATCCAACCTTTTAACTTTTTATTTATTGAAGTAGAATAAGTCAAACATAAGAACATATATACACGATTGATGAAAATCAAACCTTAAAATTCACAAAATAATAAAAGTACCACCACCTTAGAGATTATATGGTGGAATTATGTCGTAAACTTAATTGTGATACTTTTTTTTTTGACAAAAATTAGGGTTTATTTCGGGTTTAATTTGGTTCTTTTGAAACAGGTTTCTTACAAAATTAGTGTAACTCGTTACAGTTGTGTAGAAATTTTAGAAACCTAGGAAAACTATTTCAGTAGTACAAGATCAATCCTTAAACATAACAAAAATAGTAAACCTTAAACATAACAAAAATAGTAAGGTATCATCAAACGAAATCAGGGTTTTCCAATTGATTTTTTTACAAAAATTAAGGGTTTTTTCTTTTTGGTATATACAAGGTCAAACATTTAGATATAACAAAATAGTAAAACTATCATCAAGCAAACAAATTAGTATTATTAAGTTAAGTTACCTGATTAGCAAATCCAATTCCAACACCAAGAAGAATCCTACCAACAATAAGCATCCAAACAGTTTGTGCAAAGCCATTAAACAATGCACCAATGCAGAAAGTGATCCCGCCAACCAGCATCGAGATTTTCCGACCGCAAGACTTGGTCACACACGACGCAACACACGAAGCCAAAAGCGCGGCAAGGTACAATGATGACGTAAACATAGTCAATGTCGTACTATTAAACTTGCAATATTGGTTGCTAGACGGCTTGATCTCCGACTCCTTTTTGTAAACTTCAGGGAAAAACTCTTTGAGAAAAGGGGACATAGATGTCACGCCACCGGATATTCCGATATCGTAGCCGAATATCAGACCGCCGCATGCCGCCACGAGACAGGTGATGAGGACTTTGCATGTTAGACCGCCGGGGTAGGCTTTTGAGTTGCCGGAGGAAATTACGCCACCACCAGCCATTGTAATTGTAAGTACTTGATTGAATAATGAGAAAAGAAAATAGGGTTGTATTTATAGATGAAACTATTTGTTTTTTGATCAATTGTAATCTATCTGTAACTTCTGTTTAGTGTATATCCAGTCTGGATTTAATCTTTGATAGATTTGAATAATTACAAATTATATGTTAATCTTATTCGGGTTTACCTCTATCTAACAGATTGAAATTGTTTATCTATTAGAATGACTATTTTTACGTCCAATTAAAAATTAATTAAAGAGAGATTTATCTCGTTAATTAATTCTTGTTAAATAAATAAATGTATTATCGTTATCAACATTTAGAATTATCTATATCTTAGTTAGAGTGTTTGTTATTGATATAATATTTGAAAAACTTTGATCAGTCGATAAATATCTCAATTGTATAGAAGTTTTTAGTAAAGAAACTATTAATTAAAAATATAAAACTTTTGAATTTTTTTAATTTATTTTTTTTATCTTTCATGTGTCGTTGCTAGATGGTAACAATTAATAAACGGTGGTTTTATCTTTTGTTTATTACTTGGGTCTTGGCCGGCATTGAGATGGTGCCTTATAAGACTTAAATTGCCCGTTGGTATCGGGTATGGATTTGAAGTTGTTTAGGGCCTTAGGCCTTTTATTTTGCTTTTTTTAACTCTCTCTTTTTTTTTCTATCAAATTTTTATCATATCAAGGTTTACCTAATTTAAACTTTATAATAACATATCTTTGATTTATTACCTAAATATATAAGTTACATTTGTATAAACACGATTGAAATAAAACTACATATAATAACGTAGTTGAAATAAAATTGAGTATAATAATGTAAAGGAATGAAATGCATATTTTATTTGTTTTTTATTTCTTTAAATAAATATTTAATTCGTTTTTTGGTTTTTTTCCCAATTAATATAATAATGTTTCTTTTATATTTTGTTGGTAGTGTAACAAAGTTTTTTGTTTGAACCATTTTGGTCATTACATTTTTTATTCCCGTCTTTTGTACGTAATAGCAATTCAACGGTTTTGTGTACCCGCACTATCCTATCGGCAACGCACAGTTAGCAAAATTTAGTTAACACTATTAGAGAACTAAGGTTTTAACGAATTGAAGAGAATTTACACATCTACCTACTCTAATAAATCATATATATTTTCATCTCATTTTTTCGCATCTTTCTCCTATAAAATCCCAATTTTCTTATCTATAAATTTACTAAATAATAACAATTTCAAATAGTTATATTACGTAATTAAATATGATAAAAATAACTTTTCTTATTCTAATAGTTTAATTACACTTAATAAATTAGAATTAAATTTTGTTATTATACTTATATCTTATCTTAAAATATAATTTTGTATTGCTTAACTCTTTATTATTTTTATTTTATAATTTTTAAATATTCATTATTTTTATTTGACATATGGTTGATGACTTCTAATAAATAAATCTTCATAAAATTGTTGTTTATGATGATTACACTAGTATAATAATAGAAAGTTTGGGATTTGTTTCTATTTGAATCCTTAGATATGCAAATCTTCTTGCCCTTTGTATAAATTTTTTAAAAATAGGCCAGAAAGAATAAAATTAAGTTAAAAGATGATTTTATAAAGAATAAGCTTTAAAACACAGTTTTAAAGGTATTGATGGTAAGTATTAGTTTTTTCACTTAACAAAATTATTATATTCTCTTAAAAATTATAGCTTTAATTCATGTAAAATATAGATGTTTTACTACTAAATTATCACATCTATATTTTACATGAATTAAAGCTATAATTTTTAAGAGAATAAGCTAAAAATGGTTTAACGCCCATTGTTAAAATATATATGCGAGTCTAAATATTAGTTCAATAAAAAGAGAATTAATTAAGATGTATAAATATATAATGGAAAACTTAAATATGATTGACAAGAATCTAAACTTGTATTTCATCAACTAGGTGTATGGAGCTAGTATGAATCAATAGTCATTCACTCTATATAAAGGATTGATGTGATCGACCACAATATATGATTAATTTTGACTCATCAAATGAAATTAGTTATCATCGTATATATAATGGTCCAATTATGATAACACCAAACACCTAGAAGATACATAGAACCTTAAACATACCATCAATCGCAATCGACATAGATGGTAGGTTATTGTCCCATATACCAAATTTAGACCCATGTTACCCTCAAGGTACAACTTACTAAGCACACATGCATGTAACACATTAGAGGTAAGCCAATTATTTAAACGTTTATGAGGGTGATTTAACATTTAAACTAAACCAAAGATGCATGCATGTGTAACATATATATAAATTAGATTCAATAGTTAGATTACATAGTTACGTAACCTCTACCTAGCTATATAGATCTTTAATCATCTAGACATCCTCCACGGTCGATATCTACATAAACATGAATAACAAAAGGAGTACTGGTGGTCCTACGAATAGTAAGCTCATGTGTGATGATGCCCTTAAGGACAATATTGTAAAGTCCCACAACCTTAATTCCTAATATCAAAGGTTACTCCATAGATGAGTTCAAAACCAAAACCAGATGATCATGAGTTCAAAACCAAAATCACTTCATTTTTTACCTAAAAACCATAAATAATATATCATCCTCCACTTAAACCATAAAAGGGAAAAAAATCCACCTTTTTTGGAAGATATCGGTAACAAAGAATCATTTAGAATGCGATATACATAAAGCATATATACACATTATTATCTCTGCATATAAATCCAAATCAAATAAATAGACAAATGATAGCAAAATATCTCTTACGAAACATTCGGTGTATGTGTGTTTCAACAACAGAAACACACTTCTCCACGGTTTCATTACCTTAATTTTTTTCAGACACTTATAACATTTGTACTTATATATATATATCTTTATATATATTATATATATACACACACACATGCATAAAGTCGCACCACCACCACCACCATGAGCACATCCTCCACCAGAGGCTCCCAAACCACCACCGGAAAACACCCCACCTTTCACGGAATCCGTAACCGGAACGGCAAGTGGATAGCGGAGATTCGCGAACCACGTAAAACATCCCGTATCTGGCTCGGGACATACCTCACGGCCGAGATGGCTGCAGCCGCGTATGACGTAGCGGCTTTGGCACTCAGGGGTGGTGATGCATCCTTGAACTTCCCACACTTTGTTGGATCGTATAGAGTGCCCGAGTCCCCGGAACCCGCCATGATAAGAAGCGCGGCGGGTGAAGCCGCGGAGTTGATGAAGGCGGTCATGAAACGAGCAGACGACGAGCAACGACACGGGGGTTTTGATCATGAGTTTATTGATGAGGAAGCTATTTTTGATATGCCCAAGTTGTTGGTGGATATGGCGGAGGGAATGCTGCTGAGTCCGCCAAGACAGACGGCTACGGATGATCGGTCAGTGGGGGACGACTACTCTTCTGATTGTGACAACTTGTGGAGTTATTAGCTAGGTTATATACATATCATGGATGATATGGGTTGTGTCATATAAATAAATCCATAATAATTGCTAAAGTTAAATGGTCTCAAAAACTGTCTTCGGTTTGACTTCTAGTCAACTACATATATAGTGTTGTTTGAAATGATTAGTTCATTTTCATATAGTTGTGGATGTCTATGGTTAAAGTTTATGATTTTCTTATAACGTTGTTACATAGTCTATTATATATTTTTGTTTTTTTACGTTATACTTTAAAAATATACAATTGTTTTATGCTTGTGTCATCGTATTTTTTTTACCACAACGCATAGTATGACGAGTAAAATCTAACTTTTATTAAAAATGGTTTAAACTCCAACGAACCTTTCAATTGTTTGTTTGAAGAACGTAACAATCTTATTTCATTAAAGAAGTTTAAGCTAGCTACAATACACCCCCGAAAAAAAGATTAGATCTTATTGGAATATGGTCCATCAATATTCACCTTCTTAGAAACAAACTGGTTCCATGTAATAGGCCTTGATCACCAATTAACTCAAAGAATACGTGACGGTTTTAGTGTTTTTAACCGAATGTTTTTAAATATAACTTATAATAAATTATCTGGAATTAGTCACTGGAAATAAATATATAGAAATTCACGTGACTAATTTATCTATTTTGCTACAGATCATTTTGTTGTTGTGATATGGAATAGATGGTTTAAGGTAACATGAAACATGGGTGACGAATGATTGGGACCGAGCATCTGGAAGCACCTGATATGTTTAACTAACGTGAAACACATCACCTGTCTTTGATAAATGATCAGTGGGTCTTGTTACATGTTACTTTTTTTTCACACCAAGTGGCACATGTTTGAACACAAACAAAACACGTGTTATAATTAATTGCTTTAAAAATATGTAGTTAATGTTAAATGTAGGCTTAACATGGGTTATGACTAAGTCAACGCTGGGTCAACAATTATTTCTTCAATTAAGAAAACGAGAGAGAACTAAAATAATAGACTAATCATTTTAGAGAATCGCCGAAAATTTCAACTAAAAAATAAAAAAAAATGAAATGAGCCTCCCAATATAAAGTATAAGGGTTGTTTTTTACATCCGGGAAAGTTTAGGGACTGTAATTGTAACTTGGCAAAATTAGTTAGATTGTTAATTCTGTTTAGAATAGGCTAAGTAGCGATGGGTGAGCATTCTCGGTTCATTCCGATTGTTTTTCACTTCTGTAATAATTTGATTCAAGTTCTAATTCATCAATAAACGTCTACAATCATTTGAGGATATCTTGATTCAACTTTTTATTGTTTCGTTTTTGGATTCCTTGTTAAGATCAATTTCTGCTAATTCTCCACAGTTGGTATCAAAGTTTCAGTGTCGATTCAAGGATTTTAATGACCAGTCTTCGATTTAAGGTACAAGATGGTAACCACATAGTTTAATTTGGAAAAATTTGATGACAAAAATGATTTCAGACTTTGACGATTGAAGATGTCTGCCCTACAAGTTCATAATGGAATCGTTGATGCATTGATAGGGCTAAGACCAGTTACCTGCAAATCTCACAGACAAGGAGGATCAAGAAATCATGGACAAGACGCACAATGTCATCATCTTAAGTCTGTGAGATAGAGTTCTAAGAGAAGTTTCGAAAGAAAAGACCACATCTGTAATTCCTATATGGGAAGTCTAGTATTGGCTAGATTAATGTTGTGGATGCTAAATAAGAGGTTGTATACATTCCAAATAACCAATGGCAAGTCTTTGGAAGATCACATAGACGAATTAAACAAGTTGGTTCAAGTGTACCTAAATAAGAGGTTGTATACATTCCAAATAACCAATGGCAAGTCTTTGGAGGATCACATAGACGAATTAAACAAGTTGGTTCTTGACATGAAGAATATGGAAGTTGTGATTGATGAGGAAGATAGGGCTAGTATTTTCCTGTCCTCATTAACATAATCTTATGAACACTTTCTAGATACCATGATGTATGGAAGTGATAACTTATCTATGGAGGAAGTGCTGGCAGCCATGATTTCAAAAGAATTGAAGAAAACGGTTGAGGTCAAAGAAGGAATCTATGATGACTTGTATGTTAGAGTTAGATCTGGTAAGAAGTAATACAAGAATAAAGCTCCTATTAGATCTAAATCAAAGACAAAAAGAAGATGCTATGTGTGTCAATTTGATAAGCATTTCAAGAAAGACTGCCCAAAAAGAAAAATAAGAAAGTTAATGCAAGTTTCGTGAAAAATCAAGTGAATTACAATACTAATGGTGATTTAGAAGGATATGAAAGTTCAGATGTACCGATGATATCCACAAGTGAAGTTAGTCATGAGTGGGTACTAGATTCAGTGTGTTATTTTCATATGACACCTAAGAAGGAATATTTCAGTGAACTGGCATTAGAAAAGCAAAGAACTGTGTAGTTGGGTGATGGAGGGTCATGTCAAATACAATGGATTGGAATGGTGTGCCTCAAACCGGGTAATGGGTCTAAGGTGGAGCTGCACAGTAGTAGGTATATCCGATCAGTCTGAGGAGCTTTGAGATTTAGTCCAAAGGTATCACTTAGGTCTTTAGGGAAGAATAGATTCGGTTACTCATGTTAATCTAAAGAGGGATTAGGACAATGCTCATAAGTCAATTAGAGCGGTGTTTCAATGAGAGGAAATAGACATGATCACTTCCTAGTATGGGACAGCTCTAGTATTGGCTAGATTAGATGTTGTCGATGGTAAATCCTAAGATTCATTGGCTAAGTTGTGACATAAAAGATTAGACTACGTTGTAACCAAGGGATGATTAATTTAAACAAGTAGCAAGTTATAATAGGGTTAAAAGAATGTGATGCAGGGTTTTGTGAACATTGTGTGATAGGCAAGTGTCACAGGGCTAGATTTGATAAAAGAACCAATATGATATAAATGATTGCTTATTTGAAGAAATAAAATCCAATAAAAGCGGTGTCGTACCCATGGATAAAAAATCGTTAGGACTTGGCGTGTTTGCCTGTTTGAGTGCTAACCTTCGGCTGGCTACCTTTTTTAATAGAGTTGTTATAAAGACACTCACCTTTTTGCTAAATTCACCATTTTCCTACGATCGTTTCAGTCCAAACGACCGTTCCTGATGAAACGGCCGCCACGTGTCGCGACGACGAAACCTTAAAATTCAGGGACCCCTTTTCTAACGACCGTTTACTATAAAACGAACGCGAAACGATCGTTTCACGTCAAACGACCGTGCAATTTGGGTTTATTAAATAAAAGCTGTGGGTGCCTTTAGACACATCCTTTTAATAAAACTTGGCCGTTCAAAAAAAAAAAAAATTTGCTCTCAAGACACAAAGCAGAAAGTTTAACCTAAATCCCAAATTTCTCCATCAAACGAGTAATCCCGTCTTCAGTCTCCGGTATCTACTTCGTCTTCATCAATCCTCTGGCGATACACTAATCAGAAGTTCAACCATAACCCTCGTGATTCAGTGAGTACATGCCTGATTGTTTGTGTTTGATTTGTTTTTTGTGGTTTCATTTACTTGCGGGCTTTGTTAGTTTGTTTACTTTCTTTTGGTTTTCGTTCTATTCACTTCCTAAGCATCTGATTGCAGAGAATGATGAAGAAAAATTAAAACTTTATTTCTTTTTAAGTATTGAATATCATCATCTATAAATTATTGTTTTTTTTTTTTGCTTAACTAATCTCCAATGTGATTGCCGAGAATGATGAAGAAAGGTTTAATGTATTTTTAATTGACTACGAAATCAGGAGACTGCCAGAATCCATGAATTAGCTCACCTCACTTGTAAACACAATCCACTCAGGTCATCATCAATTGGTTGAAGAATTGGGTACAGAACGATTCACTAGGTTGTCAACTCGCAAATCGACATGGTAACCCTTAATAATCTCTTCTTTACACTTTTAATAGTTCAGAGAAGATGAAATCAAATTGAATGAATTAGATTGTTTTGGACATTCAGGATTTGTTCAGGAAGGTGATAACACAACCTGGTAAACCAGAAGATTTCGCTCTTCAAACTGTTCAAGAAGCCATCAAACCCCAGGTTCATTTTCGATTGTCCCCCAAATTTGGTTCTAAAAATTAATGACAATCAAATCCGTATCTTAAATTTTTGTTTCCATCATGTTGATTATAACTTATAGACCACCAATTTTGAAGCCAGTTTCAGAAAGTATTTGAGAGATCTTTCATTATTAGGTTTAAGTAAGTGGTAAAGCATAGATGTAAGAATTGGACATTAGAGTGCAGATATTGAATTAGGTTTATCAAAATAGTGTGTCTTGAGTTCTACTTAATGCACCAAACAGTTATATATAGTCAAAGGCTAATTCCTTTACTTCGATTCAATAAGTTTACTTCAATGATTGTCGAAAAAGAACTAGTCTAAATGACACAATGTAAGGTGTTAGAAACAAACAAACATAACTAGCAGAAGTCTCACTCAAAAGTAGGGTCTGGGGATTAAACGAGGGTAAACCTTACCTCTATCTATGGAATAAAGACTAAAGAGGCTGTTTCCGGAGAGATCTTTGTCTCAGGAATACAATGTGAGGTGTATGATGTATTATTGTTACAAGTCTGCTAACACTGATGATAAACTATGTCTTATGCAGAGGCAAACAAAATTAGTCCAGGATGAGAACCAATTGTTGGAAAACATTCTAAGAACGCTACTTCAGGAGCTTGTGGTATGTTTCTTTCTTCACAGTTCACATAGTTTTGTGATAATCGAAATTTACATAAATTTTTTTAACATGCTTCAACTTCATGTAATGGATGATTTTATCTATTTATTTTATTTTATTGTTGATAAAATCCGACACTTTTGGCCTGTTTAGCTATAGTTTACTGATTTGTTGATTATTTGTATTTTCCCTTCTTTATTTGGTGTAGTCAGCTGCAGTTCAGACAGGGGAAAATACTATGCGGTATGGGGAGTCGATTGATGATGGTGAAAGGACACAGGGGCAAGTACCCCGACTTCTTGGTAAGTAGACGTTTCACGAGACCATTGAAAACACAAGACCAGATCTTGTTAAACTATAATGGTAGTTGGGGGTGAAATTTGAACCATGTTTTTGGTTAAAAGATTTAACAGGTAGCTCTTTTTGGTCCATGCTTTTGAACTTGTACGTGCATTGTCCTTTTCAGACATTGTGCTATATCTTTGTGAAAATGAACACATTGAAGGGGGCATGATATTCCAACTTTTGGAAGATTTAACAGAGATGTCCACAATGAGAAACTGTGAAGACGTTTTTGGTTATATAGAAAGTAAGCAAGACATCTTGGGGAAGGTATGTGAAATCTCTCTTCCTTGACGAGGCCTTTAAATCCGCAATAACTTCATTTTGTTTAACATCTTTTCATATCATTAAATTGCTGACTTACTCTATTTCTGTTATGTGTTTGATTTCATGCAGCCGGAACTGTTTGCAAGGGGAAAGCTCGTGATGTTAAGGACTTGCAATCAACTTCTTCGTCGTTTATCCAAGGTATTTCATTCCAGATATCTTAAATATTTCAATAATAACAAACAGGGAAACACTGAAGTCTATAATCCTTGTTATTTACAACAATTTCTCTCATTGATGCATTTTTCAGGCAAATGATGTGGTGTTTTGTGGACGTATCATAATGTTTCTTGCTCATTTTTTCCCTTTATCTGAGCGTTCGGGTAATTATTCTTATCTTTTAGTAGTACTATCCTCCTTTTCCTTACGATATTTCGTTTAAATGGCGTGTTATTCCCTGTGCACCTACAGCTGTTAATATTAAGGGAGTATTCAATGTTTCAAATGAGACAAAATATGATAAGCAAGCACCCGATGGAATTTCTATTGACTTCAACTTTTACAAAACCTTTTGGAGTTTGCAGGTCAGTTTATTAATCTCTTCTAGAAAATAAATTATCTTTTATATACTAAATTTGATTTTGTTGTTTCAGGAGTACTTTAGCAACCCTGCTTCCATTACTCCTGCTACCACCAAGTGGCATAAGTTCTCTTCCTCTTTGACGGTATTCTTTCTGTGATACCTTTCTCGTTATAGTTTAATACCGATCATTCATATAATCATATTTACTCTTTTGTTTTAAATTTTCATTTTTTACAATGGTATTTTCAGGTTGTTCTGAATACATTTGAAGCTCAGCCTTTAAGTGACGAAGAGAGTAGTACTAACAATCTTGAAGACGAAGCAGCAACCTTCAGTATAAAATATCTTACAAGTAGTAATTTAATGGGTCTAGAGGTTTGAACTCTCCATCAAGTTATCAACTTTCTTAACGGTATTTGCATTTCAAAACAATCCCATCTTGGTTAGACTCATCTTTATATGTTTTCTGGTATAATACAGTTAAAGGATCCCAGTTTTCGGCGCCATATTCTTGTTCAATGTCTAATTCTGTTTGATTATCTTAAGGTAAAATGTGTATTTCATTTTTCCGGTTCATTATCATGTATTATGAGCTACAAGTATTTTATTTTGATATATAGTATAACCTCGTGCCTTACTTATTAGGCCCCTGGGAAGACCGAAAAAGATTTGCCGTCTGAAACGATGGTTAGTGATAGCTTTATGCTTCCATGTTATTTTAGGTTATTTATGCACCTTCACAAATGGGCCAATTCTTTTTCAAAATAAAACACAGTAAGTAATGTGTGTTTCTTGTTTCGAGAACATCGCCTAATTGTTATTTTTAATTTAGAAGGAAGAGATCAAATCATGTGAAGAACGTGTAAAACAACTTTTGGTCGTAACCCCACCAAAAGGAGAAAAGTTTCTTCACAGCATTGAGCATATATTAGAACGAGAAAAAAATTGGGTATGCGTCCCTTACTATGTTCCTTTACTCTACGTGAATATTGAAAGATATACTGTTACTTATTTATTGTTTCTATGTGAAACTCATGTAGGTGTGGTGGAAACGTGATGGTTGTGCTCCATTCGAAAAACAACCCACTGAAAAGAAAACAGTTCGAGACGGAGGGAAAAAACGGTACATACTTTTAATAAATTTGATGGTGTTTTATTTTCAAATTAACAAATGACAGTTTTAGCAGTCAAATGGAATAAATAATCTCCTTGAGTCCTTGTAACTTTCAGTCGTCCAAGGTGGAGATTGGGGAATAAAGAACTTGCTCAGTTATGGAAATGGGCAGAACAAAATCCGGTGTGTTAAGTATAAGTTTTGTCTAATAATTTTTATATAATCTTTCTTTCTAATTAAATCTTATATAATTTACTTAGGTCTGTAAATGAACTTGAACTTTCAGTGACCATTGGGTGGGAAGTTCATTTACGTTCCTTTATTTGATAAAAGAACAAATGTGAACTGATTTATTTATTCATTTAATTAAACGAGCAAAATGAACACATGCATGTTCGTTCACTTACATTTGTGAATGTTTGTTTATTTACGTTCATTTGATTATGTTCGTTTATATATTCATTAAATTTATTTATTTGTTCGTACATTTTCGTTTATGTTTGTTTTCTAAGGTTGTATTTAATTTGAATCTTTTAATCATCTAATGGTATTTGGATTTTAGACTTTAGTTTGGACATTGTTTCTTATTTTAAAACATTATTTGTTGTTGAATTAACTCATGTTATTATTATGGTTTGTAGACTCTAATTGGATATTCTTGTTTAGTTTAACTTGGTGTTAGTTTGTCTTTGTTTAGCCAGTTTATGTTCATTTATTTGTTTATGTTTTATTAAATAAACAAACATGAACACGTTCATTCTTTTAACGAACAAACATGATTAAGATAATCCGTTCGTTTAAGTATTCTTGTCCATTCGGTTAAAGTTAAACGAATGTGTGCGGAAAATCTCCCATTTATGTTCATTCGACCCATTATCGTAGTTAAATCTCAATATATGCTCAAGTTCATATGGTTTCACCATTATCCATGTGTTAGTTAATCTTAGAGCAAGCTTTGATGCTTTTTTTAGTGTGTTGCACCTTTTCTAAAGAAGTACAATCTTACTCTTCAAGTCAAAGAAGCAATTTACAACTTCAAAAATAAATACGATAGGAATTTGAATTTGAAAAGTTCAATTTTTGACATAATTATTTGCCAATTTTTACTGGTCTTGTAATAAAACTTCATTTGTTACTTGTGCAGAATGCTCTAACCGATCCTCAACGTGTACGGACACCTGCTCTCACAGAATACTGGAAACCCTTAGCAGAAGATGTAAAGTCATGAACTATCAAAGTTTATTTTAGCAAAAGAAAATTATTTTCCAAAGGTTTTCTTGTAAGTCATTTTGGATATATATCTCATTTACACAAAACTAATCAGAATTCTCTTTCTAAATTGCAGATGGATGTAACTGCTGGAATTGAAGCAGAATACCACCACAAAAACAATCGGGTCGGTCTCTAATTCTGATATTTTGAACAAGTAACATGTGTTTTTCAGCCAAAATACGTTTTGAGTACAACAGTTTCATTTTTTATTTTAATGTCAAGAGAGTAAAAGTAATTTTAGTTTTTAGAATGTTCTAATTGCTCTGCTATTCTTGTAGGTTTACTGCTGGAAAGGTCTTCGGTTTTCAGCAAGGCATGATTTGGAGGGATTTTCTCGAGTGAGATTTATTTAATTTTTTAAAACCTCAAATACATTGACAGTTTTATTTTTTTCATCATGATTATTATTTTGTGTTGGTATAAATTTGGGAGGCAATTTTTTTGCAGTTCACTGAACATGGTGTCGAAGGGGTTGTGCCCATGGAACTCATGCCACCTGATGTCCGATCTAAATATCAAACTAAAACAAACGAAAAGTCAAAACGTGCTAAAAAGGAAGAAACCAAAACTGCTGCAAATCAAACAGAAGAGAATCAGGTAAAACATGCTCACTCCATTATAATAAGTTTTGACTTTTAAGATCAAATCTAATACTTCATCGATTCAATATTCTTGGACCTACCCGATTCATACGTGGACCTACCCGAAAACCGTTTAGCAGGAATTCAATAACCGAGAACCAGACCATATACTACTGGTCGGTTCTGGTTCTGCCAGGTTTAATCGGTTCAGCCGTTCAGTTCCAGTTCACCAACTCTAATCCCACCAACATTCGTTGTTTTCTAGATTGCAACACCTGCAAGTGAGGTTGATGGTGAAGGCAGTAGACCAGATATTGATCTGACAGCAGCACCAATGGATACCACTGATGCTGCAAACGTTTCACCCGAAGAACAGCAAAAACAAACCCCCGATACAGATGGTGGTCAAGAGCCTGGTCAAATCGATGAACGAGAACCCGGAATGATTGATGGTGAAACCGATACAGAAGTCGATCCAGTTGCAACACGGTGATCTAGAAAGAAAAAAAATAGCTTCAAACTTGTATGAAACCTGTGTAACCCCCCATATGATGATGTATCATGATTTTGTAGGGAGTTAATTTTATGTCCAGTTGTTTTAACATTGATTTTGGTTCATAGCATCAGTCATATTATTTTGTGATCACAAGAAATTAAAAGAGCTTAAGTTCAATTCATATTCGAACTGTCTGAAACGGAGTCATATCTAGTTTTGGGATCAGGTCATTTAAGAGAGTTATTTTGCTAAGAACAACAAAATTATTTCCATTTGCTTGAAAGATTCCTTAGACACTACAAAATGAATACATGTATATTCACTCGTAGATGAAAATGAAATTGAATGTAAATGAATACAAAATGAATAAAACATATATACAACATGAAATCGAATGAAAATGAAATAGGCAAGAGCTTTTGGTACCGAGTACCGATACCAGTACCGAATTGGTAGTGGTACCGATCAAACTTAAACAAGTCTAGTACCGGTACTAATTGTTTTTGAATTATAAAACCTGTACTAACCGATACTAGTCGGTACATGTAAAACCGGTATTTCCCGAATTAATAGAGAAATATAAATAATCTTTGTTGAATTTTAAAACATAAATTATCAATTCCTAATTCCTAGTTACTATAAAGTTGATATAAGGTTGTTTACTGATTTTTTCATAATGTTTATTCCATGTTTAATGTTTAAAATCCAAACCGATTTCACTCAAAAGTGAGTTTAACTTTGTTCACAAAACCGGTTTGTTCCAAAACTGAACCGGCTTTTTGACTCAATATATCAGCTCAGGTCAAATAGACCAAAATGTCATGTATTTGGGAAATGGCCCATAAAGAGAACAAGTTCATATTTGGGCCGACAACATCATATGGCCATGCCGCTAGATCCAACGGCCGTAATTGAAAACTAATACCCCACCTGAATTAAACGGCCAAAAATCACAGGCTTCTATGTGCGTAACTGCACATTATAACATGTCACTGATTTCAAAACTAAGAAATGAAAAATTGAAAACCCTAGAAAGTGGAAATTCCTTGATCTGAGTTAAAAATTGGGGGTTTTTCTTACCAACAAAAGAACCCTAAATCGGTCTCTCGTACAGAAAGCTTTCATTGATACATGAAAGGAACCAAGCGGCTCGGCGTATCGGAATCCAGTGCAGACACTAATTCGTTTGTATGAACCTTCGTTTCCTTTTTTTTCGCTTCAGATTTGTATTCGTATTAGCTGTTGTGATAACGGATTATGTGAGCTCAGCTGAAGTCTACGTGTTGATTTAACTGGTTTATTTTGTTATGGTTGCTATGATTGATTTCAGCTGTTTTTAGTGTTTTTTGCTGTTGCAATTTGAGTTGAATGCTAAGCTGCATTTACATTCAGAGAAATGAAATCGTTCTGGTGGAGTTGGATTGTAGAAGTTATCAAACTGAAAAAAGTGTATGCATTTAGGAACAGGTCAAAATGTTGTTAGTTGCTTTCTAGGGTTGCATTTAGTCTTAAATGTGCCTTTAGTTTTAGGTGAGCCTTTAGTCTTGGTCACTTTAGCCTTGGAGATTTTTATGCTTTACTGTCTTTTATCCTTTACTAATTACTATTACTATCATATATTTCTGTATATTTTTTTATTTAAAAAAAAAGGAAGAAAAAGGCGTGTTGCTTAAGCTGAGGGTCTCTTTGGGAGCGGCCTCTTTATCCTTTGGGATAGAGGTAAAGGTTTGCTCTCAACTCACCCTCTGTGGACCCTACTGTTTTGGGCGAGATTTTACTAGATATGTTTGTTTGTCCTTATATTGATTTTATGCATATGTATTTGGTAGATTAATCATTTTCTATCATTCACACCTAACCTTTTGGGCTGTCTGTTTTCTGAAACTGTAGTCAGAACTCAGAAGTTTTGCCTAATTTTTTTTTGAAAACCGGCCGAACCTAAACGTGAGTAGTTGAATATCGCTGGAAGATTTGAAAAAGTAAAGTCCTTACATTGATATCCTATACTAAGTATCTCCATTTCCCTTATAAAGAGGTTAATTTTGCTTGTTAAATTGTAATAACAGTTCTATTGTAGCGAAGTCTTGTTTAGTTGATCTTGCTTTTGAATTTTCCTAAATGTTGTACTTATAAAGTAAGCAATTGTTAACTCTTGAATCTTGATTAATGATGATATTAATGGGGTTTGAATTCTTACTGTTGTTATATGATTTCAGAGTAAAAAGATTATGGTAGGACCACAAATCGAGTTTCAGTGGGCGGCATCATCTCAAGCAAAATCAACGGGGACTCCATCATTGGATATGCAACGAGCTGAATCATCGAGACAACATGTGAGAGCTCTCAATAACCAATTTGCAAGGTCTGTCCTCTGAACTAAGTTTGAAACTTGCAGGCTTTTTAACACGTCACTTTATTGTTTAGTATCTATGGTAGTTTTAACTAACTTTGTATATGATCGTGAGCAGTTGGGTCCAATCTCAGTTACAGAACCACCCTGATGAACTTTGGGAAGACGGAGTCCGTGACTACCTAACTCATGCTTCAAACATTTTGGTAGCAATCCAAACCTGTAGCTCCATTTTAATTGTTAGATACAAGAATTGTTGACTACAAATTTAGGAAAAAACAATCTTTAACATTTCTTGATCTACTTGATATAGGGTAAATTTAGTGATGTTGTTAACTGGCTTAAATCAAATTCGGCAAAACGTGATAATTTGTTGGAACCTGGATCACATGCTGCTCAGAAGAAACTTGGTACAGAAAATAAGGAAATTACAAATGCACCCTTACAAGAGAAAACACTTAACGCCCCAACTTCTGGACCAAGCCCCATGTTTGCAACTTCAAGTTTTCCAAGCTCATGGAGCACCGGGCCTGTCAGCAACAGTCAGTCGTCTTTTTCGTTTGGTAAGTGTTACTTCCTACTATTTTGTTAATTCCATTTATCTTAGTTGTTTTAATGATATTGACACTTTCTTAACCTCTTCTCAGGGGGACAGAATTCGATTTTGTCGAAGCCAGAAGTTTCAAAAGATGCAGGTGATGGCAAGACAGAATATTATCTTTTTCTTATTTTTGTGACATTTTTTCTGATCTTTTTGCAGGATCATTTGATTAAATTTATAACATGTAATTTTAGTCTTGTTAATAGTTTGTTCATTTGGTGATTATATAACAGATGATGAAGCTGAACAGCCAAGCAGCCCATCTGTGAAGAAGACCGAAGAGACTGGCATCCAGGTGGTGCATGAAGTCAAATGTAAGCTCTATATCAAGGTAATTGTCAAGAAATGAATCTTTTTTATTCTTTTTTGTAAATAGTACACAAAATTACCGTTTAAATAGTCAAATCTGATTTTCTCACCGTCTATTTTTCAGTCAACTGATCCAGCTGATAAAGATGCATGGAAAGATAGAGGCACAGGACAACTATCTATCAAATGCAAAGAAGGCGTTACCAAAGGCACCAAAGACTCGAAACCCACGGTTATTGTTAGAAATGATGTATGTGTGATTTTATATTATATATGTTTGTAACTTTATTTGGGCCAGGGTCCCACTGCTACGGCGGGATTTCGCTTGGTATGTTTGTTGTTTTTTAATAACTTCTGCATATGTTTTATAACGTGAGTTGTATGTCACTTATGGCAGGTGGGACGATTGCTGCTGAATGCGTTACTATATCAGGGCATTAAGACAAACTTGCAAAAGAACTCCATTGTTGCTATTTTTCACACCGCGGTATGTGCGTATTTACTTAGGTTTATCACATGTTCTTTTTGGGCTTAAAGGGATTGATCGTATGTAGGGGTTCGTTGTTAAGTTTTTGTTTGGTTCGACCCGCAAGCACAACCCATTTAGCACCCCTAAATTTATACTGACCATTTTTTCACAGGATGATAACGGGAGTGACAATAGCAAAGTTGTTGCAAGAACCTTTTTGATAAGGACTAAAACTGAGGAGGATCGAGACAAGCTTGCAGCTGCTATTCAAGAATACGCTCCCGTGGCTTGATCGCGTGACATGTGTCATCTTCTTGTTGGTACACCATCAACCAAAAGCCAATTGATGTGGTTTGTCGATGGGTTAACCGTTAGTGTCATAACGGCTATGACCATGAAGACTGGTTGTGAACCAGGTAAAGTTGAGGGTAGTTTACTTACAGCTAGGGAAATTCCCTCATGCAATGTTGTCTGTCATGTAAAACGAGATACAAAGCTGTGCTATCCATTATGGTTGAACACGATTAGAGGGCAATCTTTTTTACCGTTGAAACATACTATATGGTTTATAAATTTAATCTGCATGAACCCGGTAGGAACCAGTCTGCCGAATGCTAGGTAACTGCTCTATGGTCGTATATTGGTTGTGTAGGTTGAATCACAAGTTGATAATTGTTGTGCGTCACAAGCTTCCTTTGGTGTTTGGTCTTTGTTAATTGTGATTTATCTAGAATGAGAAACCCAAATATTTGATTTTTTTTTTTCAAGCGGTCTCTCCAAAGCTCGTTGCAAGAAATGTAATGTTTTAAAGCCGGTTTTGGTTTGGTACAAAATGTCGTAACCGGTTTGTGGTCGAACCAGTTCAAGTTAGAAACCTGATTTTCGTGACACTTCGGTTCTTGCCAAATCGGTTTCAGTCGGTTCACAAACATTTCCTCTATTTTTGGGATAAAAAGAGTCATCTCAATGAGACTGCCGGTCTATTATTTTTGTAATGGTGTAAGAAAATAAGGAGGCATCGATTTATGAAATAAAATAACAAACACTACAGTATTAGTCAATTTTAATTGTTATATTTTCATTTTAAAATAAAAAATTGAATTTTTATTGGATCTAGCTAATGGATAGATGTATGTATGCATGTATTCTAAAGGTAACTATAGGCATCTCCTTCCATTCATGTGTTCATATAATGCTTCATAAAGAATCTAAAACTTTTCTTGATATGAAGAAACTTTAGCTTTCATGGAATTAGATCTTCCTCTCACATAATATCCATAGCATAAACCTTTGGTATATCCTAATTCTTCAATGGTTTATACGTCAAAACAAATACATATATAAGCTCCAGTATGATGACTTTCGAATCATGATTGGGCACAAACACAAATGTTTGATTTTACGGTCCAATAAGCAAATTAGTAATAGGGTTTCTCTCCCTTTGGCAGGTAGATATTCGGTGTTTAAGTACTTAAGCACTGATCTTGATCTTGAATCAGGACGTTAATATTTTTGGTCTGACAAGAACTTACCTGCCAAAGGAGAGTTGCCCTTTGACTACTTTGTTTACAATCAAGAATGCTTGTTTGTGTCAAGCTTGTTAGTTAGTTATATATCATGCAGAATCAGAGGTATGGTTAAAAATTATACGAAAGTTGATGCTATTATGGGTTGTAACCTTTTTTTATATATTGGTTCTCGTGTGCTGTATCAGAGTTTAGTATAGAGGGTTTGAGCGGTCCGTTGATCCTATGACTTGTAAAGTTTTTTTTTTTTTTTTTTTTTTTCTTCAATATGGGTATGCAAGTCCAACTTAAGAGATCTAACATATCTTTTTTTTTTGGATTTTTTAGGTTTAAATTATGGTGTACATTTTTTGAACTTAAATTAGGTTACTAAGGTGACATTTAAGTGATTACAATTTCTCTTTGTGTCTATATCAACTCAGAAACTTCATAAGCCCAAAAGTGGAGCAAGTTTTGAGTAAAATCTTTATAGGTGAAAATTGTGCAATTATTATAAAAGTTATGCTTGACATTGTTAACACCTCTCGTGTTGGGTTTATGTGACGAATTGTTGAACCAAAACACGATCCTTAACCAGTTTACATAACATGTCACACGGGTTGTAAAAAATGGGTTCAACAAAACAAAATTAGGTTTAGTGGATCCACCTATTGAGTAAAAAATGTTGATGGGTCGATAGTTTTAACTAAATAAGTTGAATATGTTAACGCAAACATTGCTTGTTTAACTAAACATGCCATTTTTTAAACTAGTTAAATATACCAATCTGAAATCTAATTATTTTTATGTCATGTTAAAAACTTAAAACCATATATATACACACTTGTGGATAGTGATGGTTTGATTACAAATGGACCCATTAATGTTAGAGATATCAGATAAGTGTAATCTAATCCAAAATCCTTTTGATAGATACTGGGACCAAAAAATATGCATGAACAAAAACAAAGCTTATAACTGATCTTCTTCCATTTTTTATATCCATAAATATCAGGACTGATGATACATAATATGAACTTTATTTTTCATCTGATGGGTTGTCATAAAAGACAAGTTACTTGTTGAATTATTAGTGGTCAGGAGTGTTAGTGTTTTAGATGTTTTTATTAGTTTGGGTTGTTTATGAATAAAGTTGTAAACTGCAGGGGGTCTTTATGTAACTTTGTGGTTTATTACCGTTTGAAGTTTGTTAGGTCGTTAATCAGGAGATTAGCTCCTATATAATCATTGTTGTAATCCCAATCTCATCAATCAATAAAATTTCAGTTTTCATATTAGTGTTAGCTCTCGAATTTTTGTTTCAATTGGTATCAGAGCAACCGGGAGGGTTGCTCCGCCGTGAGAAACAGTCACAGTTTCGCCGTTCTCGCCGGAATGAGATTCAGTCCGTGATCTCAGTTGATCCTTCGCTCAAAGTGATCAGAAATCATGGCCGACGGTGGTGGTAATCCTGGTGGCGGTCCTAGGCAGGTAATTCGAGACAATTTCACTACGATTCCGTTGCAGTGCCCAATTCTCACTCCGATGAACTATACAATATGGTCTGTCAAATTGAAGGCTATATTTAATGTTCACGGGTTGTGGGAAACGGTATGTCCTCCAGAGGGAACCGAAGTTGATCCCAAGAAGGATAGCGCAGCTATAGCCTATCTCTATCAAGCCTTGCCGGAAGATATGATACTTCAGGTGGCAAGACTTGAGCATGCAAGTGAGATCTGGGCTGCAATCAAATCCAGGTTCATTGGGGTGGAGAGGTTAAAGAAGGCACGGTTACAAACGATCAAAAGTGAGTATGAAGCCCTCCATATGAAGGATACGGAGTCCATTGATGATTTTGTGGCAAGGTTAGGTGCAATTTCATCCAAGGTCTCAGAATTGGGGGAGCAATTAGAGGAATCTGTACTTGTACGGAAGCTGCTTGATTCTGTGCCAAATCAATTCATACAAATTGTTGCATCTATAGAGCAGTTTGTGGACTTAGACACAATGAAGTTTCAAGAATTGATTGGCAGATTGAAAGCTTTTGAGGAGAGAACTGGGTTAAAGAAGAAGGTAGAAGCAACTCAAGACCAACAAGTTCTTCTGACATATCAAGAATGGCAATCAAGGAATAGACAAGTCAAAGAGAATGGTAAGAGTTCTAAAGGTAAATCTTCTAAGTCTTATTCTAGTAATGCTAAGTATGATGACAAAGAGGATAGAAATCACAAGAATGGAAAAAACAATCAATCTTGTAGGCCTAAAAAGGATAAGTCTAAGATTAGGTGTTTTAAGTGTGATAACTTAGGTCATTATGCCAGTGAGTGTTCCAAGATTAAGGCTAAGAATCAGGAGAGTAACTTAACTCAGACTGATAGTTTAGAAGATGAACCAACTTTATTGATGATTAGTACTCAAGATGACCATAAGGAAGTTGTCTATTTGAATGAGTCAAAGGTGATGCCTGATAAGTATGGGGTTGATGGTAGTGAACAGGAAACTTGGTACTTAGATAATGGGGCATCTAATCATATGACAGGTAAGGAGTCACAGTTCTCTTTTCTTGATAAGAATGTGGTTGGAAATGTTAAGTTTGGAGATGGTTCTAGTGTAGATATAAAGGGCAGGGGGTCCATAATTCTGCAGGGAAAGGGTAATGAACAAAGGGTAGTTTCAAATGTTTATTACATTCCAAATTTAAGAAGTAACATTCTCAGCTTAGGACAAGCAACTGAGAATGGTTGTGAAGTGAAAATGAAACAGGATAACTTGTGGTTGAATGATAGGGATGGAAACTTGATCTTGAGGGTAAAAAGGTCACCAAATAGACTTTACAAGATCAATTTAATAACTGGGTCTCCTAAGTGTTTCTTGACAGGAGTTTCTAGTAATGAGTGGTTGTGGCATGGAAGATTAGGCCATGTCAATTTTCAGTCTTTAGAAAATCTCTGTAGGAAGGAGTCTGTGCTTGGATTACCACATATAGGGCAGGTGAACCAGGTGTGTGATTCATGTATGGCTGGTAAGCAGGTTAGAGAAAAATTCCCTAAGGAGTCCCAGTATGTATCAAGGCAGTTGTTAGAACTTGTTTCTATGGACTTGTGTGGGCCTATAGAACCAGTTACATCTGCTGGCAATAGATATTATATGTTGCTCTTGGATGATTACTCTAAATATATGTGGGGTTATATGCTGCAAAGTAAAGATCAGGCTTTTGGGGTGTTTAGGAAGTTTAAGAATGAAGTTGAGAACAAATTAGGCTGTAAGATAAGGACATTAAAATCAGATAGAGGGGGTGAGTTCACTTCTACTGAGTTTAGTGATTTTTGCAGGTCTAATGGTATAGAAAGGTTCTTGACTGCCCCTTACTCTCCACAGCAAAATGGAGCTGTAGAAAGAAGGAACAGGTCCATTATGAATATGGTTAGGAGTTTACTTAAGGCAATGTCAATTCCTAATAAATACTGGGCTGAGGCTGTTAGGCATTCCATTTATATTCTTAATAGACTTCCTACTAAGGCCTTGGCAGATAAAACTCCTTATGAAATGGTGAAGGGTAGAAAGCCAAATGTTCAACATTTAAGGATTTTTGGATGTGTAGGTCATGTCAAAGTTGTAAAGCCTGGTTCTAAGAAACTTGAGGACAGAAGCAACCCTATGGTATACTTAGGAGTGCAGGAGGGTTCTAAGGCTAGTAGAATGCTAGATGTCTTAAATGATAAGATTGTTATAAGTAGAGATATTAGATTTGAAGAGCAGAGAAAATGGGACTGGAGTAAAGGTATGGCTGAAAAGGCTGACTTAGGCACCAGTGTTGACAGTACAGAAGTTGAGGAAGGTCCATTAGAAGTTAATGACCAAGCTGATCTTTCAAGTGATGATGAGTCTCATGATGGAGAAGGTGAGGACCCATATCATCAGTTACATTATGAGAATCATGATCATGCTGAAGGTGACCAAGAGCTCAATGAGGGAAATGTACTAGGCCAGGGGCAAAATGGTCAACACAGTGATCCAGGGCAAAGTAGTCATGAGAGGAGTGTGAGAAAGTCAACTAGGAAGTCTAAAGTTCCAGGTCATTTTAAAGATTTTGTGTTGGATAACAGGCTAAAGCAATTAGAGAATAGGCAAGATGAACAAGAGCAAGTTGAGTTACTATTAGTTCAGGATGAGGAACCTATTCAGTTTAGGGATGCTGTTGTTAGTGCTGAATGGAAACAAGCTATGAGAGATGAGATTAATGCAATAGAGAGGAACAAAACATGGGTTCTTACTGATTTACCAGAAGGTCACAAGCCAATAGGACTTAAGTGGCTTTATAAGATAAAGAGGGATGCTAGTGGTAAAGTTACTAAGTATAAGGCTAGATTAGTAGCTAAAGGGTATGTCCAACAGTTTGGAATAGATTATGAGGAAGTGTTTGCACCAGTTGCTAGGATAGAAACCATAAGGGTATTATTGGCATATGCTGCTAAGTTGAAATGGAGTGTTTATCATCTAGATGTTAAGGCTGTTTTCCTTCATGGGGAGTTGAAGGAAACTGTTTATGTTTGTCAACCTGAAGGTTATGTGAAAAAGGGCCAAGAGATGAAGGTTTACAAGCTTAAAAAGGCTTTATATGGTCTGAAGCAGGCGCCTAGAGCCTGGAATCAGAAATTGGATCAAGTTTTGAAAGAGCTTGGTTTTATTAAGTGTCAACATGAACAGGCAGTGTATACAAGAAGGAGTGGTAAGTCTATTTTAATACTAGGAGTGTATGTTGATGATCTGTTGGTTACTGGTAATGACATAGGAGATGTAAACATTTTCAAGAAGCAAATGCAAGAGAAGTTCCAAATGACAGATCTTGGATTATTATGCTATTACCTGGGAATGGAGGTTAGTCAAAGAGATGATGGTATAGTGATCAAGCAGGAAGCTTATGCTAAGAAGTTAGTGAAGCTTGCAGGTTTAGAAGAGTGCAATGAAACTAGAATACCTATGGAATTTGGCTTAAGACTTAGTAAAGAAGAGGGTGGTGAGGATGTGGAAGCTACAAATTATAGGAGGTTGGTAGGTTCATTGAGATATTTGACTCAGTCTAGACCTGATTTGTCATATTCTGTTGGATATGTGAGTAGATTCATGGAAAGTCCCAAAGTTGCACATCTCAAAGCTGTTAAACAAATTATCAGGTATGTAAAGGGTACTGCAGGTTTTGGTATTAAATATGGAAGGTCAAATGGACAAGGTTTGATTGGTTATTCAGATAGCAATCACCTTGTAGACAATGATGATGGCAAGAGCACATCAGGAAACATATTTTTCTTTAATGGGTCAGCAGTGAGTTGGTATTCACAGAAGCAAAAGATAGTGACCTTGAGTAGCTGTGAAGCAGAGTTTGTTGCTGCTAATGCAGCAGCATGTCAAGCTCTTTGGCTAAGTGGGTTATTGAGGGAAATAACCAAAGAAGAGCAGGGTCCTGTGCTATTAAAAGTTGATAATAAATCAGCTATATCTCTTATGAAAAATCCAGTTTTTCATGGGAGATCAAAGCATATTTCATTAAGATACCATTTTATTAGAGAATGTATTGAACAAAATCAAATTCTGGTTGATTTTGTACCTAGCAATGAGCAGAAAGCAGACTTACTTACAAAGTCTTTGGCTAGAGTGAAGTTTGAGGAGATGAGGAGTTTAATTGGAGTTGCAGAGTTCAAGGAATAAGGTTGCAGAATACAAAAATGCAGTTTTGGATTTCTTCAAAATGGGAGCTTCACACACTAGTACATGTAAATCCATAGGATCACTACTGTGCAGTGCTAATGTGGAGTTGTTATTAAGGAGAAGTTTCAAACTGAGTTTGGCTTGAACAATGCTGCATGATGAGATTGGTCTTAGGGGGGTGAATGTTAGTGTTTTAGATGTTTTTATTAGTTTGGGTTGTTTATGAATAAAGTTGTAAACTGCAGGGGGTCTTTATGTAACTTTGTGGTTTATTACCGTTTGAAGTTTGTTAGGTCGTTAATCAGGAGATTAGCTCCTATATAATCATTGTTGTAATCCCAATCTCATCAATCAATAAAATTTCAGTTTTCATATTAGTGTTAGCTCTCGAATTTTTGTTTCAAGGAGTAACTATATAAAAGACATTTTGTTGTTGAAAGTTAAGAGTAAGTTCATGAGAAAAGAAGGAGACGACAATATTCTTATAGGGTTTTGGAAAAACTTAACTATTCTACCACCAAGGAATAAATATACAGAATACAAAATAATAAAGGAAAGTAAATAACTTGGACAACACACTTTCCTAAATATGGACTAACTAATCAATAGGAGAGTGGCGGAAAGTGGCGGCATCAGAAAGAGTAGAAGAAGAATTAGAATTAGACATTGTGTCATAGGGAAATGTGTCCTCGACAAATTGGACATGGAGCGAGTGATAGAGACAATTGGAGGCGGGATCGTAGCATTTGTAGGCGGCTTATTCAAGAGATGAAATCATAATAAGAAATGATTATTATTATCAGATATAATGATTCGGAGCAATTGCATATCTCCCATTTAATCATATGAAATGCATATTTTCCCAAATCATGTTTACAAAGCATTGTACATTATGCTCTGCAAATTAGTATTTTGAGAAAATATGTAATTTTACTCTAAAACAGAAGGATATACACAATTCTCCCTGATTCAAATAATTATTATAATTTGATCGAACAAACCATTATGAATGAACTTCATATGGTTATCAAGGTTCATTGTTTGAATGAAGTGGTTCATAAATTATTCACCATGTCACATAAATAAGTAAATAACTAATGTTATTTGATTAATAATGCTATTTAGACACATGCGCACACACATATATCACCTCATTCTCCGGTGGTCCTCAACTTAAAAACTCGTCTTAGAGCATTCAAACTCATTATCTATCTTTATTCCTCCTTATTCTTATAATCTAACTAAATAATATTATTTTATAGGTTTATCACACATAATTTAGAAATGTCATACGTCCTCTTCCCTATTCATATTCAATTAAATAATACATCTTTATACCTTTTTAGATTATTTTTTATTTGTACCACTCACATCAACACACAACAAATATAAAACAACAAATATAAAATAACAGATTTAGAGTTGAATAATAATAATCCATAAGTAGAGGGAATCAATTTTCTTCTACTTCAGATAGTGAATGAGCATGGATATGTGAATGGGATTGAATGGGATTGAGTAAGTTTTTAGTATTTTTCTTTAAATTGAGAGATAGAGACAGAGATAAGGATGTGTTGTGAATGCTCTTATACCTGATCCGAGACCCAAACACCCTTTCAAGATGTTTTGAATTTCTTTTCCTGATTATTTGCGATTCCTATATTTTCTAAAATAAATACATAATATCACGATACGACGACTTGCTTACAAGATTTGAACTTTTAACTTTTAGTTAAAGATACACATCTTCTATTGTGTCCCCTTTAGGGACCTCAGTTTTTCTGTTACGTTCGATTGGTTTTTTTTTTCTTTTGTCATTTCTAGGTTTTACTACCGGGCTCCTCCTGCTCCAGATTTCATGAGATCTAAAGAGGTGGCATGCTAATTAAGATCCAAATTCTAGGAAACTCTTACTTACATTTGAGGCAACAATAAACTAGTTGTCGTCTGGTCTAATGGCATGCTTAATTTCTAAGGAAACATTTGTTTCTCCCAACAGTCAATGGAATATTATTATCATATTCTGATATATGATAACTAGAACACACACAAAAACAAACCATATCAAGAAAATTGATGATAGAACATGTGAAGCAGATGGGAAATTAAACAGACAATTGGGAAACTAAATCTTTCTGGCAATTCATCTTTCTACAAAATAATATAACTTTAAGAAGTTTTCATGTGATTCGTGTTACAAAACCCTTACTTAGCCCCAATCAAAGAACAATTATGCAATAAAGCATAAATTTGAAAAAGAAACAGAAACAAGATGCACTCCCCTTTTTATCCCATCCAATTGATCATCTCTTGTTAGCTAATAATAGAATCGAATTAGGTTCTTTGCTTTATCTTTTTCCCAATCTCTGTTTAGACCTTTTCTTAACTTCTAACATACTGAAATCTCAAAGGAATCAGATGAAGAACAAAAGAACATAGAATTCGGACCTGTGTGATTTCTAATTGGCAGCAGTCAATGAGCTATGATTTTCAACCTCCTCCTTGCCTCACTGTAAACCACCACTCCCATTATCGTCACACCGAATCCAGAAACCCCCATAACCGTCACCGGATTCTTAAAAATCAACACCGAAACCACCGCGGCCACCGCAGCCTTGGCGTTTCCGAGCACCTGCAACGTCAGCGCACTCGTATGTTTCGTGACCATAAAGTTCGTCAGGTTCACCAGATACGCCACCGTAGCATTTCCGATCAACAATAACACGATAAACGAATCAGTTCTAGTTTTATCAACCGTTTTTGAAAATACATTCCCTTCTATATACAAACTGAAAGGCAATAATATAGTGGCTGCCATTGGCGCCATATACAGTAACAGATTCATCGAATGCAGTTTCTCCGATTCGGAGGTCAATAACAACCCTTGGACCACCGATTTCAACGCTCTGCCGGCCGTTGAACCGACGCATACCAGAAATCCGAACAGATGAAACAGAGGCTCGCTGTTACTCGCCAAAACGATGCCGAATACCACCGGAACTAACGCGAAGTAAACCTCAGGAGATTCCTTCTTACAAGTGATCAAAAACGCAAAAATCGCGGTGAAAAACGGCGTGGTGGCGCCAATCGCTTGATTAAACGAAACAGGAAGGTATCTCAGTGAGGTATTTCCACAAACAACTGAGAAGCAAAAAATTACGGATAACGCGAAGATCTTCAAAAACTGTTTTCGCGATAAGATCTGCTGGAACGGTACGATCTGGAACCAGCGGATCGAAATTAAGCTGTAGAAAGTGCACGAGATCATGTGGAGCATTGTGAGGAAGATCGGGTACCTGTAACCGTAGAAGCTGAGGAGGTACTTGTTGAGGAGGAGGACGCCGATGTTGGAGAAGTACCATGAGGCGATGATGAGTGCGGTGAGGACGGCCGGAGAGACGAGTGATGCGGCGGAGGAGAAGATGTTGTTGGTGGCGCCGTGGCGGAGCTCTGCCGTGGGCGTGGACGGGATGTCGACGGCGGTTTCGAGTTCGAACCTAGGGTTGCTGTTCCGGCGAGTTGTCCAGGAGTGTGAGTGTGAGTGTAACTCCACCATTTGTTTGGGGGTAATATTGGAAAGTGAAGAAGGGTGTTTGTGTGTGTGAAAGAGAAAGGGGCACTGTGTGTGATTCTGGTTTTGGATTGGATCCGGGAGGTGTGAGTGTGTGAAGATGACTATGATAGGACGGATGTTAGTTTCGGAAAAACCCCTGTAGTTTGAACTTATATCAATTCGTATCCTAAATTTCATTTTGAGTAAATTACAAATTTAGTCCCTGTAGTTTGGGCCAAATTGCAAAATAACTCAAAATGGAACTTTTTTTTTTGCATAGGGTGCTCTTTGTTATGGGTTATTTTTTTTACAAATTAGATTTAAAACACTAACTCTGTCTTGTTTAACTAAGATATAATTAACTAATGCTAGTACAAGCCTCTTGTCATTTAGTTCATTTAGAGGTTTTGAGATTAAATTCATATATAATGTAATTTAATTTAATACGAGAGTAGTTTAGTAGTGAAAGTAAATAGGTACGCTAAATGCTGATCAGCCTGGGACCATGGTTGCATGCTCCAGCCCCACGGACGTTAATGGTCCGTCTCCTCCAACCAGAACACAAATGCCCCAATTTTCCAATCTTAAACCATCAGTACCAGTAACATCTTATCAACAACTTGTACTACATTTCAGATGCAAACAAAAATCAAACAACTTCATAGATTTTTATGGTTGGCGGCTGCTAGATAAACCCACACCTTCCAAGATTTTTTCGGATAAAATACACACAATTTATAGGATTTAATTAAACTCTTAACGTTTTAACGTTTTGATTGCGCGAGATATAACAGTTAACTACTTAACCACCGGGATGTCCCCTCGAAGACACCCCTCCGTCAGTTTCCACGTCCTTTCTTGAACGGCTCCGTCCACGGTGCAAATGCCTCTCGCAGTACTTAAAACCGGCGACAACTTGCTTCCCGCACCTCCACTTCTTCCCGTCGGTTCGCTTACATCTTCCCGGCTCGGCTTCCATGGTGTTTTTATAGTTATCGTACAAACTCCGATCGCATCCCGACCCTAAACAGTTCCACAATTGGTTTATTATGTGTTAGACATTTTTTATGAATTGTGTGAAATACTGAGATTTGAATTACCTGTTATGGATGCAAGAACTGAGTTCCAAATTGGGAGGATAAGATGGGAAGGAACAGGTAATCCTGCCTCCATGTATTTGTAGATTAGGGCTTGTAATTTGAGCTCCTCCATCTGCATAAAGGTGAACATGAATCCACCATTGGTGGTGGTGTAATTTGCATTTTGATTTTGGTCAGGTAAGGATGAGGAATCTGGTGGTGGTGAAGAAGATGACCCTCCCCCCATTGCCATACCATTCATTGCTAAACAAAAAAAAATGTACTTTTAATGTTGGAGGATGTGAGATATATAGCCATGGAGTTAATATAAATATTGTAAAATAAATAAATCTGTTTTTGATTTTCTGTGTATTTAATTTTGATACTATTAACTTTTGTTAGAAATATAATTATTTATTTAATTATAACTAGGGGATTTCATAGGCATGTTGGGCCTAGATTTGATAAATTTCATTATATTTAGTTGGATCTTATTTTTAGGATTTACACTCATTCTATTTATAATATATCCGGAGACGGTCTCGTAATGATGTTACTAATCGAATGGATAGTGACTCCTCTTCTTCATTGGTTCATAATGTTCGTGCATTCCTTAATGGCTATGTGTCATTTCAACATTGGATGTAGAGAGATTTGGTGATCCTTCTTTTCTAACGTCACCGCATTACAGAAATTAGAGGTAGGCATGGCATGTGTGAAAAGCTTCCAACCTGGCCCAAATCGTTGTGTGGGACGGGCCCGCTTGATGTCCGGATAACCATACCTCGTCATCTCTGTTAACGAAACTTGTTTTTCACTTTAGTAAAAAGACTTGCATATATTAGTACACTACATCTGTGACATGTATACAAAGGTTGAGTGTTTATGTTTGCTTTCTGAACTACGAAAATTTGACTCAGAACTCGTAGTATGTTGTGGCTGCAAAATCAAACCGGTTGCAGTGCAAAAAAAAGGACAATCGGAGACTGCCAATCATGGAATAAATTGGGAACCGAGATAACGACTTAAAGCAAATCTCTTGATGTGTCTAAATGCACCATCACAGACCCAAAATAGGGAAATCCTGAAGGGTGTAGAAAACCCTAAGTCAAAAAAATAATAAAATTCTAGATTTAACATCATATATAAAAACACGTATAAGATGTAAAATATATGAGATGAAAATGTAAAAAGTACTAACTTCTCATATGAGAAATAATTTAATTTTGTTTTAATTGAGATAGACCTATTTTCTCCTTTTATCACTTAATTTTTATTTTATTAAACATATTGTTGGAGATATAAATCAAACATCATAAGATTCATGACATCTGACTCCACATTCATTGTTAGTGTTGGTTGTGAAAAAACCATATATGTAATAAATAAAGAAGGTAAGGTTTATTTTTAAGATATTGTAACATTCTTATGAAAAGTTATGTATATATATTTTTTAACAAGGTGTAGCCTAATCTATTTTTGATAATTGCATACTCTATTATCCATGGTTGTAAAAATCTTGTCAAGTCTTTGATTAATCACCAACTAATCGTCAACTAATTGCTTAGCAGTCTTTCATCGATTACCGATTCATCATCGAATAATACTGTCAAGACGATTAATTATCGATTAATCTTCGATTAACCCTTAACCCCTGTCGACCGCCGAGCTACGCCGAACGTTTTTTTCAACCTTAGTATCACCTAATATACCATTTATCATCAAAATATCTCTATGAAAACCAAAAAGTTTTATATAAAAGGAGATCACGTCATTCAACTAGCAAAGTCATTAAAATTAAAGGTGTTAGCTCTTCTTGAGGCAAATAGTGTGAGACCCCTTGAAGATGAATTTAACATAATATAGTTGGGTAGATTATGAGTAGTATAGTTAACGGATAAACAAAAATATGCTAAAGCACATATTAATCAACTTATAATATGTGTATTTGGATTTTAAATAAACCAAACTATGACTCATTAGCCGATAATAATCTGTAAACTATCAGTTTGACTAGTAGCAATACCAACTTTCATTTTTTGTTTTCAAAGGCAATCTCAATAATCTATAACTATCAAATTTGACTAGTAGCAATATCAACTTTCATTTTTTGTTGTCAAGTGCAATCTCAGTAGCGTAATAATCATACATTACATTTTATTTCCACTTATTTTTACTTTTATGTTTCCTCATTTTGCTCATAGTCATCATTACGAGCCGCAAATCAAACGTAAATGTATGATGATTAATCAAGTGTAAATGTATGATGATTATGCTATAAATAAAAGTTGAAAGTGCTATAAGTCAAACTAATCGTTTGGGTTATTAAAATCCAATTTCTTTTCTTGTAATATATTTTTAGTTTTGTTCCAGTTTTTATATGCCACTAAAATGACATATTTCTAATATTATTATAAGAAGAAAATATTTTAACGGTGGCTAATGACCGGTGATGGTTTAATTTTGAGTCTTGGCACTCCTCGTGAAGCCTGCGCGCGGGTGCAGTGGTCACGTCTCAGACGTGAGCTTCACAGCATATTTCATTATTATTTCTTAAATAAATCATATCAATTTATTAACAACTGATAAAAAAAAAAGCTTCAAATCAATGGGAATAAAGAACGAGACTACGCCATCATCTAGAGTCTCACTTTCTTCGCCCGACACCCATCAAGCATCTATCTACCTAGGTTGGTTCGGGAATTTACTTCAAAACTAAACATAAAAAAATCAGTACAAAACGCTTTTACCTTGTGCCACTTTACAAGACACAATGTCTCAACATGAAAATAGATAAACATATTAAAGATAATATCACTCGGCATAACATGAAAAAGGTCCATAAAGAGGCTTTTTGTAGTGATCACGCTACACTTTTTCAACCCCGTTTTTTTCTGTCACATCATCATTACATTATCACTTCACACTTTTATCATTTTACTTTCATTACCTCCACCATACTACATATCACTTTTTATACTAATATTAAATTGTAAAAGTGTCTATATGGAGAGTGTGTGTATTACTGAGAGAGATAGAGAAAGAGAAGGTGTGATGGAGAGGAGCCGCACATTTCTAGAAAACGTGGCTCTACCATCGGAGTTATGGTGTAGTTGTGCTGTGGTTGCAGCCACCTCACCACCACGACACTGTGTAGCATACCCACTACAATCAACTTTGTTTTTTTTCTATGACAAAATAGCATTTAACTTTTCACTTTTCTAAAATGACATTTGACTTCTTGTTTGGTCGTATGAGATACTCACTACAATCATCTTTATTTTCTTTTATGACAAAATAGCCTTTGACTTTTGACTTTTCTAAAATGACATTTGACTTCTTGTTTTGAAGTACAAAACATCGATGGGCAAATGCATGTACTCTTATGTTCTTTTATATTTTAAATTTTATCTTTATAATTAATTAAGCACCTTAATAAAAGACGGACAAAAAAAATAGTCTTAAAAATTGTTTCTCCTTCATCACAGCCAAAAAAATAGTCCTAAAAATTGTTTCTTCTTCATCTATTTCTTCAAAGAGGCTGACCATTTCAAATCGATCTCTGTTTCTATTTCTTCAAGAGGCTGACCATCTCAAATTGATGTCTATAAGTGTGACCATCTCAAGTGCTTATCTATGATAAGAGAAGGTTATCATCATCTCTCCCTTTGGACAATACTCAAGGGATTATTCTCTTCTTCAGAGTATGAACTTAAAATGAATAGGACTAAGAAGACAATTTTTACCCAACAAGAGGATCTTGCAGCCTATGTTTTTCTACTGCTGAAGAAGAGGATAATAATGGACCTAACATATCAGCAATCGACGAACCGACCAACCGATTTATAAGCCTACCGATCAAAAGTTAGTTGGACATAGGTGGTTGTATAAATATAGTAAACTGTAAACGAATAGACTGCTTAAAAACAAAGAAATGTTTTAAGCAACAAGTCGAGTATCCGAATATACCAAGTTTCACAAATCAAAACAGAAAACGAGTAACTGTAAAACAGTTACACATTAAACTTTACTCGATACATAATCAGCATTGGTTGCTTCCCAAATGGTGGTGCCATCACAGGTGCAAAGTTTTTTATAGTTCTCACCAACACCTGCACTTCTTGCTATAACTGCTGCTGCAAGCCCAACATCAGACCTGTCTTCATATTCATAAACTGCTATTGCTCTGCCAATAAGATCAGCAATTTTTAGATCCTTTTTGACACCCGAGAAGAACGCGTCACCGTTCTCGTCAGCTTCCAGTGTTCCCAGGTCACCAAGTGGCTACAAATATTTTCATAATAAAGAGTAGTAAATGGGTTAATAATATAACATAAGAAACCTGCCTACTTCAAGTTTTTTTTTCTTTTTTCAATTATTATTGATAAGTTAAGGGACTTTAATATATCAAAATTGGTTTTTTTATGGTATTTAACTTGCAATAAACAGCCTACACTACACTTAAAAGTTACTGATATGTTCACAAAAAACTGACCTTTTCTTCTGACAGTTGATTAAGTGGATTAAAAACTTTGCCAGTACTCGCGGCACCTCGAGTTAGATCGCCGAATTCGTTTATGGACCAGCCGTGTTTTCCAGGTGACAACCCGCTGAAGTTGGCTTCAATTCTAGCCAGCTCCATACTCACTTGCGCTAAACGAACCACCCCGAAAATTTGTGGGCCTTTGAATTCAGAAACAGCAGCAGAAATCAAGACATCTGAATGGCAAAATGGGAAGTAAGTTATCAGTTTCAAGAATCACTTCATTCAGATGTGATTAGCAGATGATCAGTTTCAAGATGCAGAATCAAATGGCTCAAACCGAAATGAAAGTTATAAGCGCGATATTTGAATAGCTTAATACATGACTGTTAGACAAGAAAAAAGATGAAAACAAGAAACCAACCTCCTGGTAACCCTTGACCAATTAGCCGGGCTTTCCTACCCGTCTGCTCCAAGGCTTCAGCCATGGTCTTTACGGGTGAAGACCCGAAAATTCTTACTACTTGATTGCTCAAATCCACATCAATGCTCTTAATGCCTAGAGGATCATGCAATAAACACAACTAGCTTTAGTTTAACTAGATGTTGTACTCATAAAACACCTGAATTATAAAGTTTTTTACTTGTGGATGATACCAACCGTTGACTGTTTCTAACTTATTCTTGACTGCTTTAACACAACCTTCACAACTCATATCCACCATGAACTCTGTCTGTAATTGCATGAATACAACATCTCAGAATACCAAAATTGAATTCTGAACTGTCAAATGTCACGGTTTCTGTTAGTCAATCCCTACAATCATTATTATGGTCAAGGACCAGACTGACCCGTACCAAAACTGGCCCGAGACCAAAACCGAATAAGGTGGAAAACAAAGACAACCGGACCACTTTTGTGCATCTCGGCTCGGTTTCAATCCGGTCAGGGTCGGTTCATCGGTTTTCTCTGGTCAGCCCATGAGATACCCATCTCTAGGGTGATCATGGGTCAAGAAGTGACCAGGGACCGAAGAATACGGCCAAAAACAAAACCGATGACCGGACCATTTTCGTGTGTTGCTGCGGGAAAGTTTCGGGGCGGTGCGGGTTCAGTTCATCAGTTTTGTCGGGTCAACCCGTGAGATGAACAAATAGTACAACATATGAAGTAAAGGTCTAGTGATGATTGAATGCAGCAATAGGTCAATAATCCCCAAAATAACAAGGAAACCCTAGAAAGGATTAATTTTTTTATCCAATTCGACATCTTCTAAACCAATTAGCATTAAAATGATAATACTAATTAACCGAAAATTCACCAGAAAAAGGATGAACTAGAACGCACCATAACTTCCGGTAACTCCGCATCGAGCTGCAAAAAATCAAAAACCCCAAATTGATCATAAACTCCCAATCAAAAACACCGACTATCTGTTCTAATCAAAGCAAAAGTTCTAACCTTTGGGGGCGATTTAGCATCCATTTGAAGAGCAGAAGGAGGGTTTGCGAGATTCTTGACGAGGCCGAACCGATTTGGGGATGAATTGGTTTGATTAAAAAAGGGTTTAGTGAAGTTGTAATTATACAATGAATTTGAAGATGGGGAGATGGAATTAAGAGCTAGAGCTGCTGTTGCTGCGGCAGTAATGGCCGTAGTTGTTGAATTTGCTGCAACTGTTCTAAAAAACCCCATATTCCAAATTTGACGAATTTAAGTAAAATCAATTGTGGAGGTTATTATTAAAATTGTGGCGTTGGTTCTGGATGCATCCCGATTCTTGCCACTCATGACATCATCCCTTGCGATCACGTTCTTGTGGTTAAAAAAATATGAACCATGCTACGTTTTCTAAATTTTGATCCTAAAATCTAAGTTATAATACTTATTATGTATTTTTATTTTATACGTAAGATATAACAAGGGTTCTATTATAGTTACACCCCTTAATATAATTTAACCACCCAATACGTTGAGTATAGGATTAAAAATAAAATTCCTCCTATCAGTTTGCTGTGTTATTACGAGAAACATTCAGTTATATGTCGCGTATGGTGTTATACGGTGGTATCTTGTCTGGCAGGTTATACATGGCATATAGCCCTATACGTCACGTATAGACTTCTCCAATTTGAACCTTAAATATCAAGCGATTCGTTCATTCTTCCATCCGTTTCCATTTGTTCATTCTTAGCACGCAATCCATTTCCATGAGTTTTAAACCAAAATCCATTCACTCGCCATTTGAAGTGATACTACATGTTAACCATGTCGTACTGGGACTTTTTTCAATGGAGACTCTTCTTCTTCTGACTCGACATGAGTTCCAGAAACAAACCAGGTAATCATCTAATTACTTTTATGCTTTTTTGTATTTATCAAAAATACTAATAATATTGTTTCTGAAGCAATATGACGGCGTTCAATCATATAACCAGTCGGTTCCACAAACGAAATAGGGGTTGTTCGATTTGAACAAGGCGGGACATTTCATGAATTTGATCTGATTAATTATGTTAGTTTTATCAAAAAGACTAATTATTTTGTTTCTGAAGCAGGATGATGGCGTTCAATCGTCTAACTAGTCGGTTTCAGAAACGAAAGACGGGCTGTTCGATTTGAACCAGGCGAGACATTTTAAAAATTTCATACACGCGTGGCGTGGAGGTATCGTGACTTTTTAATGTCGTACTTTGCACTTATAAACCTCTCACAGGTTTGTGTACCCACCAATGTGAGATGAGTTTAACATATTTTATATCCGTTTTCGAAGTTTTATTTTATTCTACAACTTAACTTGGAGCTTCAATATCTTATTTATTTTAGCTCTCTATTTTGAATAGGGTTAGAGAAATATAAGTATACTTAAAGAACGTAAAGTATAATTACTCTTTTAAATACCCAACAACGTATTTTTTTTTTGAACGGCCAACGAATGCCCCGGAAAACCCGGGGACTATTTACACCAGTTGAGCTCATTCCAGGGAAAATCCACCTCCGCGAGCGGCCGGGTGGTAAAACCTGGGAGCTCAGAGATCGAACTTGTGACCTTTTAGCCCCAAGTCTCCCCTCATCGCCACCCAACAACGTAAATTAAATCTTAAAAACAAATGAACTTTGAATAAAATCATACAAATTGAGAAATTACAATGTCAACACTAGAAATACAGAACACACCAATAAAAAAAATTAAAACCATCAAAACGTTACACTTGTGCACATCATTATTATTTAGGAGTGTATTGCTGAGGTCGGATAGGCACAGGATTATTTTCCAGATCAATATTAGCACCTGCAGGAGATGCAATCGCAGGGTTGGTGGCCGCTTGTGGTGACGGTGGAGCTACGGTAATATATGCAGCAATCCCAAAAACCGCGCTTAAAAGAGCTAAAGTAGCTCCTATAGCAAAGATTCCAGGCTTCACAACATAACACTTAATATAATTATATGATTCAACTTGTCCACCTTTATTATTACTTAGTCTAGCACCCGTCAACAATAGAACCACAGCTATAACCGTAGCTAACCTGATGAACATTCGACACTAGATTAGTTTTTATTCATTAGCGTAAGATAATCACAATATATATGCAAAGAAACAGCAAGATCTAAGTCTTGCATATATACCTTGACAATATAGACAGGAGTTTCGAAATTGGGGTCGAATTAGGGTCTTTTTTACAGAAGTTACACACGCCCAATGTAATGCTTATAAAAACTTGCGTAATAAACGCGAAGATAGCTGATATGATTCCGAGAGCGAGAGCTGGACTACTTGGATAAACACACGAATAATCCTCAATTGAAACATCCTGCATGCATGCACAATTCATTTTACAAGGCTTTATCTCTGTCAAAAATACAAAATCGAATATTTTCACAATATCATTTCAACACCTCTAAACAGAGAATATAGTTTAAACAGATATGTGAAATCTCTCCTCAAGGGTTAAACTTTATATATCACCAGTATTTATAGATAAAGACGTGTAGTATTAGGATTTACATATTTACATTAAAGACCCTGTACTAATACACATTATAAAATAACCTCTGGTTTATTTAACCTATCTAACAACAGTGGTTATGATAGTTACCTTAACCCTTGTGACCTCCGCCGCAAAACCAGTGACGGCTGATATTAGTCCGAGCACCGCCACAAGCGTGCAGAAACATACGGCTTTGCCCTCCATTTTTGAGCTGTGTGTTTATGTTAAGAAGCTTGTGGATGAAGGAACCTGCGACTAGAAGTAGAAGTATATATAGATGGTTGATGGCATCAAATGAGCTGGAGAATATCCTTAAAATATGGAAAACGATATTAAGAAACAATGTTTACTTTGCGATGTCAACCTAGGACTTGCTACCAAATCATTCGGAAGGAATTAATTATATAATTTAAGTTGTTTATTTTTCTTTGTTTAAGATATATACATTATTATCGTTTGAAAGAGTATTTAATTAGAAATACCTTCCCAAACATTGGTAATCAAGGCATGTTATGCTAATTATTAGTTGTCACGTACTCATGTTTCACAAGTGTTCTTATTAATTTTTTTTTGAACGGCTAAAAAATTTTATTTACAAAACCATCGAGATGGTGGACCAAATTACACCATCAGTTAACAAACAGGAAAAACAAACATAAAAAATCGCTACATTACATTAAAATGCTAGCTAGAAAGGTTAAAAGAGCACCAATGTTTTCCAGGATATCTTCTTTTTGAGCGACTTATTAACCAAATAGCTTAGGATCTTTGTATTCTCAATGATTTTAGACATCACAATTGGAGGTCAATTAAGAAGAAAAAAAAAACAGCGTATACGCACATGCATCTATAAAAAATGCGGGCAATCGATAACAAACTGAAGCATAAAAAGAGGAAATGCTTATTAAGAAGAAACCCATGCATCAAATATGAAATCGTCAATTGATGAAGAAATTGAAGTATAAGAAGATCACAACGCAGTTCAAAATGATCAATTCAGAAGAAACCCAGGCATGAAAATATGAAATCGTCATTTGATGAAGAAATTGAAGCATAAGAAAATCACCACGTAGTTCAACTGAGAAAAATAAACAATTCAAACACGTGTGTACTCAAAACGTGGTTCAACCGAGCAAAAATGGAGGCATACACCTTTCAATCGCAAGCAAAGATAAGAGATAAGAAATTACCGGTCAGATAAAGAATCAAGTTAAAACACAAATACAAACCTGAGTATTCTTTTCTATTAGCTTAAAATTTGATCCACTTGCAATAACATTCAAGAATAGAAGTGCAACCTATTTGGTCATTAAAATTAGCTAAAAACTCTTATAAGAGTTTGGATTGACTAAAAACAAATGTCTTAAACGACAATTACAAAGTAAAAAAACTTGGAAATCTATAAACAACAAAATAGTCCAAAAAACCCAAACTTCAAATAACAAGATTTAAAACCAGAAAACCTTTGCATAATATACTTTAAATAAATAGGAACAAAAGGAGAAAATAAAATTACCCAAGGAGCAGATATGTTCCAAATATTTAAACACCCTGCAAAGCTATAAGCTGCAAGAAATTTTTTCATCAGTTGACAGCTAAACAAACACATACAGTACGTATAGAATCAAATAAAATATATCTTAATAGAGAGTTCATGCAGGCCTAAAACATCAGTAGCAAGTTCACTCCAAACTTTAATCTCTGACCAGATTTTAAACTCTTTTAAATCCGTAATTTACTCTTGGATTAAAGAGGAAATTTAATTTCTAGTTTTAAATAATTATATTTTTTATAAATTTAAATGCATGTGTTATAAATAAATCTATAAAAACGAAACTAATATATAACAGAACTTATTATTAATAGTGTAAGACACCCGGGCATATACGCACACACATGTGCAAATAATGTACATACATATATATATATAGATTTTTTTTAAACCAATGATCTTTAGCCTAATATGCTAGGGAAGGTATCCAAAGACTTTATAAATGGGAGATCTTAGGTTCAAGTCCACTTATAATAAATAAATATATAAATGGGGGGTTACAAGTTGAGCCAGGGGTTTTTCTCACCTATGGTGAGTTCCTCTTGATGGGGATTAGAGATGATCGGGTGAGTGGATAATGCCCCCGTCAGTATTCCAAATTTACCGTTCAATATATATATATATATATATATATATATATATATATATATAGGAGAAGGATAAAATGAAAACCTCTCCGAGTTGGAAAAAACCGTGAAAACTAAGCTAAAAAATCGTTTTTTGTTCCGAATTTTTTTTTTAAAAATAACACCCTTTATGAAAAAAAATTAAAAAAACGCCGAGTAATTTTTTTAAATATTTAAGAACCGATTTTTTTACAAAAAGAATTTAACCGACCAAAAAAGACGTTCAAAATTTGTTATTTTTTTTAGATGTATTTTTTATAGATTCTACATTCATTTTTGATGGTTTTGGTTTTTATTTTTATTTTTTAAAATTATTTAAAGATTTTGTTACATATGTAACAAGGCATTTTACATATGTAACAGGTAAATGTTACATATGTAACATGACGTAACGTCCGATTTCGGAATTTAAAAAAAAAAAATAGGCGTTTTTTTGATTTTTTTTCACCATATGGCTTATATTAACGCATATAATCACTACAAAAAATTTGAAGATAAAAATTTCGTTTTGTGGTAGTTTCCACGGTTTTTCCAACTCAAAGAGGTTTTCATTATATCCATCCCCTATATATATATATATATATATATATATATATATATATATATACTAATTTTTTTCTCCCCGTGTGTTACACGACTGAATTTAAAAAAAAAACTATAAATACAATCATAATCTATGACAATTGTGTATTTTTATAGCTATATAAAAAAAATTCAGTAATTATAGGTGGGTCAGAGGTTTTACGACAGTGGCATTTAGACGTGGGTTTCCTCTAAGATGGATGTGCAACAAAATGGGTTTTGGACTTTTGGTGACTCGTATGGACCGCGGTCGTAAGGTGTCATGGGTAACATCGTTTGACATGATAAGACTCCCGGGTAACCCGATGTGTGTAGTTAAAAATAAAAGAAATTTAGTCATGAAAATAAGGATTTCGTTTATTATGTTGAAACGGAATAATTGGTAAATTTGAATTTAAACTCAATTAAAATAAAAAAGTATAAAATTAAATAGAATAAAATATTTTATATTACATGCATAATATTTAATTAAATTATTATTATAAATAGAGTATTATAAACATTATATTAAAGTATTAAAGTATATGTAATAAAATATATTCTTTTAAAAAATATAAGATATATGCAATAAAAATAGAGTGGTTATAGAGAAACTATGTGAGTTTACTTGAGAAACCCAACTTCTACGGTCGTTTTGCCCAAAAAGATCGTTTTAGGCAAAACGAGGTGACGTGTCGCGACGAAACGGCCGTGAAAAATTCAGGGGGGGCCCTTTTCCACAAATCGTATTGAGGTCGTTTTGTTTGAAACGGTCGTTTTGGGGTCGTTTCACATGAAACGGCCGTGAGAAATAGGTGAATATATCAATTTGGTGGGTGGATATATCTACAGCCTAAAAATATCCACTCTATTAAAAATTAGTATTTGGATAATTACTAACTTTAATATAAAAAATAAATTATATTAAAGTATTAAAGTATATGCAATAAAATATATTATTTTAATAAAATATAAAATATATGCAATAAAAATATTATCTTGAATAAATATTAACCTTACTATATATTAAAAATTAGTATTTTGATAATTATTAGCTTTAATTTAATAATTTGTATTTGAATAGTTACTTATTGGATAACTACTTAGAGTGCTTATATAGACACCCAAGGTTTTACTAAATTCACCATTTCCCTACGGTCGTTTCGCTCCAAACGGTCGTTTCAAGATCGTTTCATTTAAAACGGCCGCCACGTGTCGCGACGACGAAACCTTAAAATTCAGGGGGGCCCCTTTTATCGGCCGTTTCATCCGAAACGATCGTCGAACGATCGTTTCATCCGAAACGACCGTAGGTTTTTGGTGGATTTAGTAAAGGGATGTGGTGGATATAGCCCATGCCTTATTAAAAGTTTAATCTAAATAAACCCTATTATGAAAATTTAGTATTTGGTTAATTATTTATTAAAATTTAAACTTAATCCAGAATTTTATGGTGATGACACGTGTCTTTTTTTTTACAAAATAAAATATGTTAAAGTTTTTTGTTTATTATATAGTATATATATATATATATATTATTTTTTTAAATTAATTTTAAAGATATCAAAATTATAAACACACACGAATCTTGGATAATTTTAACTACTTCTTCCTAAACTATTGCTTCTCACACTTTCTAAAAAATATATTTCTTATTTTAACTCAAATATATATATATATATATATATATATATATATATATATATATATATATAAGGAATGATAAAATGAAAACCTCTCCGAGTTTGGAAAACCATGAAAACCAAGCTAAAAAATTCGATTTTTGTTTTGATTTTTTTATGGTGATTCTGTAAGTTAAAAAAAAAACCTCCTTTATGCAAAAAAAAAAAAAAAAAAGCCTAGTAAAAAATTTTTAAAAAAATATTTTATAACCGAGGTTACATATGTAACAGTACCCTTCAAAACGTTGTATACGTTTCTGTGATCTAAGTGAAGGCAATCAATATTGGTGTTGTTGTGGTAGATTTACTGATAAGAGTTTGTGCGTAAAGGTGGATAACAGCACTAAGTCGAAAAGCAATTGTGAAATTAATTGTGCTTTTGCAATAGTGTATTCTTGTTGCAATAGGTAGAGGCTTTGTCCTCTTAGTTGGAGGTCCCGAGTTCAAACCTATGTAATGATGTATTTTGTCTAAATAAATATTTTGCGTTAAAAAAACACAATAATAATTTTTAATACTTCAAAATAATTATTATATAATAAAGAACATGTTATGAATAATCATAATTTTCATACATAATACACCATCATTCTCCTATATATGTATATGTTAATGTCGGGTTTATCTTGTAATCCTATATATATGTTGTACATGTGTTATGTTGACATATCAATGAATACAATTTCCCTTCTCTCTCTTCTTGTTATTTTACGTTATATAGTCTCTACCACTAAACCTTTTGATTTATGTTAAAATGGCAACCAACAAACCACTCATCTTCGTGAAATCTCACTACTTCAAACCCTAATCATTTTCTCCGGAGTAGTGATTGATAAACTATAACAGTATATGGATCGTTCGGTAAGTTCACGCAGAGGCAGATGGCCGTCATCAGAGAGCCTGTTTTGATGACGCCGCTACGATGGCCTAGCGGTGTCGAAAAGTAGTCAGGGGCGGAGACAGTCCGAGGTAGCTAGCTACGTACGGAGACGATGTTATATACTAACCTCTCTGTCTTTATAAACTTAATCCTCCGGTGTTTGAATTAAGGTTCTCTTGGAACAAATCCCTGTAACTTTTGACGATTATCGGCCTATCAGTTTGGTAGGCATCCAGTACAAAATCATTTTAAAAATCTTGGCAAATAGAATGGCGAGTATCATTGATCAAATTGTGAGCCAAGAACAATTTTCCTTCATTAAAGGAAGACAAATATTGGATGGTCATTTATCACTTAATGAAATCGTTGACTGGTTTAATCATAGAAAGAAGAAACTTATGATTTTCAAGATCGATTCTGCTAAGGCTTACGACACGGTTTCTTGGGAGTATCTTGACACGTTGTTGCACTTCTTAGGTTTTGGTGTTAAATGGCGAGGATGGATTCGTAATTGTCTCTCCTCAACCCGGTCCTCTATTCTCATAAATGGTAGCCCCACTGCTGAATTTAATATTGGTAGAGGTCTCTGTCAGGGCGATCCGCTGGCGCCTTTTCTTTTCATTATTATTATGGAGGGACTGCATGTTTTCATTGAAGACTCTATATCCACGGGCCTTTTTTCAGGTATTCGTTTGAATGATCTTTATATGTCCCATTTCTTTTATGCAGATGATGCGATTTTTTTGAGCCAATGGTCCGATTCTAATATTTCAAATATCATGCATGGCGATGTTGAGAATTTTTCATAAGGTTTCTGGCTTAAAGATAAACCTTAACAAATCATCTGTTAATGGGATTAATGTTCCTTTAGAGGAAACATCTAGACTAGCTAAATTGGCGGGATGCAAACCTGATAAACTGCCTTTTACATATCTTGGCCTCCCTGTTGGAGCCAATATGTCGAGACTTTCTAACTGGAAAAAGATAATCGATAAGTTTCAGAAATAGCTGTCTAGATGGAAACGAAATTTATTATCTATTGGGGGTAGGTCCACATTGGTTTCTGCAGTACCTGGTTCGTTGGGTTCCTACTTCTTCTCGATTTTTCATGTCCCTGTTTCAGTTATCGACAAACTAGAATTTCTGAGAGCCAAATTTTTTTAGTGTTATTTGGATGAGGATAGAAAGATCCCTTGGGTTTGTTGGAAACAAACTATTGCTTCTAAAGAAAACGAGGGTCTTGGGATAGAAGTTTATATTCCATGAACAAGGCTCTTCTTTACAAGTGAAGATGGAGATTTGTGACTAACCAAGAGGCACTTTGGACTAAGATAATCAAAACTATTCATGGTTTAGATTCTTTTTCGATTGATAAAGGTAAATTCGCAAGTACTTGAAACCGGATTAGAAAGTCTTGGGACTTATTCCATAATTCTCATTACATCGACCTGGGGGTTATTCAAAAAAAGGTGGGATGTGGTAATAACACTCGATTCTGGAAAGACATTTGGTTAGATGGATGTTGCTTACAAGATCAATATCTACGTCTTTATTATCTTTCCAATGATAAAGATGGTTTTGTTAACGAGCTGAGATCTAATAACGGATGGCAATGGCGGTGGCGTCGTCTGTTGCTAAAACGCAACATAAACAGAAAAAATGCAAAAAGTTCTACGTAACGACGTTAAACAAAAATCATAAAAAATAACGAAAAAATGACACGTGAAAGCAAACTTTGAAATTAAAACTAAGAAAACCTTAGAAAGGAAGAAAAAATGACAAAAAAAAGTATTACCAAAGAAAAGATAATTAGAAGCCAAACGTCTAATAATGACTATACCACCTAACTCCATTGTTAACTATGTTACGTTTAATACTTTTAACTACGAAGAAAACACTTTTTAAAATAAAAAGTTATAGTTATTCGATAAAAAGATGTCATGTAATTTCCATCCGATTAAAGTATGTAACCGAATTAAACACATTATAAATGTTTATAGTATAAAATAGTTAAGGGCTAGAATTTGGTCACATCATAAATGTTTATAGTATAAAATAGTTAAGGGCTAGAATTTGGTTAAATCTTATGAGAGAAAACTACTCGTGTAACCGATTGATACAGATATATTTCTCATTTTTATTACTTATGCATATAAAGACTGAAAATGAAACTCAAATATGGATGCTGATGAAACACAATGAGTTAACAAGAAACCTGGCAAGAACGCACCCATAAATAAAAGTTATATGTAACACCCTAATTATCTTCATTTATAATATTGTTGTGGAGGATATTGTTGTTGTGGAGGGTATTGTTGTTGAGGAGGGAAAGATATTGGATTTTTCTCTGGATCGACATGAGCACCCATCGGTAATGCACCTCCAGGATATCTGTTGGTTTGCGGTGGTGGACTTAATGTAATATAAGCGGCGATACCAAAAACGGCACTCAAGAGAGCTAAAATAGCTCCTGCTGCAAAGATTCCAGGCTTCACAACATAACATGTAATATAACCATATGAATCAACCTGTCCACCATGTCTATTATTTAGTCCTGCAGCTGCCAACAGCAAAAGCACTGCAATAACCGAAGCCACCCTGGATGAAAAAAATGAACTAGTTTAATTTCGTTGGTTATTAGAAAACATATGACCATGCATGATCTAGCTAGAAACAATTTAACTAGAAACAAAGTGGACCTCTTACCATGATAATACAAATAGGAGTTTCGAAATAGGAGTTGAATTAGGGCCAGTGCTACAACAACCACCTTCACCAAATGAAACACTTATGTAAATTCGTGTAATGATTGTGAACACAACCGATACGATTCCAAGTGCTAGAGCTGGACTACTTGGATAAACACAAGTATCAAGCACGATATAAACTTCAGAAGCCTGCAAACATATAGTACGCCCACGATACAATATCAGTTTAAAGGTCAAAAACATTTCTTTAGTACTTTTAGTTAATCAAACTTGATATTATTTTGATAGTAATTACCTTAACCTTGGTGGCCTCCCCTGCAAATCCAGTTGCTGCAGATATTATTCCAAGCACTGCTGCAATTGCACAGAAGCTTATCATTTTGTTCTCCATTTTTTAGTTGTATATGAAGAAGCCTGTGGATGAAATGAGTGAAGATATATGCATTGTGGATGAAAACGTAAGTATATATAGAACGATGATGCCCTCAAGTTAGTCGTTGACTTTGACTAAAACTATGCAAGTTGATGATCCTAAATACCAAAATAACAAGGTCGACCAAAACTGTGGCCAACCATTTCGGATAGCGAGCTACAAAGGAGTTCACAACTCATAATTCTCTTGCCATTATTCCGAGGTATTAAATTTTAGATTTATTCGTACTTTTTTTTAAAGTTTTGTATACAACAGCCTGTTTTTTGGCAGCTTATTACTTTAGCTTGTGAAGATCACCTACAAACACATACAGTAGTCGGCTGAGACATTTTCACTTCATTTAAAAAAAACTTCAACAACACTAAACACGCCTAGCTTTCAACTTTGCAACTATTTTAATAAATCCCTACATTTCACATTATCAATAATTTTTTAGAACAATTATTTTCAATCTCTCTATAATTTTACATTATAATTACTTTTTACATTTAGTATAATTTATAAACAATTTGTTCTTTAATACCAACTCAAGTTATTTATAAAATCTACTTTATCTTTCTTACTAAACATATACTTTATTAATAAAGAATATATATACACAAGATTTCTCAACCTGCGCGTTTCCGCGAGAATAATACGAATACAAAAAACTGTTACATTGCTACAACGCTACGTAGAGAAAACAAAAATTAAAAATGAACATGTAATGACCAAATTATATCACTACAAAAAAAGGAGATCAACGTCAAATGCTATTATGTCACCACTATTGCTCGGAATGTCACCACTATTGCCTCATTGTCGCCACTGTTGCCTGTGTCGCCACTATTGCCTCGCACTATTGGTGTCGCCACTATTGGTTCGTATCCCACAAAACGTATTTTTCTTTGTATTTTATAGGTTTCCAGTTTTATGAATACACACAATAACGAAACTGCAGATTGACACGATAATACATACACTATGCCAACATTAATAAACATATTCAAAATATACATAATCTGTTATGGTCTTGAACAAGTTTAACAAGTTATAACACAAACTAATAACTAGGAAATAAAAGAACATAAACTAGTTATTTAAAGATGACATGCCATCAATCATTCATCGTCATCGTTTCCTCCGTTGTCTTCTTCGTCGCCTTTGTACGTCTTGTGTTCCAACATTCAAACCTATTAACTATGAGAGTTGTTCTTGAAAATACGGGTTTTGAATCAAACTTTTAATTTGATCCTACAAAATACAAGTTTCGCATCAAACGAGTCATTTTGCAAACGTACAAATAGTATAATGTAAGTACTTAACTTTATCAATACTTACTAACTTTACATATCTACTAACATTTATCAAATACATACACAAACACACAATTTTTGGATCAAACGGGGCATTTTACATACATACATCTAGATGCATACAACATTTGGGTATAACGGGTCAAATGGGTCGAACTATCAACATTTAACAAATGCTAACATCAAAATACTTGCTAACTTTACATATCTACTAACATTCATCAAATACTATACAAACATACATGTTTTGGGTCAAACGGGTCATTTTACATACATACATACATACATACATACATACATACATACATACATACATACATACATGTCACACCCCGACCGACGGCGGAATATGTCGGGGCGCGAAGATTGTCCAGATGCACACAACACTAGATTAAGTTGCGATATTCTTAATTAAACCCATTTCCATAATCATAGAATAAAGCATAACCAAGTCATAATTCACGATTACAGTTCAAAGCATAATAACCAAACTGATAGTCATAAAGTCTAAATTTATTTTAATAAGGTCATCTAAGTCCCATGCAATCCTATGATGGCGAAAATCGATAGAATCAAACAGCAGCACCTGCAACATGTTTAACATAAAAGTCAACTACAAGAGTTGGTGAGTAAACATAGGTTTATCAATAGTGTATGAATAAAATCAGTGCGATTCGTGAGTAATGTAAGTCCACATGCAGTAAACGAGTAATGAAATATCAGATAAGAGCGTAATCAAACCCTGACAATAAGGTTTCCAATCACAAGGCGCCCAAGCCAAGGCAGGCCAAGTGGGCTTGTCAAGCCAATAGATCTATCACCGTAACCCCGGCATTTTTAGTGTTAATAATTACGCGTAGAGTATGAGTATGAGTATGAGCACAATCCACATATAACACACAAGTCTAACACATAAGATCATACAATACGAGCACAGAATCGCATAGAGTTTGAGTAAAGATTTATCGAGTAAGAGTTTGATACATCACATGTTGCACCCCAAAACAATAAAGTAAAAAGGGGCTATGAATACTCACATTAGAATGATCGTAATGAGCCTCGCAAATAGAATGATTCAAAGGTCACGGATTTGGACCTATCGTATAGAAGATAAGATGTTAAGTTTTGGAGTTTGTCAAAAGGATTTGTGAAAATGGTTTTTAGTTTAGTGCACTACTTTTAGAATTTTGACAGCTTGCGGCCTGTAACTTTAAATGGGGTTTTAAAATATCAAACGTCATTCAAAAATTATCAAAATTTACAGGTTGCTAGTTTAATGTATCTCGAACAACTTTTGTTTAGAATGCGTCTTATGAAAATGATAGGAACCTGCTCAAAACAGCTTCACAAAACAGAATGTGCTGAAACGCGCACCTGTCTTGTAGGGGCTGTTGTGAAGTCCTCGGGTTGAGTTAGAACTCAAGAAAACTTCCGTTGGAAAGCTAACTCGACGAACTTAATCGTGGAGTCTGAGTTTGTTCAGTTTCAGTCCGTTATGACCAAGATATGGTCTCCTAAAGTCGGGACAATAATTCTGTCCAGATTCTAAAATCTCATGTAGTGCATGTTTTAGGTTAATAAAATTTAAACTAACTATTTTGACTAGCTTACCCATTTTTATATGTTTCCTTAACATACATAAAAGTTATTTTTCAACAAAGGATATTTAACCAATCTTCACATCCTATTACTAAATGTATATAAAATTCATACACCATTTGTGATTTCAAAAATAGCATGTTAATGAAAATTCAAATATGTCGCAGGCCTTAGGATTCGAACCTCTGACTTAGATTAAAACAATAAATACCCATCCAGTTGAACCAGCCCTTATCTTTAGGGGATATACTAAATTTAATACATAATATGTATGGCGAAGTCATCTTCTTTACCAAGCAACTATAGACGTTTAGTTGCAGAGGGTTTTTCTTTAAAAAAAAACTTTCTTTTTCCTTTCTTCTTCAATGATATATGTAGGATAATCTTTACTATATTCATGACTCATGATAAAATAAAAAGAAACAAAGAGCGATGAATCGACTGTTACCGAAGTCGTGATAACCGAATCCAAAATGAGGTAGGTGCGGGATTTCGGACGTCGTCGCGGGTGACTTGCGGTGATCTAGTGGCAGCGCTGGGTGGTTGTAGGCGGCTTCATGGTCTGAGGTAGGGTTGGTTTCTGGTTCGGGCTAGCAAGCAATGGCGACCGGAGCTCGACTTGGTTCGCCGGAGACACAAACGGGAGAGGAGTTGGTCGAGAAATATTGGGTGGCGGGGATGGAGATATGGTGCAAGTTGAGGTGGCACAAGTTTGTGTTATAAGGTGGAGAACGCAGGAGTTTGATAGTGAACAGTCGAATCCGCCGGCGAGATCTCTGGGATTCTTGTTTTGTTTGTTCATCAAGTTTGTGTTTAAACACAGTAGTTGCAGAAGAAAGTAGGGGGTTGACTAATATCATTACCCAACCAATAGGAATTTAGCAGGTTTATTTGTTTGTTTATTATTTTCCTTTTTATTTGACACATGAGTTGTAGATTACAACAAGGCAACTTCTGTAGTAGTATATGTACATTTAATCGTGAACCTTAAGATATACAAATATATATCTTTCTTTTTAACCATACAAGATTAATTTGCATTAGATGATAATTGTCCCATTGGTAATACTTGAGTACGTTTTGACTCGGTCAAGGAAATAAATAAGTAAATAAATACCCAAGGAATGTTAGCGTTAAAATAAACACGCATCGTAACTAAATTATAATTAATATAACTTAATAATAGGCATTTAGATACATATCAAGAGCGAATGAAACGAGGGGACACAATGATTTTAAATGAAATTCCGACGAGATATATTACCCGAATAACGATCGAACTTACATGAATATAGGAAACGAGTCGGGTTACAAATATGCAAAATAGACGAATGTCACAATACATACATACATACATACATACATACGTACATACGTACATACGTACATACGTACATACGTACATACGTACATACGTACATACGTACATACGTACATACGTACATACGTACATACGTACATACTTGTGGCTCAGAATGGTTCTCAAAAGTTCTCAAACCCAATTGGTTCTCAAATGATCATCTCCCTGTATATATATATATATATATATATATATATATATATATATATATATATGGGGAAGGATCCTGCGAAAACACCCTTTTTTTATGAGAACTGCGTAAACAAATCTTAAAACCTACATAACTTTTTCATACGTTAATATTTTTTTAAAAATTTGCACCAAAAGTCTTAAAATTATATTATCTTTAATCCTATAAAAGTTTTAAAAAACTTAACGCTTTTTTTATTTTTTTAAATGTTTTTTTGTGTGGTGCACATGTGCATCACAAAAAAAAACTCATATTTTTAGTATGAGTTAATATTTTTTTTTCTTAGTCGCACCATATGTCATATATTTTCATCATTTTTTTGCGTTTTTATTGAATGATGCACATGTGCATCATACCAAAAAAAACGCTCATACATGTGATATACAATAATAGTTTAAAAAGAAATTGCATCCTAAATATTATAGTTGTGTTATCTTTAGATTTAAAGAAAAAAATAGAATTTTATAACTTTTTTTAATTATATGATGCACATGTGCATCACATGGGAAAAAAACTTCAGTTTTTTTTTAATATTTTGCTCCAGATTTAAAGATAACGTAATTCTAAGACTTTTGGCGCAAATTTTATTAAAAATCGTTAACGTATGAAAAAGTTACGTGAGTTTTAATATTTGTTTTCGCAGTTTTCACAAAAAGACATGTTTTCGCAGGATCCTAACCCTATATATATATATATATATATATATATATATATATATATAGGGAAGGGTTTCGTGTAGACCCCTTAAATTTTGTAGACCCGTAGACCCTTATAAAACTCAATAAAAATAAAACTCAGTGTTGTAAATTTGGTTTTTTTTTATCACGATAAGCTTTTAAGAACCAAAAAATAAATAAATAAATTAAAAAAAAACAAAAAATATTAAAAATCAAACATTTTAAGACAATGAGTTTTAAAATAATGAGTTTTAAACGCAACACTGAGTTTTATTGAGTTTATTGAGTTTTAAACTCATTGATTTTTAAAACTCATTGTCTTAAAATGTTCAATTTTTAATGTTTTTCGTTTTTCTTTTTTTTTAATTGTCTTTTTTTTTGTTCTTAAAAGCTTATCGCAAATAAAAAAACTAAATTAACAAAACTGAGTTTTATTTTTAGTGAATTTTAATGAGTTTTATTGAGTTTTATAAGGGGTCTACGGGGTCTACAAAAAATAAGGGGTCTACACGGATCTTTTATCTATCTATATATATATATATATATATATATATATATATATATATGTATACATATTATTACTTTTTATAACTCGTATTACAAGATATGATAACGTCCCCTGCTCTTTGTGATTTGTTGGGTTTGACGATTTGATGTGTAATTAGTTACTGACCTATTTTTATATTTTTTCTGAAAAGTTCATATGAAACAAAAGTTTGTGATGAAGAAGAACTTGGATCAAGGTCGATATTCTTGAAAACAAAATGTGAGCATATTAATGAAATCTAGTTACAAAACGCAGAGCTCAATTCGACCTTAAGAACTTCGATTGGTTTAACAATTTTCGGTTCGGCCTTGAATAATGATTAGAAAAGACAGACCTCGATTAAGCTCCCATGAATTTGGCCTTACGGACTTCATTTTGAGTGATGAACACCATCACAGTAGTGCTAAGAAGTTTTTTTTTTAAAAGTGCGAAAACTTGAAGACGAGGACCAAGAAAGGGGATTAGGTTAAGGGCCACTTTTGTCTTTTGGCTTTTTAAAAGATTCCAATTCCATTTACAATTTTGCAAAACAAACACGATGCAAATTCTTAATGTCATTAATTAGTTCCCTTTTCCTCAAATTCCAATTCTTTTTAAACATTTCAATCCCATCAAATATTTTCTGCAAACCAAAAAGTGCCTTACATTTCGTGATGATTTGATAGAGGGGGAAATCGTTAAACTAGATATGTTGAACAAGTTCATTTGCAGGACTGCAAATAGATAGATATTAATTTTTATCCATTTTAAATCAAACATATCTAAAACAAGCCATTCGTAACATGACACATTAATGAAGTAGGGTAATTAGAAGACATCTATCCAGTAGACCTACTCTTACTTCTAACTATCTAAAATACACCATTGTATGGGTTTGAACTCGGTAGACGAATTAATATAGCGAATAGAGGCTTAGCCAGAAGAATGTAGCCGACAGAGTTTAGCTAGTAGAATTAGAGTCGACACAAGCTTAGCCGAGAGGACAATATCGGCTTAAACCAAATTCATTAATGTTTATTTTAATAAACCCTAACAAACATGTCTATTATGCTTGATTTTTCCATCGTCTTATAATAATTTAGTCAAATAATGTAATCTAATAATGTAATCTAATAAAGGGAGAGAATTTGATTAGATCTTCTTTAGAAAAGAAAATGACTCTTTTAAACAACCGATACAAATATATTTCTCATTTTATTAAGAATTATGCATCCCATATAATTATAGGACTGATCATGAAACGCAAATATACAATTAAAGCCAAGAAAAACAATGAATTTGCAAGGAAACACAAATAAGTGTCAACACACTCATAAAAGTACAAATTATCAAAGTAACAATCTTTTTTTTCTTTCCCTTTTAGTGTTTTAATGTTGTTGTGGAGGATAATGTTGTGGTTGTGGAGGATATTGTTGTGGAGGGTATTGCTGAGGAGGGAAAGGTACTGGATTTTTCTCTGGATCGACATGAGCACCCATCGGTATTGCACCTCCAGGATATGTGTTGGTTTGCGGTGGTGGAGTTAGTGTAATGTAAGCCGCAATTCCAAAAACTGCACTCAACAGAGCTAAAATAGCTCCTGCTGAAAAGATTCCAGGTTTCACAACATAACATATAATATAACCATATGCATCAACTTGTCCACCTTGTCTATTATTTAGTCCTGCTGCTGTTAATAGTAGAACCACTGCTATAACCGAAGCGACCCTGGATGTCGAACACGAAACTAGTTTAATTATTTGGTTACTAGAGATCGAACATAATAGTATGATTTAACTAAAAACAAGATGGACATCTTACCATGAGAATATAAATAGGAGTTTTGAAATTGGAGTCGAATTTGGGTCTGTTCTACAACAACCAGCTCCGCCAAACGAAACACTTATGTAAATTCGTGTAATGATTGTGAACACAGCCGATACGATTCCAAGTGCGAGGGCTGGACTACTTGGGTAAACACATGTATCAAACACAATATAAACTTCCGAAGCCTGCATGCATATATACCCACGGCACATATATATATATCAGTTTTATAAGTTAAAAAACATATCTTTATTAGTACTTTCAGTTAATGAAACTTGATATTATTTTGATAGTAATTACCTTAACCTTGGTGGCCTCCCCAGCAAATCCAGTTGCTGCAGATATTATTCCAAGCACTGCTGCAATTGCGCAGAAGCTTATCATTTTGTTCTCCATTTTGGAGTTGTATATATGGAGAAGCCTATGGATGATTGGATGAAATGAAGATATATGGATTGTGGATGAAACGCAAGTATATATAGAAGGATGATACCCTAAAGTTAGTCGTTGACGTTGACTAAAACAATGCAAGTTGATGATACTAAAAACCTAAATAACAAGGTTTACTTTCGAATGTCGACGAGAAACGTGGCCAGCCATTTACATTCATATCAGAGTGTATGACTTTTCTTCTCTCTTGTCATCCTTTCGAGGTCTTAATTCTTATATAAAGTTAAATTTGCTATCCGTGTGTTGTTACAGGGATAACACGAGTATATAAATCAGTTATATTGCTATAACATTACGTAAAAAAAAATTTAAAACTAAGTACTAATATTAAAATCAAAAGACAAAAGAAAAACATTTAAAGTATTTCCGTTTAGAACATAAACTCGATAGTTTAAAGGTTTGACTTTTAATATTATCTTCTGTCATGTAGTCTTTTTTTATTTCCATCTCCTTTACGTTGCATTATAGTAATGTAGATGTTTTGTATATTCATGTTATCCTCTTAGTAACGCACAGATGTAAATCTAGTCTTTTAGTACAATTTCTTTGTTATTTTGAAAAGCAATAATTAGTTTTTGTTAGTTATTTTTAAAATCATTAATTAGTTTTAGTTAGTTAATTTTTATTATAAATTTTTAGCTTGAACAATTTGGATGTAAAAATTATTTGTCGTCTTTAGCTCCAACCAAGATTATTGAATCACAAATTCACAACCCAAAAGCATAACAATGAGGAATAGGTAGAAAGAAACATATATACGTAACTCGATCTTACGAGTTGCGAGTTGCGACGCGTGTTCGTTTATATAATCCGTGATATTTATTATATTTATGCATACATTTAAAGGACACGATGAATGTTGCTACACATTTTTGTGAATTCGATCGTAAGTTTTAATTAAATGCAATAACAAAATTATAGAAACACTACCTAATAAAACTCCCTTAATTACATCTCATGAGGATTTGATAAGGGGAATATCATTAAACGAGATATGTTGAACAAGTTTTTTTCGCAAGATAAATTATAGAAATTCACGTAATGTCCTCCGATATTTAGTTGATTTATTTTAAGGAGATAACTTTATTTCCATAAAGTCTTTATTTTCTCTTTTGTATTTATTTGGATGTGGCTAATAAGAAACTCAACTCTTAACAATATATTATAAACTAACTTAGTAACCCATGTATTACACGGGCTGAATATAGATTTATAATATTAGATGATACAAAGAAAAAAATAATGATCAAGAAATTTGAAAATTATGATTGATATAAAATTCTTATAATATATTAAATAATAATTTAATAAATTTAAGAAACTTATTATGTTTGACAAGTTGTTTATTACTTTTCATAAAAGACTAAAATTATGGAGTAAATTAATCAAATGTACATTAATTTTATCAAAATTTTAAATAAAAATTTAGTTTTGACAAAATTGGTAATTAATCTTAATTGATAATTTACTAAATTGGTAACTCAATGTGAGCTTGACATGTGGCGGTGATGATGTGGATCCTTTATAAATGAGACATGTGGCACAAATTTTATTGCTTTATTAGGATTAAGATTGCTCTTAACTAACTCGTATTAGTTAGTTAAATAGATGTTAGCCCCAACTAATAAACCAACACGATTGATACAAATTCCTCTTTCTCTTAGGGTTCGCTGATTTGTACTTATCACATAGGCTTACATTAGCCGAGAGGAATATAATCGCTAGAGAAGATAGCCCGTAGAGAGCTTTTTTTTTTTTTTAACAACAGAGGATCTCACGTGTAAACCTACTCTTTCAGAGCCATGTCCAAGGTCGACTCTCAACCGCCGTGAGACCGTATCCCTAGATGCGCGGGAACCGGTTAGAATCCGTAAACCCTCGTCCCGTGCCAGGTTCGAACTCGGGATAAAAGCCCTGATTCGTCCATTCACCCAGATATTCATGAAAATGGCCCAAGTCGAACTTGCGACTTTCACAAAAGGAGGGCATGACTCTTTACCATTACCAGTGAACAAAATTCACAGGACATTGGCTTAATTAGACCAAATTCATTAATGTTTATTTTAATAAACCCTAACCAACATGTCAATTGTGATAGATTTTTTCATCATATAATAATTTAGTCAAATAATGTAATGTAAGAAAAGGAGAGAATTTGCATATATAATATTATATAATATTATATGTAGGACTGATCAAGTGATCATGAAACCTAAATATACAAACCGAAGAAACACAATGAATTTGCAAGGAAATACAATGAATTATGAACACACTCATAAAAGTACAAATTATCAAAGTAACAACCTTATATTCCCTTTTAATGTTTTAACGTTGTTGTGGAGGATATTGTTGTGGTTGTGGAGGATATTGTTGTGGAGGGTATTGCTGAGGAGGGAAAGGTACTGGATTTTTCTCTGGATCAACATGAGCACCCATCGGGATTGCACCTCCAGGATATGTGTTGGTTTGCGGTGGCGGAGTTAATGTGATATAAGCAGCAATACCAAAAACTGCACTCAAGAGAGCTAAAATAGCTCCTGCTGAAAAGATTCCAGGCTTCACAACATAACATATAATATAACCATATGCATCAACTTGTCCACCCTGTCTGTTATTTAGTCCTGCTGCTGTCAATAGTAGAACCACTGCTATAACCGAAGCGACCCTGGATGTCGAAAACGAAACTAGTTTAAGTAGTTGGTTACTAGAGATTGTATTACTATGATTTAACTAAAAACAAGATGTGTATCTTACCATGAGAATATAAATAGGAGTTTTGAAATTGGAGTTGAATTCGGGTCAGTTCTACAACAACCAGCTCCGCCAAATGAAACACTTATGTAAATTCGTGTAATGATTGTGAACACAGCCGATACAATTCCAAGTGCAAGAGCTGGACTACTTGGATAAACACACGTATCAAACACGATATAAACTTCAGAAGCCTGCATGCGTATACGCCCACGACCCATGTATCAGTTTTATAAGTTCAAAAACTTATTTTAATTAGTACTTTTAGTTAATCAAACTTGATATTATTTTGATAGTAATTACCTTAACCTTGGTGGCCTCCCCTGCAAATCCAGTTGCTGCAGATATTATTCCAAGCACTGCTGCAATTGCGCAGAAGCTTATCATTTTGTTCTCCATTTTGGAGTTGTATATATGAAGAAGCCTATGGATGATTGGATGAAATTAAGATATATGGATTATGGATGAAAACGTAAGTATATATAGAAGGATGATGCCCTCAAGTTAGTCGTTGACGTTGACTAACAATGCAAGTTGATGATACTAAAAACCTAAATAACAAGGTTTACTTCTTTCGAATGTCGACGAGAAACGTGGCCAGCCATTTTTGATAGTTACATTCATATTAGAGTGTATGACTATTCTTCTATCTTGTCATCACTTCGAGGAATTAATTTTTATATACAACTACAAGTGCTCTGTCCAGTGATGACGCGAAAATACTATACATAGTTGCAATCCTATAACGTTACGTAAAAAAAAATGAAAATACATAAAATTGAGTAACAACATTAAAATTAGAAGACAAAAACTTAAAGTATATCTGTTTAGATCGTAGACTCGATATTTTGAGCGTTCGGCTTCTAATTTTAGCGTCACATGTAGTCTTTTTGTATTTCCATATCATTTACGTTGCGTTATAGCAATGCAAATGTTTTACGTATTCGTGTTATCCTCAAGGTAACACGCAGATAATAAATGTAGTACAATTGCTTTGTTATTTTAAAAACCAATAGTTTTTATCAGTTCATCATCATCATCATAAGCTTTTGAGAGACTAACTTCTAACTTCTTCACTATTATGACTTGTCTTCTTGAATCTTAAACAAGAACAAACCCATGTTTGATTTTTTTTTCTTTCTTAATATTGAAGTTGAGCAATTGAACAAATTATCACACATTACTGTCCTTTTCAAGGTAAACAAAAAACTAAGATTAGGCTTATACAGATGAAAATTAAAACAAATTTTTTATTTCGGTTTCATGGATTTCAATTTCTATTTGATTTTTTCTTTAGAGATTAAGAACATAGAACATGGATGCATTTAGTCTTTCTTCTTATCTAAAACTTTTAGTAAGATTTATGGATTATATATGTTTTGAGAATAAATGAATATATGCATAAGTATACATTCTTACTGTTTTATAGGTGTATGACATAGGAATTTTTAGATTTTTTAATGTATATTTTTTTGTTAGGTTTTATTTCTAAGTATTTGTTTGTGGATACTTATCAAATTTTCAATTGAATTTTTGTGATTCTGGCTTCAGATATAGAGAAAGAGAGATGAATTTTGTGATTTGATATCTTTTTGTACGAGATGAGACTCAACCTACATTCTCATGTTCTCAACTATTTAAACGTTTCAGGTTGGTGCATTTTCTTTTTTTCAACTTTTTAC
>JBCNJP010000010.1:115196587-115258972 GCA_039602395.1 Deinandra increscens subsp. villosa
CATTACTTATATAAAGTTGAATTAGATGTGAACCTCTTTCATTATTGAACATGATTGAATTTAGTTGTGAAACTTTAGTGATTTTAGTTGTCTTTGATTAGAGCTTTTATAAACCCGACCTGAAAATTGTATAATGCCGGGATGAAAGAAATCCAAACACCAAAAAATGACTGACTCTAGTGAAAAAAATTCTTGGATCCGTCATTGGAGATGAAGAACATATTTTTCGATACTTGTGTGATCGACAATTTACAAGTGTAAGAAATCACACAATTTATAAAGCTAACAGAATAACTCATAATTATTGATTCTAATACAAAAGTGCATTTTAATAGTAACTGCAGATATGCTTTGAAACAGGTTCTTTTGTAGTATTCTTGGTCCGCTGGAGAAACTTTGATATCCGCAATAACTTATTCACCAGTAAAAACTGTTAAAGTAATCCGCAATAACTTTTGTGGCGTTCTCTTTTTGCCTTGCTTTGCATCTTCTTTTCCTTAGGGTTTTAGTGTCTTACTATTCCGTTTAATTAAATTCGTTTAACCACTTAGGTTATAGGCTAGTAGTAATATGTAATGTTCTTTTTATGACGACACAAGTTTAAAACTTGGAAGTGATGAATATGATATAAATGGATGTGTATTAGCCGTTTAAATAAAAAAATTAATCCGTTAAAATAAATGTAAATTGTTATTCCTCAAAAGAGTAAATTAATCTGTGGCTAAGGTACAATATGGATTTTGTTATGTAAAATCTTTGATGTTATTTTATAGTAAAAAATATATTTTTATCTCGCTGTAACAGCATAGACAATTAGACATGAACCCATAATTATTACTTTTTCTAATTTGAAAATAAGAAGAAGAAAATAACCTTGATTTAAATGTAAAATTTGAGCAACAAACATTCTATTCTTTTCTATTTGTGTTTCTTAACGTATTAGGTATAAAAAGTTGGGATTTTTATATGAAGTATAATATTGCATACAATTTAAACCGTAACATAATAATTGTGGCCTAATTAGACAATTAGTCATGATCAGAATGATTCCATATTCGTTGATTATATAAAACATATAAAAAATTGAGGTTTATAACTCCTTTTTCATTGACTAGTGATGTGATCGTGTTTCTTGATTGTCAATTAGTAAACGATAATTGAGAATCGGGTGAGATATTATAACGTTAGAACTCATGAATAAACACAAAAACAGAATTAAAAAAGTCGACTTAAGAATTTATTTTCGTTTGTTCCTCTAAAAAAAGGTTGACTCTTGAACTAAAAACAAAAGAAGTTGACTTCTATTGGTTCCTGTAGTTGACTAATAATTACGCGTCATATGATCATGTATTTCAGGTAATAATTCGGTGAATGTACAGATCACATCTATTATTTTAATAATAAAGGCTCGGACTATTTTAATAATAAAGGTCCATAACCGCAATCATCCTTCCATCCAAAATAGAGCGTAAAGACCTAATGTTTCATGTTTAAACATGCATTTAGAAAGTCATTATGTGATTATGATTAAAAAATAAACAGTTTTCATAAAACATACTGCAAGTTATGTACAGAAATTAAATATAAAATGACCAAAGGATGACTTGAAAGTTTCACTCCTATGTCAAACATTTTGGGGCGAGGGACTTAGCAACTTAAGTTGTTATAATAATCTTGTATTAATCACTAGGTTAGTAACCCGTGTACTACACGAGTTGAATATAGATTCATAATATTAGAAATACAAAAGAAAAAAGATAGTGATCAAGAAATTTAAAAATTATGATTGAAATAAATTCTCATAATAAATTAAATAATAATTTAATACATTTAAGAAATTTATTATGTTTCACAAGTTGTTGATTACTTTTCATAAAAATACTAAAATTATTGAGTAAATTAATTAAATCTACATTAATTTTATCAAAATTTTAAAATAAAATTTTAGTTTTGACAAAATTGGTAATTAATCACAATTAATGATTTACTAAATTGTTATTGATTATGAGTTTGATATGTGGCGATGGTGATATGAACCCTTTATAAATGAGACATGTGGCATAAATTTTATTGCTTTATTAGGATTAAGATAAGATACATTAGAAAAACAAACTTGCCAGTTTTGCTCTGTTACTTATGGGAATGTCAAATGGGTCGGAAATCAAGTTTATAAATTAACTATGAAGTTCCACCTTTTAGGTAACTAGTGGTTTTTATCACCAAAAAAAAAAAAAAAAAAAAACCACTGAAGATAGACAGTGTCAACATGCAGCATTCAGCGTTGCTGCAACTTTCACGTAATCTTGCTGATTGCATCAAGTTGTCTGCGGCGGATTACTCTTGATAAATGTTCCATGATTCTTGTTAATAGGTTTTGGTTAGAAAAGCATGAGAATAAGAGTCATTAATGTATTAAGTGGTTGGTGAATCTCATTATGGAGTTTTAGTTATAAAGGCATGAGAAACCACCTGCATTACAAAATATACTTTCTGCTTGTATATTAGTAGAATTTGATACCAAAATGTTAGCCCTTAAACTCACTGTACTCTTGCCTTTTAGCATAATTGATACCAAAATATTGGCCCCTAAAGTTACTGCACCATTCATATTTGTTCTTTGCCACTGTTCTGTTCGCTATCATGTTCCTGGCTGTGGTTCTGGCTTGCTGTTTTCAGAGATGTTGGCTGCATTTTTTTTTGTTTTAGCATAAAGGATAGATGCAGGTATAGGATTGAGTATTTAGATCATGTACAAACAGATGCAAGTAGCAAGTTCCGTCATAGTCAATAACAACAACCAATTAGGTATAGCCGTATGAGCTTGAGAAATAAGAATTAAATCTAGAAGTGGAGAGGCGGAATTTAGCGCTTTTTGTTTGAAGGTGAAGCGAGAAATAAAAATATAAAGCCACGTACAGAAAATAATGACGTGCAATTTTAAAACTCTCATCCGTGTTTTTTTATGACAATTATTTTATGACGCGCAAAAATGCTCGTCTATCTACTCTTAATATTTAAAAATTATGACAATTTTTTATGACGCTCACATATACGTGTCGTAAACCAGTATGTGTCATAATTCGCATGTTATTAAAGACCCTTTTTCTAGTAGTGTTTTATACGGGGTTCACTACTAACCGGACGGACATGAGTTGTGTGGGTCGAATTTGACAAAAGGGTGGTCTTAGATTAGTAAATGGGGTGTATAATATGTAAAGCAACACTGACTGAAAATATATTGCATACGATTTATGACCAAAACATCTAATTAAATTTCTTGGTATATTAACATATTAAAAAATAATAATAATAATTGTGACCGAGTCAAGGTTAGAATGATTCTATATTCCTTGGTTATATTATAAGAATAAGAAGTTATATATCCTTTTTATATATTTAGATAGAAATAATGATGTGATCTTGTTTCTCAACTATGAATTAATAAAGGATCTTGCTCAAATAAATACATGTGAAAAATGAAATCAATAATATATGATGACATTTATGTAACTGAATTACACAAGAAAAAATAAATATAAACAAAAAAAATTGTATTAACTTTTAGTTTTCATGATTTATAACCTTTTGAAATTTGATTTCTTTAATTTTGCTGGAAATGGTTATAATTTTATACACTTAAACCATTTGTTATAAAGCATATTTACCAGATAAAATTTAAATGTGAAGTTATTATATAAAGTGTGTTTTGCATACAAAATATACAAATTGAAGAAATCATGTAATAATAAATTAGCTTTATGTGATTATTACACCTCTATACATGATAAACTTCGTTTTTCTTTGCATTTTAATCACATGGGTTTTAATATCACGTAAAACCAATTATTTCTTGCGTAATTTATTTATACACATTGTACGCAAAACACATTTTATAAAATATTCTAAACCCCGTGATGTTATTTTAACGTCTGATAAACAAGCAAAACAAAATATTGACTTATTCATATCCGTTTGTTCCTCCTACAAATCGGTTGACTTATAATAAAAAATGAAGTTGACTTCAGATTTGTCTCATTTGATTGCGCGCTCAGCTACTATTTTTTTAAATGACGAATTTATAAACAACCTAGCGAGAGGCTAGAAAAAAAGTACACGACAAAAAAAAAAGAACCATTACAACACCCAAAAATGCAAACTTATCAAAAATACATAGCAACATCAAAACTGCCCCAAGATTCCTAGTCCATCCCAATAGACGACATGTTCTTAGCCCAAAGGTAGGAAAAAGATTTGGTTTCCCCCACTAGTTGTTCCAGAGACACATTCTTGTTCTCGAATACCTTGGTACATCTGGCCTTCCATAGAACCCAAGTTGCAGTGTAAATTATTGCTTGAATTAGGTTCTTCCTTTTGACCCCACCATGAGCTGTTTTGTGGAAAGATATGAGATCAGAAAAGGAGAATGCGAAGATTTGACAAGGTTTTGATCCAAGAAGACAATTGCATCCATAGGCTCATCGACCATCGACAAGCAGTGAATAAATGATCTGCGGTTTCCTCATATTCATAGCATAACAGACAGACTGTGGACTGGAACATGACGTATTTCGATGATTCTCTTGTTCCGCCGTTCAGAAAAAATTCAGTGATTTTCCACCGTGAAAGAAATTCCATTAAAAAGGTCAAATTTGAGATAAATTAAAGAAAACTATAAATTTGATGAAAATGTTAAAAATAATAATATTTAGTACTTATCAGAAAAATCCTCGGAAATTTGCAAAGTTATTAATATTAAGTTACTTTTTATTATTATTTTCTATTTTTTTAACAGCAAATTAATTTCATAAAAACACACGGAAAAATCGACGAGCAAGACGCTCTAACCTGCCCCAACAACAAAACGCTTACATCGGAAAGTCAAAAATACACCATTTCAACCAATCACCCGTCCAATCCTTATGTCTACATTTCACCAAAACAAGTTTAGAGATTTGATCTCCGAGATGATCCCGCTTAGGGAGCTTTTATAACCCTTGAAGACTCGATCGTTCCGGCTTCTTCACAGCACCCAGATAGCAGGGGGCGGACCCAGGATTTGTTTTCAGTGGGTTCACTTTTATTTCAATGGTCGGATTCTAGACTAAATGTATGTTAAACTTTTTAGTTTAGTCGGGTTCGGGTCAGATGAGGTTAATCACACAATAACAATACAAATATGCGTTAAGTATATACATGATGTTATATATTTTGATAAAAACACAAGGTTAATAACTAATATTATTTTAATTTAACACTTAGTAAGGTATAGAAACCAAAACATACAAATTAAACACTTAATAAGCAGAAAAAACATACAAATTACACAATTTGTAAGATATAGGGGAAAAATATATAAATGTAAAAATAAAACATAGAAATTGCTTACTCTCACACTTAGAAAGATAGAGGCCAAAATAAATTCTTTTTATAAATATTCTACAACACATTTTAATAAAACTAGTGTGTACATTGGTTAGAACCTTGTCTTTCAACCGAAGAACCCAAGTTTGATCCTCACATCTTCCTCTGTTTTAAACTAATTAGGTGTGAAAGATATCTGTAAAAAACATTAATAACGGTGACGGAAAGCTTCGAACTTGATACCTTGAGTTGAAAATAACGCCATTAACCAATTGAGATTACTTAGATTCACTCTTCATGGTATATATGGATTCACCCCTACTTTTTTTTATATATATTTCCAATAAATATTCGAAAGTCTTTGGGTTCTCGTGAACCCGATGGATCCGCCCCTGCCAGACTGCAGCCCTGTACACCACATCCACCAGTTGTTTAGAATGAGGAGCCGCCCTGTCAGAAAACTCCACCCTTAGATCCTTGAACGAATCTCTACTCCAAATCCTTGAAGTTTTGTTGTGTTTTATTGAAGTTTCAAGCTCGTTTTCATGCCCGATATTTTCCTACATCATTGGTATGTTCATCTTCAATGTTTTTCTTGCTTAAATATCATCAAGCTTTCACCTTTATGCTAGATCTAGACTCGTATGATAATTATGTGATGATTGCATGGATAGATCTATGAGTTTTGATAATAAAGTTTGTATTTTTATGAAGATTAATGATGATATATGCTAGATCTAGGGTTTTGTTCATGGATAATAATAAAGCTTGTGCTTTTATGTTTGAATCTTGTCATGGATGCTTGCAAATGCTAGATCTAGGGTTTAGAAGTAATAAAGTTGCAAACTTTACGTGTAGTATGCGATAAAAATACTATTTTTTATGTTCATGCATGTTGGGTAATGAGCAAAGGTAGCTTCTTGATGCTTGATTGATGATAAAGTTGGTAGATCCATGTCGTTGAACCATGCATAATGTGTAGTAAAGTTTGAGTCTTGATGGGTACTTGCAAGAAAAATGGAACTTTTAAATAAATATATGTTTTTATCGAACGAAAAGATATCGTAGGTTGATGTATGATGCATTCATGCGGTTGTGAACACTTTATATGACTTGAAACATGTTAGACATGGAATCCGTATGCTTAATATGTGATAAAAATGTAACTTTTACATGAACTTTGATCATGCGTGATAAATAAATATTTTCGGTTAAAATTATTTATTTATGTGCGATGCATGCTTATGAACCTACGAATGGTTGTTTGCTCATTTACATGGATTATATCGAATTGATTGTAAGTTGTACGCGTGTAAAAATTCTAAAACTTCAACCTCGGTGGGAATGACAAGATTTTGTAAGATCGCCCAATCGATCTTGCATCGTATACGCGGGACAATTAATAATTAATTGTGAAACATGAATATTTATTACTATGTGACATATTATATGATGTATACGTGTTAGGATAAATGTATGAAAACATAATTTAATCACCAATGTGTTGTCGAGTCAACTTGTCTTATGTCCGCGTTTATCGGGATGATCGGTCAACACGGTCAAACACTTACATGGTTATGTGTCTTAGAAGAAGTCTAGAGGATTCACCGTCTCTTATCAACTTTTGATTATTTGGTTTCATTTACGCACCAGATGTGAGTTTACGACCCTTACTTTAACTTGTTTAATTTTGGGGGAGAACACACGCGGTAACGTTTATCTTTAAAAACTTAAACTTTGATGTTATATACCACACTTTGTAAACCATAGATAAATCACTTTGCTATGAAAGTCCTTATAGCAGTGTACCATGAATACTTATCACGGGGAAATATGAGGCAGATCTACTGGGTCTGACAAGCCATGTCCGAGCTAGTCGCTCTAGCCCCACAAGGAGTGGAACGGGTATTATATTGTCTCTAGTTTTACCATGCTCGGCAAATGGCATGGCTAGAAGGCAGATCTTAACTGTTAGTAACGGGGACAAGAATCCTATGGTGTTACAATAAACTATGGACTAGCTATCCACGGGTATATAAATCAGCTTAACAGGATGGGATCCTGCTTTTGGTTGGTCTTGTATGGACAAACCGGTTTACTTACTGTTTTGATAATCGTTTACTACCTACTTTTACTTGAACTCTGTGAACTCACCAACCCTACGCTGAGACTTTAGAATGTTTCTTCTCAGGTCTTTAGGCGGCACTCTAAGGAGCACGTTAGGAGTTGCATGGTTCATTTCTTAACTCTGCATTGTCTTTTATAAACCATTCAACTTTTGGGCGCCATGGGCACTGATGTGTTAGTAATTTGTAGTGTGTTAATATCCTTAATTCCCAGTTTTTATGGTTTATATTCAGTTGGGAACGCATCACTTTGTATAGTTTTGTTTGTTTCAGGTTTGTGCGTTAACGTGATGAAATCGGACGGATTGAAGATTAGAAGATTAGAAGAATTCTGATTTCAAGGTCAGATCGTGTCGCGAGGGATGAGGCTTGCTCCTCGCGACACGACGCGTGCTGAGAAGAGGAGCCCCGACTATTTTGGCGAGATCGTGTCACGAGCCTGTGGAGGAGAGATCGTCGCGCCACGATATGGGTGCTATGTCGGCCAAAAATTAGGGTTTGGCTATTTAAGCCAATGTAAGGCCATTCATTCGTATCTTCTGCCTTTTTGACGACCTTGGAGTGCTGGTTACGGACTTCAGGAGATTTCCAGGCCTACGGTGAAGAATTCCAAGCATTTGACAAGTTTTCCGATGATGTTTTCAATGATTTCTGTGCTTTCGACTTTTGCCATGTCCGGCTAATTTCCTTGTAATCACTTTAAGTGAAGGTTAGTGTTTTCCTGATTCCAACTAGGGTTTTTGACATTGGATGAATTCTTGACTTGTGACAATCATTAATTCAGTGTTTAGTTGTTTGATTTTTCTGATTGATTGTCGTGTTCGTACCCCCCGCTCCCGGACTACCTTAATTGCATAGCTCTAGGACTATACTAAGTACGTTCATAATAGTCGGTTGGTTAGGTTGAATGAATTCTAGCACAGCCATGTCTATGTGGTTTCTAGGTTAGATTCTCGAAGTGCGAAATCAGTAATTCACGAAACCGGATCTTAAAGTGGTTACCTTTAGTTCATATAAGTTAAAGTCAACATTTGCTAGCGTAATTTAGTTTTCGTAATTTAGTGTTAAATCAACCAATCCAATTTTACAGCTAAGAGGCAAATTTCTAATTTCTTGCAATTTAGGTTAAAGTAATTTAGAATAATTTAGTTATAATTTAGTCAATTAACAAGTGACCACTAATTCCCTTGGTTCGATACCCTGACTTCCACTACTACAAATCTTTATTAAGTTGGGGATTTGTAACGGTCTCGACAAACCGTTATCAGGCACAAAACTTTCGAAACTTATATTGTTGGTTTTACACTTCAGCAACTCTGAAAACTGTTTGTTAAACTTTATGGACTTTTAAACTCTAATTTTGAATGGTTTATTTATGCATATAGTATGTTCTGTGTGTCTGATAACTAAAATACTGGTTTGTCATGCTCCCAATACGGTGATCCTCCACAGGTAGATTTTGAGGGTGTGACATATTGTAACCATGTTTAATCAACATACATCCATGAAAATTTGTTATTGTACGTGGTCCATTTCAGGACATTAGGGGTTGTTTGGTAGCGTCTGTTTTATTAAGTACTAAATCAGTAAGATGTATGATTGAATAAGAGACTCTGAACCAGTAAGTGTTGAACCAGTAAAATGTTTGGTTGAAAATCTAAATGAGATTCTAAAAATTAACAAACAAATCTTAAAATTTTTCTTTCATTTACTTTGTCTCACATTGGTGTGTGAACAAAAACATGGTTAGTTTATATATGCAAACCTTTATGACATATTAAGTTCTTGTGTTACGTTTTACTCTAACATCTACCCACACGTAGAGGGTGTAGATTTTGTTAAAATTCCTTGAAAACAATGCGATGCCAACGCGACCTTCGGACTCGAATGCAGCTCCGAAAACCCAGGTTCGTGTGAGGCAAGTTTTTGTTAACGAGGGGACCTCGTTGGTTTGGTTTTTTCCCCATTTGTTCGCTAAATGAGTCTTCCCCAGTTCGTTCCCAGCCCCCTAAACGAGTCTCCTAGGTCGTTCCTAGCCCCCTCTACCTGGTTCAGCGAGCTCCTCAAATCTGCTCCGGTCAGACTCCACAACACTAATTCGGTCAGACATTCGCTCGTTCAGACCGCCAACCAAACACCTCTGAACTAGCCCTTCCTCTTATTCGGTCAGATTCAGAGCTGGTTCAGACCTAACCAAACAGCCCCTTACATTTACATTTACAGAAAAACATGTGAACTTACAAACATTATTATTGACCGGTATAAACATGTTTTCTCAGGTAGTTAAATTCTTGGAGTTGAGCACATCACAACGTGCATCAGGGTCTCATCATATGATGCATCATTCTGGACATTCATGTATTTGCAAATGTCATGTTTTTGTGGAACAACTATACACAACAAAATAATTGACATTTTGTGACTCTTAGTTTTAGTGACTCAAAATAATTCAGTCACTAAAAACCTTTTTTAATTTTTTTTTAATTTCTTTCATGCTAATTAAACTCATTTATACGATGTAAAAATAAATGGGCCCTAATTGAATCTATGTGTTCTATGGAGGCACGCAAACTAAACCTAATTGCAGATCCATTCCAAGCGCTCAATCGATCGATCGGGAAGAACCGAAGGGTCGTCGGAGACAAACGCCGCAGCTCAGCCGTACCTGCTCAGCGCCGTCGTGTTCACACCGTACTTGCTCATCGTCTAGTCATCAATTCAGGTACGGATTTGATCGTGCACCGGATCTGGTCGTGTATTCGAGTTGAATTTGTGTGTTGTTTGGCGTATTAATTGATGTTTGATTTTAGTTAAACTAACGATTGATTGATTATATTGATTTTAGTTAAAGAATTAGTCGATCAATCAATCGAATTGTGGTTCCTTATTATGCTACGAACGATTGATTGATTATATTGATGCTATGAAACTTGAGTTGAATCTCATGAAGTTTAGTTGATTCTCTGTTAAGTCCGATGCTTAGGATTATGTTAGTTTTTAGAAAAAGCTGCTTTGGATATAATAATAATCATCTAATTGATTTGAATCTCAGGAAGTTTAGGTTGTTAATTTTGATTTGTCCAGATTACTTTAGGTTCTTTTGTTCGACTTGTAAGCTATATAATTCAATATAGGTGTCGACTCTCTAGCTACATATGTGTCTGTGAGCTGAACTATTTTTGTGTAAAAGTATTCTGAACCAACAAATATTAACCGCTGCAATTAAAATTAGATATCAATATGTAAGGTACAAAAGATTGCATCAGATAACTTAATGTAAACCTAAGTATGCTCTATTGCTCTGTGATGAATTCAGGGGACCCCTTGTTTGGCTTGGGTATTTTTTAGAACACTTAATGAAACCTTTCAAGATTATCATTTTTTTTTTGAAATTTGATTCAATTAACTTAATATAAGAATCTAAAATTAACATTTTCTTATCATTGTAAAGCTTGCAATGAAATAGTCAACATGATGAAGTCAGAGGAAATATTTGAAACTCAAGGAGGTCCAATTATCATGTCTCATGTTTTCACTTATGACCTTAGTTTAATTGTGACTTAAGTCAAAGTTTTATTTATTAAGAATTCTTATAAATCTTGGTTGTTTTTTAGATAGAAAACATGTGCGGACCTGTTGAATGGGATATCAGTGCCTAGGAAAAAGCTTACACTAAATGGACATATGGTTGATGGTCTAAAAAACGGTGTCCCTTCGATCATGTGCAAACAAGAAGATGCCCTATCCAATGGTGAGCATTTTCTTATGAAATTACATATTTGATATAGTTATCTTGCTCTATTCCTAAAATTTCTTCTTATATTTATCCTATTTTTGTTTTAGTTTTGTAAATATTGTTAGGTGCTTGAATTTGGACATCATTTTCTATGTCAATATTTTTATTAGAAAGTATGAATAAAATATTTTGGATCTTTGCAGCCATATATATATTAGTGCTCTAACTTTTGAGCTGACATTATTCATTTGCCTATAGTTCCTAACAATTAAAACGTTAATGATTCATGAGTGTATGTATTTGAACTTTTGGCAGGAGAGTGGATCAGGGTTTAAATAAGTAAAGGGGAAATCTGCTACCAAGAAGAGGAAATGAGTGACGCTGAGTATCTGATGGTTCAAATGGGTTGGAACTTGTAAGCTTTATTTTTAGTACATACAACCAACCAGATTGGTATATCAAAATATGGACAGATTATAAATTTTCATGTTACACCTTTTCTTCCTAACACTTTTAGACGCTTTTTTCTTCTACTTATACAGTTGTCTGCTGCAATGCGCGGATGGGGTCACCATCTCGTTAATATAATAAAACATCCATCTGAGCCACAAATGGGTAGATTGTACTTCTAAACAGTCTTTCATTTTAGCATGATCTTAATTCTGTATTTTCTTAACTATCCATGATTGATAAGTTTTAAGTAGTAGGTTAATGCCCATTGTTTATTTGTACTCTGTCACAGTTTGCGTACTGTTGTCGCTCCATTGGGAAGATTGAAAATTCAGCTCCAGGTCGATCATCTAATTATTTATTTATTTACTTGTGTAGATTATGGATGATTAAAGTTTTTATTTCTTCTGTTACATAACAGGTTCAAAATCCAAACGTATAACAACCTTAAGAGTATTTGTCAAAAGAGGAAAAAATGCTTCTTTATTCTAAGTGTTAATTATGAGCAAATTTTTGTAGACAAAAAAGAATGATGGTGTCCGATTGTCACGAGGAAAAATATATTGTTTAACTCGTACACGTAAAGATGGAAGTATCCTCCATGGAGCGGCTGCTGAAGTTGTGGTATGTATATCTAAACTTTTTGTTTAACAAGTTTCATATAGATACCTATTGTTATATAAATATGATCTTGTTTTGAATTGCTATAAATTGTAGGGTAAATTGAAAAAACTAGAGCATGGGTAATATATTCATCTATTTCTTTTTCTTACATGCATTACTTTTTCTTACTACTATAGGATATTGACAATATATTGTTTTAGCCACATAATTGATTTTTGCAACAACCAGTATCTTTGTTTTTTAATTTGATTACACTGTGGTCTTTGAGCTCCTTAAACCTCCAAAGTTTTCCTTACTTATGTTCTTGACAATAATAGCAGAGTATATGGATCTCGAAACCTTATGGGATAGAGCTAATTAATGATGCCATTAACACCATAATTAGATTGGATGAAAGTACTGAAACTGGGATTTTTTGCAGCCTTGTATTGAAAGTAAACTTGATGGGTATTTCTCCATTTGCTAAATTTGTCATCTGCGTTTCAAGAAACAGAATCTTGGGTCAAGTTTTGACCTTTGATAGGAACCAACTTTCATTAATTTGATGACCAACATTAGCTATAAGGTTACATTTTACTACCAATCAGTGACATTTTTATGTGTTGGCAAATTTTCAGAAACTGAGGTTGATTGCTGAAATTGGTAATAGATGGGAAGTTGGTTTCTATTTTGTTCCTAAATAAAAGTTTGTTGCTAAAATTGGGAAAAAGTGTAAAGTTCGTTTATATTTTGTGCAGTGTGTCTTAGTTTTCACAAGCAAATGATATTTGATAGCATTAAATGTTAGGAATACGACATATTCTTATACATGTTCTGTTTGAATGAAATTTTAGTGGTTATGTTTGTTTAGTAGTTAAGGATAGTTAGGTAATCACAATTATCTTATTCCTACCGGCGGATTAATATCTGTTTGTTTTACCCTAAATGATTATGAATCCATGATCTATTCTGGGAGTGTGATGATTTCATGTTGTAAGAGAGAATATTCATTCCTTACTTATTAATTTTGTAGCAACCTATAATTAATTGTGATCCAAGGATGCTCAAAATTGTTAAGAAAAACTTTCACCTGTATAGAAAAATGTCAACTTATATGTAGTTCAGGTAAGGAACTCATAGGTGCATGTTGGTATTATTTCTATAAAAATGTCTCAAGTTTTAAACTTTTAGGATGACTAAAGGTCAAACAGAAACAGAATGTAACAGAGGTAATTTTTGTTCTACAATGAAACTTGAATAACTTATTAAATGGAGTGTTCATGCTTTAGTTTGGAGGCAGAATGTTAATTTTGTTTGAAATTCATTTGTTTTATGTATTTTATGCAACAGTTATTAAAGAGAGCAAGAGTTACCTAGCTGTTTTTTGGTTCATCAAGCAGGTGAGTTTTATGAGCCTTGTTTTAACTACGTTTTCGAATGCATCTATAGGTTGTTTTTCGATTTTTGTTTTCAACTATTTGCCTTTTTAAGCATTTAATTTAATTGAAAAACTGACACCATTTTCATACCCAATAAATGTATGTAGATGTTATAATATTCATTTCTAGAAATTTGATTCTTGTTGAATATCTGTGTTCTGCATAACTTGGATTGCTTATCATCTCGCTAAAGCTTCTAATATATTTTGCAGTTATACATGGTAGCTGATAAATCTTGGAGACCCTCTTTATTACATTTTTCATGAATATATTACATTGCATTTAGTATTCTGAATTCTCAATTAAAAGCATTTCTTGTTCTATAAGTTTGTACAGAGATGAGATGACATTTATGTATTAATGATTCTTGGTTTATAATGAGATTGTTTATAACTATAATAGAATTTTGATTCATCTAAATAGAAACATTTTGTTTTTTAATGTATGTATGGACAAATAATTATTGGATTTTTAGTGATTGAAGTTATTGGACTTTTAGTGACTAAAGTTTAAGTCAAAATATATTGGACTTTTAGTGACTAAAGTTTAAGTCAAAAATATTGGACTTTTAGTGACTAAAGTTAAAGTAAAAAATATTGGACATTTAGTGACTAAAGTTAAAGTCAAAATATATTGGACTTTTAGTGACACAAGCTAGAGTCAAAAAATATTGGACTTTTAGTGACTAAAGTTAGAGTAAATAAAGACTTATAGCGACCGTTCCGATAGTGACACTTTTTATTTGAGAAGGAGAAAGTATTTAGTGCTTTAGTGACTCTTTTTTTACTTATTTTGACTCTTTTTTTTAGTCACTAAAAGTCTTTTATCTTGTAGTGATAATCACCACTTAGCTTCCGCAACATATTGGACAATATGATGTAAAACTCTATTCTAAATTTACGTCACATTCTTCACGATCCCATGAGAAATTATTATGAATATTGATGAATTTGGGGTTGAGTATGTGTAGTGGTGGAATATTGGTAATTATGGGTTAAATTAGGGTTGACATTCTGGAAGCATGATTTTACGGGGACTGGGTTTGCTCTTTATTAGCGGTTCGATTTGAACATATTTTGATTTTGCGAGAATCCATTGTACTTTTGAGATTTGAGAGCCCGGGCATGTATTTTGATGAGAAAAGGTTTTGATAAATCATTTAAGAGTTAATTGTCATTTTCGTCCCTAAGGTTTATAAGTTTTTGCCATTTCAGTACTAGAAAAGTTTTTTTCTCCTCAGCTTCCCTCACGTTTCTAATTTCTACCATTTTGGTCCAAATCAATAACTGGTGTTAAAAAATGACTGGAAACCAGATGTATTTTTGTAAAACCATATTATCTATTTTTTTTCTTTTGAACGACTTTTATCCCTAAAAACCAAAAGTTTAAAGTGTCATAAACATGGTTATGCTATTCGTGAATATGATTCTCATCCATCAACGATATATTACACCCCTATATATATACAAAGATATTACGTCTAGCCCCCTATACAATCAAGTAATGAATAATATATCAATACATAAATACATGCTAATATGCTTTTTAATGGGTCATTTTTAACGGGTCAAACACAGTTTTAACGGGTCAAAAGCTCAGTTTTAATGGGTCAGTTTTAACGGGTCAAAAGCTCAGATATGCCATAAATTTATATTAGGTTAACACTTTGGTTTTGACCCAATTTATATATGGCGAATTTGAGCTTTTGACCCGTTAAAACTGTGTTTTTGACCCGTTACAACTAACCCATTAAACTGCGTTTTTGATCCGTTAAAACTAACCCATTAAAACTTTGTTTTTGACCCGTTAAAAGCATAACCGTGTTTATGACACTTTAAAACTTTTGGGTTTTAGGGATAAAAGATTCAAAAGAAAAAAAATAGATAATATGGTTTAACGAAAATACCCCTGGTTTCCAGTTGGTTTTTAACACCAGTTAGTGATTTGGACCAAAATGACAGAAATTAGAAACGTGAGGGACATTGAAGAGAAAAAAACTTTTTTTGTACTGAAATGACAAAAACTTATAAACCTCGGGGACGAAAATGGCAATTAACTCATCATTTAACTTGTACACTAATTAAAGTTTATATATAGGCAACAAATACATATAACGGTAATTAGACCCTTTGATATTAAGAATGATAGGGATAGAGATCCCCATTCATCCTTATGTTGTAAATGTTACTGTTCTAGTAAATACCAGTTGAAAACTATATTTTTATGTATATACTTTTTTTAATTTTCCTTTAGAGAAATGTAAAAAGAGAAATGTAAAAGAGAAAGAAAACCCAACAAATATAGATATTCAAATCCACTATTCATTGTAATAAAATAAAATATAAATAAATAACATGAACACGTAGATTTATCTTCATCATCCATCTTGAGAGGGTTTTTATAGGATCTCATGTACATTGATCAATGACCCATGACCCATCAAGGGTTTATCAAACTTTTTGACCTAAAGTATCGATTGAACCATCATCGTCTCCTTGACCAGTGACCACATCTTCCGACCATGGAATTGATGTCACTGATGGGAAACAACACAAACAGTCCTTTTGACATGGACTTGGAATCATAACAATTGAAGTAGTAGGTCCGCGTTTAAAAGAAGACCCACCAGCTTCTTTAAGCGGCCCCAACATTCCACCCTGTTAAACTCGGGAATGTTGGAGTGAAAATAGACCCAAACCAAAGCTTCTTGTAAGTCAGGATAATTGTTCAGCAAGTTACCATCTCCATGAGCAAATGCCTTCAACACCTACACTTGAACATCATGATGCATTGATAGTTTTAACAAAAAAGAATGATTGTACTGTATGCATTGATTGTTATACATACCAGAGGTAGTTCTTTGTTAAATATGAAGAATCTAAGACGAGCAAACAAGTCAAGTAGAAAATGGCCACCACTTATGTGACAATGTACATGAAGTGACATGTTTTCTTTCACTTTTCTCCATTCTGCTACTACTTCATCTCTGTATAACTTGTTATACCACCCTTGCAACTGTAATTCAAACAATAATATCGAAATTACGTGTTTGCCCTTAGGTTGTAAAAACAAACACTTAAGGGCATATATTTAAACTATGTATTTGTGTATATATAATTTGTCATTTTAAAACTTCAAATACAAATTAATATTTATGCAAAACGATTTAAACATTTATGGATTTCAAGATCTCGAGTTGACGGGATAAATAAGTACATTCAAACAGGACTCGTATATATTTATTATTTATACATATAGTTAATATTTCATGACTTAATAACAATTGAAACAAACAATGACTTCGATTCATATGAATATTTCATAATTTGTCCCAGTTTGTTTATTGAAATATCTTTTGTTTTTTTTTACTTATAATGGTTCACATCTATTTTATTTTATTTATACTACATGGGAATTTTGGTTATTTCGAATATTTTAACGTTCATCACCATGTTACCTGTAAGTGAAAAGGGGAGGATATATATTGAGACCAAACATGTAAGACAAGTAAATCTCAAGAACATAAGTAAAAAAAAGTAAATCTTAGGAACACAAGTACTGCAAGTATAATTTCTTTAATCTAAATAAAACTTTAAACAAATAAAATAAAATATCAGATACACTTTAGATACATGTAAAATGTTGAATTAGTTTGTCGGCTCGACCTGAGTAGCTGTGACCATTCATATGTTAGTGACATTTCGACATATAAAAGGACCTACTCATAATTATCAAATAAAAAAACAAGATGATATAAATAGTCAGTTTCTTTCCCCTTATAGCTAATAGTGAAACACTTTTCTTTTTTCGCTTTTATTTCTAAGGTATAAATAGTCATAGTTTCTTTCCCCCTAATAGCGAATAGTGAAACACTTTTCTTTTTTCGCTTTTATTTCTAAGGTATAAATAGTGAGTTTCTTTCCCATTTATAGCGAATAGTGAAACACTTTTTTTTTCGCTTTTATTTCTAAGGTAGTTTTTTTATCTAAGCGTAACAAATTTCGTATAAGAATTAATGGTGTAATATATACAATCGTATACCATGATTTTTACATTATAGTTTCAATATTTATAGCATTTGGTTTTTAATTTGATGTTTGTTACGCAGTCAATTGTATTTTGGTTTTCTTTATAGATGACTTTTACGTTATAGTCTGCATATTATTAGCATTTGGTTTTTAATTTAATGTTGTTACGCACTCAGTTGTATTTTGGTTTTCTTTATAGATAATGCATTTGTTTTGTTTGTCTGTGTCGTCTCTGCGGTTTTTTTTTTTGTATTTTTTTTTCAAGAACAACGAATTTTGCACATAAATTGTTGTCTAATGGGTATAGTGATGTAACATATCTTTTAGATAGTAAGCTCAATACTTTAAGTGTTTGTCTTCTAACTTTAACGTAATTACTTAGTTTTTTTGTGTTTTCATTTTCTTTATGTAGCATTATAGCAATGCAAATGTTTCATATATGATGTACCCACATTATTCCTACGTGTTATAGCAACACGCGCCGTAACACGCAGATAACAAATTTAGTTATAAATTAAAGTTTCTTACCTAAATGGTTCATGTGGTTTGTTAAAAGTCATATATTTGAAATTTAAGTCTCAAAAGATGTAAATTTTAGGTTTGTAGTTTCAATTTTGTAACAAATATAATGTATACAACTTATAGACTTTATTGTAATTTACTCATAACAAAATTTTATAAGGATTTCTATGATAGAACCCTATTACAAGCGGCATCGGTAAAAATATGATTGATAATTCACTTATATTGTTTTTGTTTTTTGGAATTACATGTTACATTACATTAAATAATTTAATTAACTTTTTTATATGTTTATTATTATATAAATACTATGTATAAATGAAGGAGTGAAAATCAAAATTCTAAAATGTTGATTATTAAAAATAAAAAAAGATTAGAATAATAATTAAATGATTTGAAGTGAAAGGGTTTAGGCTGAAAAATTTTTAATGAGAAATGTAGTGGTGACAAGTGTTCAATATTGTAGTTATTTATTAGATAAGCACATAGATTTATATACTAAACATCACAAAGTAAGAACACTCACCAGCTTAAAATTAAAAAGGGTTCTTGAAGTATACGATGAATATCTATGATAAAGAAGAAGATGAAGCTGATGATGAACATGAAGACAAGTCGAGGAGCATCATCTTCTTAAAAGACTAAGAAAAGGGCTTGATGACAATATAGTATAATCAGAACCCTAACTCTCTACAACTACTAGTTTAGCCTAATGATAAAGATGTATATTTTCCTTTCTAAAAATATTAAATTCAAGTCTCAATTGAGATTTGAAATATGAAGTAAAATAGAATGGTGTAACATTTCAACGTTCTAAAGGGGGAAAAAACATAACCCTCTTATGGAGCAACCACCATTGCCCTTCTCACTAATAATACACAGGTAAAAGTTTCCTTAAAAAAATTGGCCCAAACGATCATTTGGCCCCAAACGATCGTTTGGGGTCTGTCCAAACGATCATTTGGCCCAAAACAATCGTTTGGATTCTGTGTGAAAATTAATTCTCTTTGTGTGAATAGCCGGAGCCTGAATGAAATAATAACAATAATAAAGTACAACAATAATAATAATAATAATAATAATAATAATAATAACAACAACTAGATTTTACAATCCGCGTCTTGCCGCCGGGAATTACACGAGTTGCATTACTAAAGCGTTACGTAAAAATAGAAATACAAAAAGACTGTCGAGCGATGTTAAAATTAGAAGCTTTCTTAATTAACACACAAAAAATAAATTAAATATTTAAAGGCAACGCTATAAGCCTATAAATATAACATTTTAATACTAATTAAACACTTTAAAAAACGATTTAAAATGCATTAAAAACGATGGAAAAAATGATAATAAGCACGGCCATGCAAACTAAACAAAAACTAATACTTTAAAGAAACTGTGCAAAACTAAAACTAAAAGCAAGAAATACGATTTAAAAAACTATTCAGACAAGGAAAACATGTGTTAAAACACATTGTGTTTGGATAACAAACACAAAAAAGAAAAATTTATTAGTGCCATGAGCTAATGACTTGGCGCCATGCCATCCAATGATTAGTATTCTTAATAGGTTTGTGAGTTTGTCTATCCTTGTTTTATAGTGTAAATAGTTAATAAATTTTTTTAACAACGAATTTATCTTACTTCTACTTTTAAATTAGAGTAAATTATCTTAAATACATTATTATCTGAGTTTTAAACGAAGACCTCCAACCAAAAGGAAAAAGTCTTTACCAAGTGACTAATCTTATATTGACGTAACAATAATAATAATGATAATAATAATAATAAATCCGATTAATAATAATAATAAATCCCCTGTGTTTCATTGCTAACCAATTTCTCAATCAACTTCAAAAATCCCCTAACTTCTTCAAACTATAAACAAGAACCTGAAATTACCTGAGAACTATTGATATTCTGAGAGATGGCAAGAGTCAATTTCGAAGTAATATCACTGTGCGTAAGTGTATATGTTCTTGGGAGATTTGCGGGATGTTTCTTCTCATCAACTCCAAGAAACAACACCTTCAGCTTTGATGCTTCAAATATTGATGGCCCAAATAATCTTGCAACCTAATCCAATTACAAGAAACCAAAAACCCATGAAAAAAACACCCTAATTTTCAAGAAATTTGATAACTTTAACGGAAATGAATAATTTTTGTTACAGGGGATTGAATCTTCTTGAGCTTTGTCGGTGTTTTGAAGATGAACAGAGAGCTTTGATGGTGATCAAGAATTGAAGATGAAGTTTGTAGTTTTGAGGGGAGGATTAGAGAACCCATTTGTTGCTAAATCTAGAAAGTTTGATGGCTTAATTTCACACAATACACCAAGAACACAGAGTGGGAATTGGGGAAGTAAAATAAGAAAGATTGATGTAATTGAATCTTGAAAGGAAGAATGGATTGCGTGTTGGGATTAAAAGATGTTGATTTTTAAAGTTCCCTAATTTTTTGGTGAAGCCAACCATATTTTTGTTTCTTTGTTTGTATAGGAAAGTCACACACACTACATCTTTGAACACGTGTTGATTTATCAAAATGAAATCTTGCAAGAAAAAATAATAATTATTAGATGGTTATTTATTAGAACTTACGACTCGCACGTTAAGCAATGTGCAATGTTTAGAGGTGGGTCGGTGAGTTGGACGGAATATTAGGCGGTCAGTAATGGTCACTATTTCAATTTCATTCTTTTTTCTTCGTCATCTTATAGTTATAGTTACAGCATCACCATAAACTTTTACACTTTTTCTTTGGTTATGTGTGAAAGGTTTTAATTTGATAATCAGAAAAAGCAATCACAAAATTTAGAATACGATTGCTATTAAACGGGAAAAACAAAATACGATTGGAATTAATAAAATCTAGACTCTAGACCCCAATTTATAATAAAAAAAACTTAACTTCCAAGCAAGTAAACAGCCGACCTATTTCTTTGGCCCCTACTTTACATAGCCGACTCAACCAAATAAAGCAAAAACAAACTAATTAAACCCTTAACTAATAAATATTACAAGATTAGTCTTCCAACAATCTCCCGCTTAATCTGTAATATTTCATTCTTCTTCATAGCGAACCATCTTCAAACCTAGCATTTTGCTCTTTCTCTTTCTCCTTATCCTTCCACTTGGTGCATTCATACACAAAGTGACCAAGTTCACCACATTCATAGCATCTGAATTCACTTTTGTCATAAGCTTTTTGATTTTTTTTGCTACACAAAAGGCTTTTATAATACAAAACATGTTCAAAGTCAAACCCAAACATATCTAAGTCGATATTATATCCTATATCGTATTAACAAGTGCATATTATAAATGTATTTAAGTCGATATTATATCGTATTAACAAGTCAATGTCATAAATTATGAGTCATATTAGTTTGTAAGATAAAAGGGTCTACATTTCTTATCATAATAGTGTACTGATTTCCGGATGCTCAAAGGCAACATGAAAAAAAAGCCCTCCAACACTAGGTTGTTTTTTCGAAAATGATTTGTTTGATATTATGGATGATTGATTACAGAAGGATCATTAGGTTTTTGTATACTGGTCCCTTGGTGTCTGTTTGAGCAAAGTTGAAGATGCTCTTACAATAATATGAGGATAAAAGAGTATCCAAACCAAGATTTTCATGTCTGATTTAAGCATGTGTTATGTTTTGTTTCCATCTTGCAGTGTGGGAGGCATCTTCAAGAGGATTCTTTGATTCTATTTCAATGCAATCTCAACCAGAAGTAAAAAAAAAAGATAATAATAACAACTAGCATCAACTTCCTCTATGATATATAGTTAATCATTCTGGCAAACAATTTTGATTCCCTCTGAAAAAGTCTAATGTTCAACTTCAACTTCCACTGGTTTACCGCCTTAAATGACCTGCCTGTCTAACTTAAGCTGCGTTTTACCAGGTGAAACAGTTGGGGAGCGGTACAAGTTGAGTTTTTGCCGCGTTTTACTAACAGGTTAAAAGGCTGTATGGTGCAGTTGCCAGTTGGTAACAAGATTTGCTGGATCCGAAGTGCCAGACATTATTACCCGGTTTTATGGTTTAGTCTTCCATTTTTAACAGGTTCCCAAATTTCTGTTGCATATCAGTTATGAGAATCCAAAATGTATAAACTTATTGAATGAAATACCTATGTGGGTTGTGTTTACCTGCTATTGTTGTTGATAAGGGAGTGCCTTTGGTGATCGTGTGGGGGCTAAGTGATCCTTCTTTGATCCCAGTTTTAATGTGCTTACATGGCTTTGTTGTTGAATCGAGCATACTCTGTTTTCTTTAGAACCCTTGTTGCCAACATAACACATAAGTCGGTAAAAGCTTTAAAAATGGAATATTTAAGGTCAAGAGAGGGACTCGGAGTAACCTTTGGGAATATAAAGGGAGGCCTAGAAGACCGAGAACCAGATTCTGATGCCAACGAGAGCTACAAGTCATGTAACGAAAGTGAATGATCTCTCAATGACTAATAAGATGACTGATAATTGATAGATCACAAGTATACCTTATTAAAGAGATCGATTGGTGGAGCATGCTGAGCTTGCTTTTCAGATTCAAAAAACTCCTGCTGTGAATGATAAGAAGGTATAGAACTTTAATAATTTATGGCATCATCAAATGTTAAAAAGTAAGAAAAATGGAAGAACTCTTGCCATGGGTACAGTGGTCTCCCTCTTGCTACTTCTAAAAACTCCTGTCTCTACTTTAGTTGAAAATATCTGCATTTCACAAAAGCATGCAGCTTAATTAGAATAATATTGTATTATAAAGAAATTAAGTTCTTTCCTGATTGCTAAACAGTACCTTCTTGTTCAGGGGTAAGGCTTTGAATCTATGAATTGTTTCACAATGTTTCAGTTTGGACAGTTCAGATGGTTTTAACGGTTTATGAGCACCCCTAATTAAGACATGTGACAAAATCAGGGGAGAGAAGATGCATATTTTAAGTTGATTTATTACAAATATGCATACAACAATACCCTTTAGAATCTCCACTGCTACTTTCTGTCCCAAAGGCAAGACTAGGCTTCTTTGGTGCCTGTAAAATATTGAAGTTTTTTGACATCTATATAAGAAAAAGTTTCAAAATTAGGTATGTTAACTGTTTGATTATAACCTTCAAATTGTTAAAACATGCCAAAGTTGATGATAGGGCAGTGGTATTTTGTACAGCCCTCTCTGTTGTCTTCAAGTGAAATTCCTGATTTAAATCTTTAGGTGTTAAAAATGATTATTATCTTGGTTTTAGGACGCGGGAAGCCCACCTAGGTAATAGGGTCCCAGGAGCCGAGGCGTAGGCATACGCATCATGTACACGAGGCACAAATATAAAAAATTATATTTATCATAGTTTTCTATCATCAACTACCTAAAATTTAGATATAGATAACCTCTATATACAATTTAATATATAAATAACCTCAACATAAATTGGTACATCTACAAGTAGACTCTCGATGCGCAAAATCTACCCATCTACAAGAGGCCTGCACCTCAAGCCGTTTTCCCCTGTGCCTTATTGCCTGAGGGACTCAGGCGCGCTTTTTTAAATTTAGATTATTACAAAAGAATAGTGAGAAAAAAATGATGAAGCAACTACTTACTTGAAACTCTGGTAACCGGGGAGTGCTTTTTTGGTGCAACAACAAAGGCGCCTCAAAAATCTGCAGGTGATCAACAAGATATATAAAAAGTAAATACAAGTTTGTAAGTACATATTAAAACCAAAAGAAGGGAAAAAAAACTGTTATTTAACTACAAACTTTCCGGTTGAGTGGACGAGCTCGAAACCCCAGACCTCTTGATGCCACATGCTCGTTTCCATTATCACCTTTATGCCTGATACCAAAACAATCAAGTACTTTAAAAAGAGTGATTGAAAGAAAAAAAATGTCATTTCCAAATCAAATGATCAAGATAGAAATATGTGGATTTAACCTTATTCTTTGTGCCCTTTGAGCTGTTGCAAGATCAGGAGGTCTAGGAACGGTGATTCGTGACCTACCATGACCGAAATTACCATCTATGGTAGTGCCTTCCTGTAAACCATCAAAAACGAGTTTCTAACAGAATGTTAAAAAAAAAAAGAGTAAGTGAACCACTGGATTAAGGAAAACTACCGTTTTTGGTGCCTTGTGGACGAAATTAGTTTGTTGCTTCGTGTCTGTTACCTGTTAAACCAATAGTGAGATAGTTTTGTCATAAACACTTTCAGTGTTATCCCTTAATAAGAATTCGCAGAAACGTTTGATTACATTGATTAATAAGTGTTTTCGACATGTCATGCACACAATCATAAATGATAACGAAAATCCAAAGGAATACAAATTATTTCTAACCTTACAAAAGTGGCCTCTCTCAAGCTTTTGTCTTTTGGCAGCTTGGCTTTCAACACCCAAAGAACTGCTCCCCGGTTTTTGAAATCTAACGCGCAATGACAAAAGGTTCGTCAAAAGGACATGCAATTATTAAGGTCAATAACTACCACAGGAATATATTCACTTAGTCCTTCAATATCAATATCACACGGGAATTACCTGAAATGATCTATTAGGCGCTCTTGATTTTGTTTAGCCAGATGACTTTCTGTAGGTTTCATCAAAGTGGAGGTCCGCGGAAAAGATGGTTTTGACTTTGTTTTGGATTTATGATTGGTCTTTTGTCTGCTTTCATTAGTTATAGGACTGGTAGTCTGTTGCTTCTGGAACTCTTGTAGACAGTAACTCTTTATGTCCAGAGCAACTCCCTCATTCGCTACATCACCTTCTGTGAGACAAGTACCAGTAAGTAGTTGAGTCTCTCTATGTTCAAATACAGCTTCCATAGGTTTTCTGCCTTCAACGCCCTCGAAGGACACCTGCCCATCACAAGCTGCGTTTTACCCAATTCTGTTGGTTAGCATGGTATCGGCAGGATCCCATGAGTTTTCCAGTAACGGGTTCTCACAGTTATAAAAAAGGACGTCTTATATCTTATACTAATGAAAAGTGGCTTCAACTTGTATATGCAGGTAAGCTGCATTTAAGATTGCATTATGCTCTCTGTTTAGTGCCTAATTTTCACCTAGACGGTCCATTAATCGGTAATCGGTCAAAGTCGGGCTAGGCGGACAAAAATCGGTCAAAGTCGGATCTCTGAAGTATTTGGACTACTTTTTTGGATTTTTAAGTACTTGGTTTGTTATATTGAAGTATGAATTATATGAAATATAAAGTATTATATTTGAAAGTATTATTTTCATATAAATGTGCGTTAGTGTGTGTATATATATACATAAATAAATTCAAACAAAAATACATACAAAAATTACAAAACGATTAATCCCTAGGCAAAAGTAGTTAGCAGTATAGTTAATACCTGCATTGCTAAAAGCCATTGTAGAATCTTCAAGTGCTGTTAGGAGATCAGAAGCACTATCCAACTGATTTGTATTATTAAAACCTTTTGATACTGTAGAATCGTTGGCATTTTCACTTTTTCCTCTTGAGAGCAACCTGACAGCAAATGCTGATATCAAAATTAAGGACACAAAATTAGAAAAGACTGAGAGTCATGTTTACAGAAAGAAACCTGAAACTCTGAACAGAGAGATATTATTATTTCACTACTAATACTAGCATATACAATCAAAATTTCATTGGGACAGTAACAACTCATGTAAATGGACTGACTGCCTAGCCCAAATATGAAGGATTAGCAGGACCACTTGATATGTGTAATATTGTACGTATTTGTTTTCAGCGATCATAATATGGACCACAAATATATAAGATAACATCAGCATGGAACTCAATGAGCCAGGGTTTACCCACCCAAAACGACCAAACACTACTACATGCAGATTTCTATTATTAACATATTTTTCCATGTGTGTAAACGAGTTAAGCTGGTCCGTGAACTATTTAGGATCGAACCAGTAAAAAACTCGAACGAACTTGAGCTCGGGCTCAAGCCTTAAAATATGTCTTATTTAATTAGGGAGCTTGAACCCGGGATATTCATATCGAGCTTGAGTCGGAGTGCGAGCGTATACGAGTTTTTTATTTATATAATTTTTATTTAATCTAATAACATAAATTATTTAATATTATTATTACTATTATTGTTATGATAAAATAATTTTATAATATGTATTGTGTTATATATAAAAGTATAGTTCATAAATATATACAAATTTAGTAATAACAAATATATATGTATAAACAAAATAATAAATGAGTCAAGCACGAGCTTAAATAACTCTTCATGAGCCGAGCTCAAGTTTAAAAAATAAAACTCTAATCGACGCAAACTTAAGCCTAGAAGAGCTCAACTCTTTTACACCCCTAAATCCTCAAACCCCCACCCCCAACCAGGTGTAACCATGGATCATCCATGGTGCAAAGAGCCACAAACACACTAAAATTTCAACTGATCATTCATAAACACTTATTTCTTCTCCAATCCTACAAACACCATTACAAATACTTACATATCCACATGGTCACACTATTTTAACATTTTAATACAAATCAAATTATTTATAAAAAAAATATATATAACCTAATTATAAAAACAAATACTTTGTTAGTAAAATAATTTGCATAAATTAAATACCATATAAAAAATAAAAATAATCTAAAAATGATATAAACTGATATTTTTAAAATTAAAAAAAGAAAAACATGTAAACAGCTTACGCGAAGGCGGATAACCTGCAACCGAATCAAACCACATTTCCGCTTCACGAGCTTCATCGACCGACTCCGTTACCGTAAAATCGAAAAACCGCGCAGCTTCAAACTCGTAATCGATATCGATTTCCACCGCCGTAAACGTAAACTCAACCGCCGTATCATCGCCGCTACTGTTATCGTCCTCCATTTTTCAAAATTCTCTCTGAAAACCTGAGATTTTGGCTTCAGGTTTACACAAAAGCTGAGGGTTTTGGGGAATGTGTGTGTTTGCCGGGAACAAAAAGCAAGCAAGTACACACAGGAAAGGAAAGTATAGCTAGCTATACGTACATATCTGTGTGTGTATAGATAATAGATTGGGAGACTGTAATAAGGGACAAGAAGGGTATTACACGAGATTTGAATGATCTCGGGTTTCGAAGGGAGATAGTTTTTTATCCTTGAAAAGGACGAATATGCCCTTCTTATTTGTTTGTTTTAACAGGGTTTGTTTTTATCTTTTTGTTCTTGGGTTTGATAAATAATTAATTATTGAGAAATGTGTCCTCCATTGATGGTTTTCTTAAATTGTGAAATTATAAGACTATCTTGAAGATGTATGTAGTGGGTATGATATGTGATATGCTTTTGATAGCGTTTTAAGATCATTTGGTATAGGTATATAATGCGCGAAGAGGGGATCACGGCCTCATGGGACGCGGACACTGCCCCTCAAACGCAATAGGGTGGTGCGGATCATCTACGCGAACAATTTCATGTGCATGGTGGATTGAATTTGAACGTTGAACGGTACTTTGTTTTAAAAGTTGTGTATTTATGAGGGTTCTAAAAAATACTTTTGTTTGCCGTTTCTCCCTATAATCACCTTTTTTACAACATATTTTTATACTTCTCCACCTGATTTCATCTTTTTAAAAAAATTTCACTATGAATCCCAACCAAAGCTCAAACAACCCAACTTTAAGCAACCAATACCCGAACCCCCAAAACCTGTGACAATTGTCCATTTTTGCGGGGCAACCAAAACCGTTATATACGACTCCAAACATGTATAATCCTAACCCATCATTCACCAGCTACGCTAAATGAAAGCAAATTTTACAATCCCAAGCCTCACAGTCACGGGTACTACCACAATATTTTTGGACAAGTCCTAATATTTGAATCTCTTTGGAAGAGCTAAGCCCCTAGTGGCTTTTTGACGGTTATTAGTTCACTAGGAATCTCTTCGGAAGCAAGTTTAGCTTCAAAAGCATTTGCCTTTAGAAGCAGTTAGCTTTCGGAAGATTTTTGCTCTTGGAAGAAAATATGTACTTCATAAACAAGTTGAGCTCTTTTGATGAGTAAATAATGTAACTATCAAGATAACCTATATAAGTGTGAACTGTTGTAATCGGGAACCGCCATCTAAACTGTTCCAGCAGTTTGTTACCTATATAAGAGAATACTTTGGTCGATTGGTATGTAATTTTTACAATAGAACTACACATTCGTTATTGATAACATCTTTGTTTTACCCGATTCAAAACTTCAAGTATACAACAGAAATATTTCAATTTGTTACTAATTACACAACTTAGAGATTATCTAAGTCTTAGTTAAAATACAAAACCTACGTTCCAAAACATATTAAATTGCAAATTATGTCCCCGAGCTTTTACCCTAATTGAAGGGTATGACACTCAAACCTTGTATGTCCTTTTGGTATGACCCTCATGATGACGTCACAACCATCCCAGAAGGGTCAAACAAACTACTAATCGATCGGTCGACATGTCGGACAGTCGATCAACTCCCATCCATCAAGGACCTACAGGCCAACGCTCTTAAAAGTGCCAGTCGGGCACCTGGTTACGCGAAATTGTTACTGTAGTGTTCTGACCCGACCATTGGGCCTGAGACGCGTCATATCTGTTCGGGAAATACAACATTTATTACATATCAAGACAAAGGTTGAGGGCTATAAAGATGGTTGTAAAAGTCGCTAGGCGCTCCCAAGTCGGTCGACTGGGGAGTTGAGAGTACTCGTCCAAATTGGGGGAGTACTCGGGGATTACTAGGTGTAGGCGGGGAGTACTCAGGGATACTCAGGGAGTTTTACAACAATGGCTATAAATACCCCCTCAACAACCGGGTAAACATTCATTCAATGTTTCCCACTCTTTCTTAACTTGATCCCTTTTCGAAAACAATATTGATTCTCACGTCCGAGCTTGGCCCAGGCACTCTGTCCTGCCCTCAAAAACAACGGTGTTTATTGTTTTGCAGGTACTTGAAGAAGGTCTTCCAGAGATCCCTAGCTTCTCGGTAGTCCGTCCGAGGGTTCTCCTATCCGACTGTCTAGGACTGCCCGATTCTACACCTCATGACCTGCGATGGTCGATTCACCAGAACATTGTTGTTGTTTGTCATCATGATCAACTTTTTTTTTTTTTTTTTTTTTGTATTTAGAGTGTTTAGATTGTTTAAAGATAATAGAGAAAATTAGTATGATAAACCTTAAACTTAACAAACTATATCCTAAACTTTTCTTAAAAAAAAAAATCCTAAATTGTATTTGTATTAAAGTAAACCACAATAGTAAAAATAAATAAATAATAAACTTAGGCTGTAATTTAATGTAAAAATATTAATTGGAAAATTTTAAGTTAAAAAAGTTGATACTCACAGTCATACAAGCTTTGATTGAAAGTTGGCCGGGAGGAGACCGAGGGTGATTGGTTATTGAGCTGCTGCAACCCTATATATATATGTATGTCAGCGAAGACTGAAAGTTCGGCGCTTTTTCAGCTTCACCCTTCCATTTCAGTTTTATTTACAGTTTTACACCTGACGCAAGCGCCTTGTGTATTCCAGTAGTGGAAGCAAACAAAATCTCAGCCTTCTAGAGTTTTTTTTTTTGGAACGGCGATAGAATTAAAACGGCCAAACCCCAAGCAAGACGCTAGGGACGGCAAAGAAACAACATTACAAAGGAAACGCAAACCATTCCGGCCACGAAAGGGGCCGATTGTTACATCGATTTGAATACCAAAAGAAACTCCAAGTCTTAATCTCCATCATCACCCGTTGTCTTGAAGGTCGCTTTCGGTTAAAAACAACGTTGTTCCTTTCTCTCCAAATGCACCAACAACCCGAAAGGAAAATAATCTCCACAGCCTTGTGTTTCCAAGAAAGTTTTGGTATTACTTTAAAAGTCTTCAAAATATCCATCACCGAAAATGCGAAAACCGGTGGTATCCGACACCACTGAGCCACCCAACTCCAAATCATGTCCGTGAAAGGACATCCCGAAAAGAGATGAGTAGTTGATTCAGCTCCGTTTTCACAGAGGATACAAATATCCGACGGAATTTGAATGTTCCGACGAGTGAGATTGTCCTTTGTCGGAAGTCGGTTAAGCATCGCCCTCCACGCAAGAATATTGACTTTCGCCGGGACATTTTTACACCATTGGAAGGCAGCCAACGACCGTGGCCCAGAGAAAGCATCAAAAGATCTTCTTAAATTTTGCACAGAAAATTCAGAACCCACCTCACCAACCCATCTCCATTCTTCATTCTCGAAATTAATTCTATCTTGTAAATCAAAACCCATTTGCGCAAACTCATGAATTGTTTTAAAAATAGCCTTCCAAATTCCGGTTGCCGCCGACTTTAACGGAATAAAACGATCAATATTGCTTCTGTGATGTATATGATAAATAACACGGCGCCATAAATTGCTTTCTTCATTCTTAAACCGCCATGCCCACTTCGCCAATAAACAATTGTTTGAGACTTGTAAAGAAACCAATCCAAGACCACCTTCACTCTTGGGCTTGCATACTACATCTCTTGCCACCCAATGAACTTTATTTTGATTTGTGTTGCCACCCCACAAGAACTTAAATCGAATTTTTTCTAAGGTGTTTAAAACCTTCTTTGGCGCCCGGTAGAGAGAAAAATAATATGTAGGAAGGCATTCAAGGACCGCCTTAATTAACACCAAACGACCCCCCAAGGAAAGGTGTTTAGCTTTCCAACTCGAAAGGCGATTGTGAAACGTATCAATCACTTTGGACCAATTCTTTTTTAGGTTCATATTTGCTCCCACCTTCAACCCCAGATAATCAAATGGAAACTCACTAACTTTACACCCCAAGACAACCGCCTTATTTTGTATCTCGGAGACATCCACGTTAATACCTGTTAAACCACATTTGTCAAGGTTCACTTCCAATCCAGACACAAGAAAGAATCCCCACAAAAGCCGTCGAAGATTGACACAATTGCTCAAGGACCAATCACCTAGAATCATCACGTCGTCCGCAAATAAAAGGTGGGAAAGTAACGGCCCATTATTAGGGAGCCGAACCCCATGAAAAATCCCCATATCCGTAGCTTTAGACATAAGCCAGTGGAAGGCCTCCATCGCTATAATGAAAAGAAAAGGAGATAAAGGATCACCTTGACGAACACCTTTATAACCAAAAAACTCCGGGGACGGAGAGCCATTAACGAGCACGGACGACCTCGAAGCTTTGACAACACCTCGAACCCACTTGCGCCAAATCGGAGGAAAGTTCATTTGCTCAAGAATGGAGTCTAAAAAATCCCAATTGAGAGAGTCATAGGCCTTGTTGAAATCAATTTTAAAGAACAAAGCTTCCAATTTTGCCTTTTTCAACCACGACAAAACCTCGTTGATAATAAGCGGGCCATCCACAATATTTCTTTCGGCAACAAAGGCCATTTGAGTTTCAGACACAATGGAGTTCATAACCTTTTTCACCCGATTAGCTAACACTTTCGACACAACTTTAGGTAAACAACCGAGTAAAGTAATAGGTCGAAAGTCGCCGAAGTGAATCGGATCCGTCACCTTCGGAATTAAACAGATAAAAGAAGCAATACAACTTCTGTTTAGTTCGCCATCCACATAATAATGATCCATCATGTTCATAAAGTCCTTTCCCAACAAATCCCAAAAATGCTTGATAAAAGCAAAATTAAAACCGTCTGGACCGGGGGCTTTATCCGAACCACACTCCCACACGGCGTCTTTAATTTCCTCCTCTGAGAACGGAACGATAAGATTCAAGGACTCCTCATTCGACAATTTGTTTAAGCCTTGACAAACCATCTTCGGTCTCCTACGAGACTCCGCTTTGAATTTATTTTTGAAAAAATTGCATGCCAACTTTTTAATCTCAATCGGGTTCGAGACCCAACGCCCATTGTCGTCGATACCATGAATCCGACAAGAAGCAAATTTTGACTTCATAATCCCGTGAAAAAAAGAAGTATTTTCGTCACCTTGTACCGCCCAACGAATACGAGCTTTTTGGGCTATGTCCGCATGTTCGTTCTCCACCAACTTAGCCAATTCATTTTTAGCTCTACTCCAATCCTCAAGTTCGCTAGCAGAGAGAGGAAAAAATTCGGATATTGCATCCCATTTATTGCAAGCAGTGGTCAGCTCCATCTTACTCTTATCCTTCACCATTTTCTCCTGATTATACCAACATTTGATTGCCTCTTTTATTCTCTTTAATTTACCGTGAAGAATCACGTCAGACTTTCCTTGAAAGTCATTAGATTCTATAGCTCTTTCAACAACCCCACGAAGAAGAGGTTGAGACAACCAAGACGTGAAGAATCTAAACGGTGGAGGACCGAAATCCACCGTGGACGTTTTAAGGATTAATGGGGAATGATCGGACCAAAGACGAGGTAAAGCCGTAAGAGTGGCATTGGGCCACCGAACGAAAAACTCGTTATTAACCAAAAACCGATCAATTTTACTAAAATTTATCCCTTGGCCATAGGAGAAGGTAAAACGAGAGCCCCCCATCGAATACTCCAATAAACCCGCAAGATCAATAAACTCGTTAAAAATTTCAGCTCCTCTAGCGTTAAAAGCAGAGAATAATCTGTCTTCCGGAACTCGGACCTCATTAAAATCTCCTATTAATAACCACAGCCCCGGCAAGGTATCTACTCGAGTCAAAATCTCATTCCATAAACGTTGTTTATCCGACACCGATTGTGGTGCGTAAATGTTCAAAATATTAATAGACACTTGATGGCCCACGAGAATTCCAGACACAATTAGGAAGTTAGAATGCTTACTCGATGCTCTAAAGGAAAATGTAGAAGGATCCCAAACTGTGATAATTCCTCCCGAAGCACCGTTTGCCGGAACCCACTCCCATCGACAGTTTTGATTGCCCCAAATATTCTGAACTGTAAGGCGATCAATATCCGACACTTTACTTTCCTGAATACACAGACAAGAGACCCGGTGATTCCTCCGTAATTGGCAAATCCAATCAATCTTGTCTCCCCCCAAACCTCTACTGTTAATCGAGAGGATCTCCATTAATGAAAGATATGAGCTCCAGTACCCCTGATCACTTCTTCCACCTGATCTTCACATCCGGTAAAATCCATCCCCACGCAATTTCCGATGTTAATGGTACTTGAGACTTCCTCATCCACCGCCGACGAGCTCGCTTCGCATGATTGATTTTGATGGAGTCTCCATAAGGAAGATTGTTGGGATCCATTCGACGTCTGGTGTTTGGACGACGTACCTCTCCCCCTTGAAATTGAATTCCAAAAAAGGCTTCTCCCACGAAGAATTGGATTAACTCCCACTGCGATTTGTTTCCTTTTGTTTCGATGAGCCCTAGGTTCAGTAGGCAAAGAAAAAGGAATTTCCAATTGTGAATTAGGTTCCAAACTCACAGATGCGGATCCATTAAGATCCGGCAAATTTGGTATTGGAGCCGATTGGGCTAAATCCACTTGATCCTCAACTGGGCTTTTTTCTTTTTCGTATGGGCCTCCCGTGTAAATAAGCCCAGCATCGAAATCTTGGCCAACACTCTTCTCTCTGATTGCTTTGGCGTTGACCTCCAAGTTTATAGCTTCCTGTACCCTGTCATTCTGAAAAGCAGCCATATTGTCGGCTCCCAACCATGAACCGTCATTACTCTGATCAAGAATCGCAGCTCCTCCCAGGCCCTGCAGGCCGAAAGTTTCCCCTGCAGCACCCTCTTCTCGGAGTTCACCTTCATCCCAGAAATCTTCACCATCTTCCTTTTCCGACTGAACTTCCGGCGACATAACATCCTCTTCAACAAAGGTGGGAGTCCAAGGTGATAGATCTTCTTTAACAAACACCGTGTAGTTCGTCTCTCTCCATGAAATTAAAATAGTTTCCTCAATTGTCTTCCACGAATCTGAGATAATGTGAACAGAGCCGCCGGAGCAATCTTCGAGCATCCAAGAGGTGTTCGATGGCCAAATGATCCTTCCAAACCCTTTAGCAATTTCATCATACGTAATATCATCCCTAAGATGCAACGGTACACCTAAAATTCTCAACCCCACGATTCTCAATCTAGGGAAAGATTGGCCTTCCCATAAACAGAGAGAAGCAAAATAATTTTTCCACCATTGCACTCTTGAATCCTGGAACTCCTCTGCCTTCCGTTTGTTGTTAAAAACCAATAAAACATGTAAACCACCGACATACACGACATCGAAGTCAGCCCCACCCCCTTCATTAAGGAGGAGTTTGATACTACATAGCGATGGGCCGTCGATGGCCTCTCCCAGTAACGTCCGACCATAAAAAGATGAGGGGTATGACTCAGCCCCATCAGGGATGATGATTTTCTTCCATTTGGACGATGGTACCCTCACATCCGACGACTGTGCAGTTTCATCAACTTTCTTTCCGAGAATCACATCTTTGAACGATCGCTCACCTCCCGTGGTTTTCCATGTTTGGTTTTGAATCCCCACTGCTCCCGTTTTAGGGGTAAACAAGGTCCCCGATCTAAATCTCGATCCGCCACTCGCCTTCGAAATCGGACGAGGAACTTGTGAAAAATTTGCTTCCAATCTCTTACCTCCCAGAATTAATTCGTTCAGCCTATTCTCCAAGTGTTTGACGTCACTCACATTCTTGAACCGAAGAAAACCAAACCTTTCGTTGTTGTATCTTCTCTTACCTGCAATGTAGGCGTCGGTTAACTCTCCCAGATGATTGGCCTCCTTCCACAGCTCCTCCGCTGTAACTTTTTCCGGGAATCCGGTGATGAAGAAAGAATGAGTTAATCTGCAACTGATTTTCCGGCGTCCCACAATTTGCCATTCACCGTCAGTCTCCGATGAAGCTCCAACTCTCCCTTTCCCTCTCATGTTGAGTTTTTACAAATCCAATGCTGTCGAGATCAACCTTCAAACCCCGATAGGACAGCTCGTACTCCTTCGTTCCAACCTTACGAACGGAGGATGCAATCGTTGATGAGGATGGGTTAAGACCCTAGCAATACCCACCAACGAGATCACTAGTATTTTGATTTTTTTTTTTTAAGTAAAGATGCCAACGAATTCAAATAAAGTACACTGTAAAAGTGGGTGCATCCGCATGGAAACACATATTTATTTTTTATCTATTAATTTTTAATAAATACCATATGTATAAAAACTAGTAGTGTATTGTCAAGACAATACCATATGTAACAAAATTATAATGAAATTAGGGTTATTGGATTTTATTAATCCAAGTTATTATCAATTGGCTAAAGCAAACTTAAATTGTTATTAAATGGCCAAAAAAGCTTGGTATTACTCATTATTCAAGCCTAGTATGAGTGATGAGTGGTGTGTAGATACATATTATATATTACTTTGATCGGTTTTATTTTTTTGTAGGTCACAATAATAACGAGCTATTTCGGTGCAATTAAGTTGATATGAGAACAAGATGATATTGATCAACAAACCCAGACCTCAATAATCTATTACACATAGAGTTGGAGGATGATAGGTTTATGGAGAAAACCTACAAACTCCTAATAGTAAACCCGTTGAGTGGGTTAAACTCCAAGAAATAAAAAGATAGTTAGATTGCAATTACTTGCTTCAATTTTCCGCCTAAACTTTTATTCCAACAAAAGACCTCTAAATAGTAACAATGAAATGCATGAAACTAATTCTAGAACATGGAAAAGTGCAACACAAATTAAGGAACATGAAAGTAGCGGAAAAATAGATGCATGCATGAAAATGGAGAACGTGGAGAGCTACTCCCTTGTGAATGTTTCAATCTTCCAACCGTTTGGGTCTAGCGACTTGCCTCTTGGGTCTAGTTGGGCTAGTAGATGATAAACTGTTGGATCCATGATATTAGGCTGATGACTAGACCGTATCAGAGGAGTATTTGAAAGAAAAGAAACAAAAAAAAAATTTATTTAAGCATGTCACGAGATGTTGCAAACAAACAAGAAAGTTAGTATTATGTAATTGGCAGCTCATGGACTCATGGAGTGGGCTTAATGGGCTGCAGCATCTAAAAAACCATTAAAAGGCAAAGCAAAAAAAGGGTTCACAAGGGTTGGCCCACATTACAATTTGCGTAAGGAATGAATAAAAAGATTGGACATTTGGAAATGGAGAGGATTCACGTCAGAGAGGCTGACGGCAATAGAGGGTGCTTAGGGCACGGAAATCGAGATATACAAGAAGGGTGTAGGGTTCTCAATTTTCTTATTATTCTTGGTTGTTTATTCACCCTAAAGATTGAGCGTATTCTTCCTAAGCAACACTCACTCCGCTTGAAGAAAGAAAACTAATTTCGTATGAAAATCACTACTTCTCAAACGCATTGAACAAAACGCCGTTGGTTTGGTTCAGAAGGAGGTCATTGTAAATCTTGTTGAACCTTAAGAATTTATGATGCATTCCTCTTAATGTGGACATCATGACATCAATGTCACGGTACAAACTTCACATAACAACAAGATGAAACTTCATGCTAATGTTATTTCAAAACAATCGCATGGCTTGAGAGTCACCTAATCAAGTAAATATTTAATATATAAATGTTACAAAAATAATGTGTGGGCAAAAGAGAATGAAACGTACAATTGCGTTCCAAGTTGTTGGATGTTTCCACCCACAAACGAGCCAACGCAAAGTCATCCAGAGGAATCCACACTCGATTCATTTTGAAGTAAATGTGAATAGTAGAACATAAAATGATGATGTAAAATGGTTTGAATGGATGAATTATAAAATTATGAAATTTATAAAATAAATAAAAAAGTAGCCCTTAACATCCTTCGCCCACAAACAAGTTCTTTTCGGCCGTTCTTATAACAAAAGGATTAAAACGCCCTCTCCCCGTCTAGAGGCGATGTGGGGCGTATTCGAACCCTCACGGATTTACGGTCCATCAAGGATCCATTACACACGGTTTAATAAATGAAGAAAGATTCCAAAAAATGTATACATGACCCATGGATGTTTGGAAGCTTGTATGCAAGTTGCGTGGATTCTATGCTATTTCCAACAATTTGTGGTTGATGGTTATTGTTGAAGATGAGCCAACCTCAAATCCTAACCAATGAATTATAATCAAAAGATTGAGTTAAACACTTTGAGTAAATATTTCACTTAACTGGTATGATTATTTCTACATATTTTAATAAATATGGAAAATATTATTATACTACTAAAATATTTTAATGGTTTATTAATTAATTAATACTACTTTACACAAAATAATATAAAACAATCTTGTGACAATACCACACACATTTTATAGTTTTTATTTTTAGACACACATCCATAATGAAACCTTCTCTCTATCTTTATTATTTAATTAAATATCATATTTTTTAGAAACTTTTATTTAACATATCATATCTCATTCTCTATTTATATATATCTTATTCTCTATCTTTATCTCTACGACTCTATCTCACTCACAAACACTTATTTTATTATATTTCTTTTTCTTAAACACTCTACAAATATGTGTAGAGATGGAGTTAAAAGATTAACAATCTACTATGACACACTTATAGTTACACTTTTAAAATGTATAAGACTTAAACTTAGCCTTAAAAGAGGGACACGAAATGTCTATATAGAATACTATACTATTGACTGTAAGTTTTTATTTTATTAAATCTAAATATTACGGTGCACATGTTTAGTGCTTGTCTCTTTTAAATATAACACATAATATATATTATATTTTTTATATATTAAAAAGTTAACGGCGTAAAATTAAAACCAAAAAGATAATTTAAGAAAACTATTTGATAAAATAATTGTCTTCGTCTTCTAATAGTAATAATAACTTCTTTTACATTTTAGAAGTATAAAAAAAGAAAAAAAAGTGAAATAATAATAACTAGTAGTAGCAGTCTAGAAGTAATTTCTTTTAGTACTAGAAGTCTACAACGTATCTAAACATCCAAATATTTAAGTATATTTATTTAGCTATCCACTCCCACCGGTTTTGAAAATTTAGCTTTTGGTTAGATAAAATATTTTGATTCATTTTAAAGTATATAACCGATGCTTTATGCAGGCAATATTAAAAACTCGTAAATCATACTAATTACTTTAGTGCAGAATTATGAATAGAATAACAATAAAAGTGCAAAAGTAGTTTTTTAATAATGGGATTAAACAACATTATCCAGTGTAATAAAATGTAACAAAGATAAATTCATCTTTGTTATCTAAAATAGAGATACGTCACATGGTTGTTTTGATGAATGTAACGTTATTATATGAACATAACAAATTTAACACAATTGTCGGTTTATTAGGTATGATCGTGTGACTTTAGGAATGAATTGGTGTTGAGTTGATTGTGTAATATGTACAATAATGTAACATAATTTTTTTTATATATTTTTAATTTTAACGAATTTAACACACGAATTAATGATATAATGGATAGATGTGTAGCACAACTTGTATGTCGTAAGCTCAACAATATTTTAAAAGTCTGTGTCGTCACACAACTTTTTTTCCGTTTTTTTTGCATAACATTATAACAGTTCAACTGTTTGTGTGACCGTGTTATCTCTGCCCAACGCCCAGATTACAAATCTTGTATATATTTATAGTCATAAAAATAAATATTATACATGTTAAAAAAAAGTAAATTGAATTTTAATAACTAAAAATTCTAATTTATTGTGAATAATATTTCATATTGACAATTCTAATTTTCACTTTTCATAAATAAAACTATCCAACCTATAATCATGATTTACACTCATTCGATAACTATCGAAGATGGTTTACTAAACTAGTGGTATGAAGCTCAGGTTCTTCGGTAGCAACTTAGGTTTGATTCTCATCAGCCCCGGAATTCGGGATGGGAGTCAGAGCAAAAGCAATATCGAAGTAGAGTTAATAGCTTGAACCTCACTCCTTGGCCTTTGGTTAGCGTCATGAGTCAGTTACTCCTTGTGACATTTTGAAACGAAATTGTACAAAACAGTTTACAAGTCCGTTAATACATTTTTTTATATTAATGATATTGTTTTTCATTTAAAAAAATGAAAACTATAAGTAAATTTTTATTAAAATAATAAATTATTATTTAGTAAATTGTCGATATGAATTATTATTAAAATAATAAATTATTAAAATACAGTTTGTAAGTTAAAACAAAAGAAGTATATGGGTTTTTCCCTCCCTAAGCAATGGCGGAAAAAATCATTGAAATGTAACAAGAATGAAATTTTAAATACACACGAATATATTTTATATATATATATATATAGAGAGAGAGAGAGAGAGAGAGAGAGAAGAGAGAGAGAGAGAGAGCCGTCGTAAACTCCGTCGACCACCACCATGCTCCGACGATGAAACCAAACTTCCAAAACTCCGCCAACAATCCACCGGAAACAACCGCTGGCTCCACCGGAATTTTTACGGACATGAGGGTCATCGTACCCTTACAAGGCGTGGTTCAAGGCGGCGGCAGCGGCGTAGTTCTCGGCTCAATAATCCCCTGTGCTCTCTTCTACTTCCTCCAGCTCTATCTCAAATCCAAAAACCGCACCGGCGACGATCCCTCCGCCCCGCCGCCGCCGCAACTGCCGGAGATTTCGCCTCCTGGTGGTGAGTTGCAGAGAGCTCAATCCGTCAGGTCGATTTGGTCACCGCGTGGTGCAAACGGTCAAGCTCAAGTTTCTTCCAGGGGTAGTTCTGTAATTAAACACCCTGATTCTCCTTATCATCTTGGGTTGAAGAGAGCTTCTGAGAATCCGTACGATGAGTCACGTAATCCAGATGGGATTATTCAGCTCGGATTGGATGAAAACAAGGTGCTTTTTTCTGTAATTTTTCATAATTCAATTGGAGTATTAATCTTCATAATTAAGTTGGAAAATTGGGTTTAATTGCATAATTAGTGGGATGGATTAAGAAGTATGTGCACATTGTTTGTCTTTGAATTATAGTTATATGCTTCCTGATTAATAATTATCATTGGGGGTTTGTTAATTATAGTTGTCCATGGATTTGGTTCAAGATTGGCTAATGGTGCACACAAAGTGTTCGACCATTTGTCAAGAGTTGCAAATTAATGGGATCACTGCTTATCATCCTTTCGATGGATTATCGGAACTGAAAATGGTAATTTCTTAGTAATTCTCTGCAATATTGTTCATTACTCGCATGTTCTTCATTGATGCCTATGTTGCCATTTGTCATCTTGATTGACTTTGATTCAGGTTGATATCATAAATTCATCATTTAAGGCACAAAGGTTGATATCATAAACGTGCTTAAAAAGCAAGGGATTTTTTAAGTGAGGCACATCATATAAAATTACAGCTTTTTATGCTTGTTTTGGGCTAGTGTAGACTGTTTTAGGCTTGTTATGTCAATTTTTTCACCATGTTTGTGGCTTTTGTATCTTATTTCGGTTGCATGACAGGCAGTTTCTGGATTTATGTCCCAAGTGATGGAAGGGCGGGTGTTCTTTGACCCGTCACATATGATTTTGACCTCTGGAGTAACGCCTGCTATTGAGATGCTCGTTTTTTGCCTTGCAGATGTCGGAAATGCATTTCTTGTCCCCTCTCCGTATTCACCTGAGTAAGCCTTCCTTATAATGCAGACCTGATATGACAAAAGTATGCTATATTGATACTACTCCATACAGGTTGACTGTTGAGGTCAAGCATACAACTTTTCAAACTTCATGATGATATGGAGTCGTGTAAGTTTCTAGCATTTTTCGATTTATCCCATTAAACACAAAGATAAATGCTAGAGATTACAAAAAATTATGTTTCAGTTTTTTGAGAAAACTCTTTTCAATTTTGAATCTTGAAAGTATCATGTTTGACCTCAAAACTGGTATGATATGCCATTGTGCCTCTTATCTATGTTACATGTTAGTACATAGTGCGTGATGGATTTTAATTATAATTTGCAGCCTCGATAGGGATATTAAATGGCGAACTGGAGTGGAGATTATACCCGTCCCATGTCGTAGTTCTGATAATTTCAGCTTGAGTACAACTTCTCTAAATCGTGCATACAACAAAGCAAAAAAACGCGGTCTCAAAGTTCAAGGGGTCATAATTTCAAACCCTTCAAATCCAGTTGGGAACCTGCTAAGCCAAGAAACCCTTTACAATCTTTTAGACTTTGCTACTGAGAAAAACCTCCACATCATTGCCACAGAGATACTAGCGGGTGCCGGTGACGATAAAAATCAAGAATTTGTCAGTATGGCTGAAATCATCGATTCTGAAGAATATGATAGAAAACGAGTTCATATCATTTACGGGTTATCAAAAGACGTTTCTCTCCCTGGTTTTAGAGTCGGGGTCATTTACTCCTCCAACCAAAACATCTTACAGGCATCCAAGAAACTGGCGAGGTTCTCCTCTATATCATCTGTATCTCAAAGACTACTTATTTCAATGTTTAATGATTCAAGATTCGTCGGAGAATTCATCAGGACCAATAGGGAACGGGTTGAAAGAATGTCTAGTCTTTTCGTGGGCGGTTTGAAGAACTTAGGAATCAAGTCTATGAAAAGCAGTCGAGGGTCATACTGCTGGGCTGATATGAGCGGGTTTATACGCCCGTATAGTGAAAAAGGTGAGCTTGAATTGTGGGAAAAGTTCTTAAATGTGGCCAAAATGAACGTGACTCCAGGATCCTGTTGTCATTGTATAGAACCGGGATGGTTCAGGTTCTGTTTCACAGGTTTGACCGAAAACCAGATCCCGTTAGTCATGGAACGAATTCAGAAAGTTTTGTGAAGCTGTAAATTACAGGGGCCAAAACTGTAAATTTGATCAGGAAGAAGAAAGAATTCATCTGTGAAGCTCCCACCACCATTGAATTGTATTATATATGGTTTATTTTTTGGGAATTTTTTGTTTTTACATTGTTTTGTAGGTAGAGTTTGTTCATTATTTTGAATGTGTATTATACTATTATGTGAATGAATCTTACTGAAGGCAAAACAGTTAATATTGTTAAATCTTCAGGTCGCTTGTTGACCAAAATACCCTCATAGATGTAAGCTTACTGCAATTGTTTCAGTGACCAAAAACAAAAAGAAAGAAACCAAAAGGAAGAACCATTTCAATTATATACAACCACGGAGGGTATAGGCGTAAAAGACGAACAAAACAATGATATGGTTCAACAGTTATGTACTCAGAATCAACAAAAAACACTTTATTTTTGTTAGTTGCTGTTTGTTTTCAACATCTTATTGCAGCAGTAGCTGCTCCTCATCCGTCTGCAAGTCACTCAACCGTCTTTTAGCATAAACCGTAACCACCACAGTGGTTGCAATAGTTAAAATAAACCCAGAAACCGTACAAACAATCTGCGGGGGTGAAAGTGATTGTTGATCATCTGAAGCATCTGCCAATGTTCGGATCATTATACCCCTGCAATAATCAAACCCAAATCAACAACTACAACAAAAGAGAGTTTTTTGCTTTCAGTTTTTGCAACAAAAGTAAATTGTCCAGATATCTAATGTCTTACGTGTATATAGCAACGAAAATCTCGGGCACCATTCCCAACAACGTTCCCAACAAATAGGGAACAAATTTGACATCAGTAGCCACAGCACAGTAATTGTACACCATGTACGGAAAGGGTGAAATCCTCAATAACGCGACAGCTCTAAATTGGTTAAACCAGTTTCCTTCACCTGCTAACTTCAAGATCGAAGCTTTCTTCGGGTACCTTTCCAACCAACCCTACACATAACCACAACACTTGAGAATTCAAAGAACATTAAAGCGACAAAAAGACAATCAAGGGTGTGTTTGGCATTGCGTTTATCCGTATTAAGGGATCATATTTACAAGCAAGTCATCAAATTTTTGCATAATCAGAACATGATTTTTGTGGAAACTGGATACTGGATGCTCACTTGAATTTTGTGGTAAAAGAGGGAGCCAATGAAATAAGGAATCGAGGCGCCAATTGTCACTCCACCGATGATTAAAAGGAACCCAAAACCATAACCGAAGCTCATCCCGGCCACCCACATGGACGGAGTAGACGGTAGAAAGACAGTTGGGAATAATGCTACTGAAGCAAATATCAAAACTGCTAACACTGGTTTGCAGAAAGTTTCTGTTTCCCAATTCAAAACAGGGATAACCTCCTGAAACAAAAAACAAACAGTGGGATAGAATCATTAAACTCAATTTACACATGCTTGGATGATTTCATCTGTCCAGTTCTTCATTTAAATCCATCAAATAAGAAGTTAATACAATCAAATAACAGCAATTACTATCAATTAGGGTTCTTAATTTATTGAAGAACCAAATTAGGGTTCGTGAGAAGTTTGATATCAACAATTAGGTAAGAAATTGTGTTAATTAATAGAACAATTGCATACCTTATTCATCAGAAAAGGTCCAATCCATAGAAAGAACGAAACGCCCAAAAAGGCCAAGAAGATAACCACAAAAACAAGCTTCGCCCACCACCATAGACAGCACCATAAGCTACCACCGACACTAATACAACCACTCGACGACGGAGAAGATTGCAGAGAACCGTTTCCGCCGCCCAATCCCTCCGGTCCGTTCAATTTCACATAATCGACCCTCGGTTCTTCAATCGAGATCTTAAGCAGGGTAACTACATCATCGTCATCCTCGTGAGTCATAATAATAACCAATTCAGATCAAAATCGGGTGAATTGAACAGAAATAATGGTACGATTCGAGGTTTTGGAAGTGGATGTTAAAACTGTAGGGATCAATTGTGTGAAGAGAAAGAGATCGATGAAAGGAAGGAATGGGAGAGTAAGGAATTGGGGAAACAGAGAGGTGGATTAAGATAGCGACTGGTAGCCCAAGATGAACGTTTGATGATGATCAACATAATAGGGGCTTTTAAGAATTATTATTATTAATCAATACAACATCAAATTGTATCATTCACCATCAATATTCGAAAAGTAATATTTAAGAAAGAAAAGAAGAGAAATAGAGAATCTTGGGCAAAAACAAAGAAGATTAATAAGATATATGGTTCCAAATAAAGATTTATATTAGTTTTAGATATCGAATGACGTTAATGTACAAATCAAAGTTAATCGGATCAGGTTGACCGAATCGGATATCTAATGTGCTTTTCGAACCATCGTTGACTAGGTTAGAATGCGATCTGATAGACTCGAACTTGATCTCACTGGAATGGATTCCAGCACACATAACATGAAATGAATTATCACTGTAACAACTTTTCGACGTGATAATCGGTGGCTGATTAGAGCTAATAAGTGTGAGAGTTTAGGCTTCAGAGTAAATGAGAGCATAGAGAGATGCATGAGAATTAGGGTTTCCTCAGTCAAGATGATGTCAACATGCGTGAGACGTGCGCACATGTACCTTCTAAAGGAGAATCATGCTTAATTCATGCTATACTTTGATTGGTAGAATGGATAAATATCATGGACGCGTGGCATGTGGCATAATCGTTTGGATTGGTCCCCACGTAGGGCGTGGGTTTGGGCCTGACCTGAGCGGGTTCTTTATATGAGTGAGCCTAATCCGACCCACGGAAGGCCCAACGAGGATGGATTTGGAACTATCCTCTTCAAATAACATATCCTTTGAAAGGAAATATTCCACTAGATCCTAACTATTTGCTAAGTAGAGTTGTTATGGAACTGTTGATATTGCTACAGAAATAGTCCATTCATACGGAAGTAAAGATGAAGCCTTGTTCTTACGCATTGATAGAAGAACCGTATGAAATGGAATTCCTACAGAAGGATAGTTCATACGAAATTGACTTTTTGCATGTGCATGCTCACAACCACTAGACAATGTATACTGCAGCAATTGTATAACTGTAACTCATTAGTATTAGCCCATCGTGTAATACTTAAGTTTCTGTGTATTAGATGGTTATGATCATATATCTTAGGGAAATCAATGGCTCTCTTTGATTTCCACGCTCTATATATGTGTTGTAACTCACTTGTAAAGTGTTCGATCAACTTTTAGTTATTAATACAATAGTAGAGTTGTATGTGTTTATCCTTGTGTTCTCTATTACTTCAATTTGTTGATCTTGAATAATATACTAACTGTGAGAGTTACCAGTGAATTGTTTTCACCTGCTCATTAGTTATTTAATTAGATGAATATGGTAAGTGATGTAGTGGCGGTATGGATGGCAATGAGTTGGTCCAGCTTCTCGAGGATGACCCGAACGAGATCACCAGTGAGAAATGAATCATTACGGCACAACATGATGGATGATGATATTGATAATGAAAGCACCAAATTGATATAGACAGACAATAGACCGATTCGATATGGTCAGTCTCCCGATAGTTTTAGCCTTTTGTAGTAGGCAAACACTCTCAAGGAACACAAGAAAGATTAGACCAAAATTAACAAACTTGATTCCTTTTCTTCACTGCCCTTCTTCGTATGAAAACAAATACAATTTAAAGGAAATGAAAACATCCACTAGCTACTTGTGTACGTGGAACTTTTGGGTACCTCTCAGGGTTAGTTGTTTGGCTTGGCAAATTCACGTAAATAATCAACTACCAACACGTGACACCCTAGTTCAAAGGAATGGAATGTGCAGATCGACTCTTCTCTTTGACCTTTTTGCGAAGATTGTGCGGAAACCGTGGACCACATATTCCACTTTGGTGTGGTTTAACCCCTGTTAACGCATTTCATGTTAATGATCTACCACAGCTCAAAGTTTGTGCAGGGCTCTCCTAAAAGAAAAGAGTTTATGAAAAACTACAAAAGATGGTTAACCTTTCAAAACTCATTGAGAATGTAAAAATCATGGGTTTTCTATAGCTTAGTAATCGCTCTAAGAAAATGGTGGATTGGGACGAATTGTGTGAATTTACATTTCCGCAAGTTTTAAGTATCTAGCTTTACCTCGTATCAACAAAATTTTATTGGCCGTTTAGTCAAACTCTCATCCACACCGACCCAACTACTATATTTAAAAACATGAAAAACGTCATGCTTGGGCTGCTTACTTAATTACTGGCCCAATCAACATCGTATGGGTATAAATAATGGCCCAGGATTTTTTAAAATCAAGTCCTATCTTTTTTCTTCTTCTTTTTTTTTTCAAATAGTAACTCTACTTTACTTTTATCCTTAAACTATTTTCAAGCTAAGTTATACCCATACATAGATTTAAACCTATTACATTCCTAAAAGACAAAAATCTCATCTCTCTCTAATACCCTAGTTGAAGTCCTTCTAATTTTAACTCTAACTTCTAAGTAGAACTGTGGTAAATGTTCAAAATATTTACACATGGTATTTTTCTACTATTAGTTTACTTTTTATGCGAGATATTTGTAATCATACATATTGTTACTTGTTAATTAAATTCATGTCATGAATTGATATCAGTAGTTAGAGTGTAAATGAATCTGTGTTGTGTTAGTTCAAGAAACGGAGAGGCATGGGGAACTCGTTTTTTATCGATATCACCCTCTCTAAATTATAAAAAAAAATCGTTAAAAATTTACTTTATTTAACTTTCTATGCCTATAATTTAATGTAAAGAAAAGTGTTTATCTATATTTGTTGTGAGTGGTAAAAAGAGAAAAAATAATTTAAAAGTGAATAAATAAGTATTATTTAATTAAATATGGATAGATATAAAGAATGCGATATAGAGCATTTTTATTACAAGACAAATAAATCTACAAAAGAATGTTTTTTGATAAATTATAAAAATAAACATAGAAAATATGCAGACTGTAAGTGCTCCATTCAACTTGTGAGTATTGTTCAAGTTCAAGCTGGTCAAGGCTCGACTCGCTTATTTATAATAATTTATCTTGCTTTTTTACTAATATATAATTTAAATCAAATAATTACTATTATGTAAAAATAATATCTTTTTGACATATTCGAGCCTAAACAAGCTCTCTAATTCAAATTCCTTTATTAGATACAACTAACGTAAGCGAGTCGATTCGCATATTCAACGAGCAGCTCTATTAGGTTACACCCTTAAAGATACCGAGAAAACTCGGGATAAAGTGGATTAACTGATCATACATAAAACTCAAATAAACCATTTCACCAGTTTTTTCTTTTTCCTTTTTGTCTTACCAGTAGTATAGTATTATATGGTATAACGTAGTGTCAAGTTATATTGTGTCAAGTTATATTGTTCCATACAACCATAAAATGCATAGACTAAATTATGAAAACTAATTAAAACAACATATCTCATCTGCATTGCGAGCCAAGATTGCTCTTCTTTCCAAACGGATATTTAGACTTCTGTGAGTGATAGATGATAAGATGACACACCCACATTCTTATATAAACACATTAGACAACTTGTCGGCTTAATTACAAGATTGCCACCTTCTTTATTTCTATACTAATAACTTCTGAATCAAAATGTAAACATAAACTCCTCCACCTCAGTTGGTTGTGTCGTGAACTATTGTAGTTGAGACCCCGTTTCGAATCTTGCATTAGGCGGGTTCTTTTTATGCCAAACAAAACACACTTACGCCCCCTTTTTGCAACAAAGCAACACAGACTTTCTTTTTTTTTTTTTTTTTATGAACGGCACACAAACTTTCTCCTCAAATACTTTAGGGTTTTTCCCGTTTCTTTCCTTCTACCTCTCTCTCTAGCCCACCACAGATGCGGCTGAGTCGCGACACCAGCGACGACGGATGATGGTCGCAGGCGACGACGTCGATGGGAACCCGACGATGTGTTCAGCGATGTCATTCAGAAGGCTGGCGCTAAAAAACCCTACGTACTGCACTTCTCCATTTTTTTTCTAATCCAGCAACCTTATTTCTCTTTATCAAACATAGGGGATTGGGGGAGTCTATCAGAGAACAACTACGCCCCTGATTTTTGTGATACAGATGGATGGCAATGGAGAGGGATGAATCAAACACAAAAATCGCATCCTTGATGTGTTTCCAGATTGATATCATATCTTAATTCTGAAAACTTTCATCTTTGTTTGTGCAACTCGAAAATTAGGGCTTTTGATATGGTTTCAATAAAAACCAGATGTGGCCTCATCTCTGCTTAATGAGTAAACAACTTCTTATAGGGAAATTACCTTTATTTAGGTTTCCATTTTATACATTATAACTCAGCCTTACTCTTCATGATCGGATTAAGAAGAAACGCAAGACCATCAGTTTTTGATATAGCAATTTCGATTTTTTCAGCCCATATCGAGAAGAATACTATTACAGGTGCAACTGTAAGTTATTTAATAACCGAATTAATTTTAACCTCGCATTACCAGTATTAAAATCTGACATTGCACATAGAGGATGGATTTGGGGATCTTAAATTACATGGTTTGAGGTAAAATTGTCTCTATGTAAGATTAATGTACTTTGCATATGATTAGTTGTTGTTGGAGTAATTTTATCCCCTTCATATTTGTTGGTATTTTAGGGCAAATCTATGGCGAAGTGATATGTTTAATGATTGTTGTTGCCTTACTAATTTGGTTATTCCGATATAGGATTTGATCATGGTTTATTGATTGTTCTAGATTATGTTTGCTTGATGGATTAAGTCATTCAAGTATTCAAGTGTTATTCACTTTTGATGTAAAATTGTTTGTGTTTAAAGTTGAAATTGATATAAAATCCCAAATCATATTAGTAAAAGATAATACACATATTCGCAGCTTAATCTTATATTGGGACGATAGGTTTTATTATATCGAGAGAGTTTGATCTCAACAAACGCGGAATCCAGCCGGGAAAACTTTTGCTACTGCTCGGATATCGGGCTAATCATGGTTTATCTTCTAAGATATTTTGGTTATTCAATAACATGAATGACTAATAAAGTACTTACTTATTGACTGCATAAGGGTTCATAACCCAACTTAGTCCTTTTTGGTGCATTGTATGTTGTGTCTCTTTTCCAGCTAGGACACAATGAAGAAACCCACCCGATATTATATTTTATGCTTTAAATTTGCAATTGGACTTTGCTTATATCTCATTATGTGCTTTAAATTTGGAATTGGAGTTTTATTTTATAGGGATTTTTGAGGTTCAGTTGCCTAATTGTGTATGGCACTTGTGCTTTTTTTAGTAGTTTTAGACTATTTTGTATTTTGACATATGTGCTTCAAGTTTAGCATATGACTTCATTTCTATAGGATTTGTTTTTTTTACTAAACGGATAAACATTGTGTTCTTAACAGAATGTTTTTCTAAACATAAACTGAAGCATCAAAGGTTAGGAGTAGTCCTTGAGTATGACATTTGTGGTTCTTTTTGTCGTAATTTTAGCTTCTTTATTCTTTTACCTATGTGTTTCAAATTTTTAATATTACTTCGTCTTTTGAGGGTTTTTTGAGGATATGGTTTTGTTATTAAATTGGTAAACCCTGTGTTCTTAATAGATTGATTCAGCAAAGTTCATAGCGATTCTCATCTCAAATGCCTCATTCAACGTTTGATTGGAGGTATTTTCTTCTTCATTTGCCTATTACTGCATATTCAGTTTATTTATTTATGTAATTTTACAAATTTTGCTTTTAAATGTTCCATCTTTTTTATTATATTAATAATTTTAGGTTTCACTGCTTTTCATTGTGTAATATAAATAAGGTTCTGTTGCAGTTTATTTAGTATGCTCCTACATATGTAACACACTTCTCGGTTAAAAAACCCTTAACATAGACCACCTGCTTTTGTTTGTATGTAAATATATCTAGCCTATGTTTCATAATCGTTTTTTTCAACCGTTAACATAGACCACCTGTTTTTGTTAGTATGTAAATTTATCTAACCTATGTTTCATAATCGTTTGTAAAAACCTTTGTAATGGTTGCGTTTCGGCTAATACCCGGCCTCGACCCTCATGCTTCAACCGGGTTTTTTTTTTCCTTTTTCCCAGAGTTTTTTTTTCCTTTATGCTTTCCTTTGGTGCCACGTCGGTCGTTCTGTGTCCTTTTTTGAGCCACGTGTGCCTCAGCCTTTCTCCTAATCTTTATAGCCTCTTCGACTCATCAGTCATCGATTTGATTCTCTTCCACGATCAGAGGCTATCTGATTTCTCGAATTTGCGCCGACCCCATTCTGTAGAAGGTTCGTCTTTCATAACATTTTTTTTAAGTTCGGTCTTTAGATGCTGTGGCCGCTCATGAATTTGTTTCTTTCAGATCTGATCTCCTATACGATTGTACTGCCCGATTCGCTGCAACAGGTTTGTTTCTGATGCTAATTTCTTTAAAATAAACCTTTACATGTTGTGTCTAATTGTCGTTTTGTTCTACTCAGAATCAATTTGGCCTCACTTTATAGTTGTTTGTACGATTTCAGTTATCAGATTAAAGCTTTTGCCTTAACCCCATCCATGTTTTACGGAAGTTTAAGATTTAATTTAATGTGCTTAGTGTATTTTTAATGTGTATCTCTTATTTGTTAACATTTTTGGGCCACATGCCTGATCTTGGGGCAAAAAAATTGGACTTCTGTTGTCCGGTGCATAGCAGTAACCTAGGAGAGATGCAAATTTTTTTAGGTTTCTCAATTCCTTTGTAAGAGGTGGGTTCAGCTTTACTATTTGCTTTGGGTGTGAGAATACAGATTTGCCAAGCCTTAACGCCTTAACTTTCTGCCTCATAGTTGTTAAGAGTGTTATATGATTTGGATAGATGATGCCTCTTGACTGCGAAACTGTCTGTGATGCATGTTGCTACAAAAAAACGATAAGACCTTTGCAGCATATGTATGTATTAGAGAAATAATAATAGTCTTATGAGTTTACTTTAGTCTACTGTTTCTTAGGATTTGTGTTTCATGTACACTTATAACTTCAAACCTCGACGCCAGTGTTAGAAAGTTATTATATATTTCTAGGGGATGTGGTAGTAAATTTAATTGGCTTAGTCAGCGAACTCAGCCACTGAACTTTATGGTGCATACAACTACATATAGTTGCCGTATATTCTTCGATTAAATTTGGGAGCCCTGATTAGGTTGTAAATGCGTATAGGAAATATTTTTAAGGTTTATACGGGTGAATAATTATGTCTTTAGTTTACTGAGATCTAAGGTGCCTTGCTCATGATACTTACAACACATTGGTTTCTGTGTTAGGAAATCAAAGGTCTGGGTTTAATAAGACTGCAGGCTGTTATGTAGGCCTTCATTTAGTTGAAGGTCATTCTATAGAACATTGTAGGAAGACTTCGCAAGACATTACTAAATACGTTATTATAGTATAAAATTTAAGCAGGTGGTTTTTTTATCAGTGATGTACTGTTAGGATATTGGTTTACGAATGTCATATACCGTTTACAGTTGCAGCCTCACAAACATGCTAATTAAATTTTATGCACACTCAACTGCTATCTTTGGAATGTTTCTGACCTATATCTGAAAATTAACGAGCCTAATGTACATTATAGAATTCTCAGGTTAATTTTTAGTTGGTTGATCTATGTATTTATTTTTACACAATCATTTGTCATGTTCATGGTCTTCTATATACCAATTAATGATTTTTTTGGGGTTCATCTTTCTTTTCCTGTCTCCTGACTGTTAGTATTTGCAGCACTCTGATTTGATGTTGCTTATCGTACGCTGGAACGTTAGTGTGATGATTATTAAGCGCCTGTTCATGTTTCCTAAAGTCATAGGGTGGATATCTTTTACATGCCTTATTTTATGATATATATGTTTACCTGCTACAGGTGTACATAATAGAGATAAGAGCTGAGTCCTGTGTTAAGGGGTGCAAATTTCTTTATATTGTTCACACATATTTTACATGACAACGTTTTCCATTTTTGTGTATACAGAGTTATGAGATTTAGGTTGGCCACTATAGCTTTTAGTTTATACACTTACCTAAGCTACATGTATAACAGAAGTTTACTGACCTTTACTAGGAGATAATTTTTTCGTGAATCGGATATATGTAGCAACCCAATTTTGATGTATGATATATTAACCTTTACTATGAGATAATTTTTTCGTGAATCGGATATATGTAGCAACCCAATTTTGATGTATGATATATGGTCGCTGTATCTAAAATCTTGAAAAGACCCAACCGCTGCAACGCGCGGTTGATTCCTCGTTATTACACATTTTACCTATTCCCTAAACCAATTAAAACTCTAATAATTTCAAAATACCATTTATTTATATATGGTAACCTTAAGCATGGAATCAGTTTTAGCTAATCGAACACACATCACCTACCTCATCTAATAGCTTATTATTTGTCCAAACCCCTAAAAAATTATAAAAAACTAATCTTATATCCGGTCTCAAATGTTTCTCACTTTAAATTTCCGAGTTTTACCATCACATCTATCCCACATTGATCTTCTTCGAGATTAAATCAACCAAACCAAAAATCTAAAAAAAGAAAGAAAAAAAACAAACTAGCTTTTGGTTGTTCAATTCATTAACATAAATTTCATAACCAAATAATAGAATAAGAAGAAGTTGAATCTAACTATATATCTAAGTCGAAGTTACTAAAACTTTCAACCTTTAAAACAAACAATGTAAGTTTATTAAAATAATATCTTTGCCACTTGATCGAGTTGTAGCCCCGGTGTAAATTATCATGGTTCAAAACCTGACAAAAACTCGACTTCCGACACAAATTTTTATAAAGAGTGCTTAATTTCTGACTTCCCAAAACCCTAAACAGCTAACTTCGAGGAACCACTACAACTCTAGGAACCATAATACAGTTGTCCCTCGTGCAGTTTTTTTTTTTGGAACGGCATCGATCAGGCGACTTTGGTCTCACGTGTAAACCTACCCTTGCGGGGCTATGTCCAAGGTCGATTACTCGGACCTCCGTGAGAACCAAGACACCCCCTCCTGAAGCTTTCTCCTGGCAGAAACCCCCTCCTGGGACAACATGGGGTAAAACTGCCTCCCCTTGGATTAGAACTTGGGTCACATAGTAACCAAAGCCCTAAGAGCCAAGGGGGTAACCACTAGGACAAGTCCCTCGTGCAGTTGATGCCCACTTATTAACCTAACCTACTACATGTGTGCGCGGGTGGATGGATTACTTATAATATCCTTATTTTTACGTTGGATGAATCAAGTTTACATCTTTCTAGCTAGCAAAACCCATCTTTTATTTTTCTTTTTGATAAATAAGAATTAAAGAGAAAAAGATGGATAATATGGAGCATAACTGTACTTAACCCGACAGATATATATAAGAAGAATCGTCACTAAACTAAAAACATATATATAATAATCTTTATATATATATTGTGTGTGTGTGTGAATATCGCTTCATTACAAAGCATCTGATCTCTCTTTCCAAAAATAACCCAACCAACCAAGACAAGGTAACATGAAGTTATTCAAATACGTTTGTGCTTTTAGAAAGCACAACTCTTGATGCCTTACGTACAACTTTTTCCCACCATTGAAGATGAATCTGTCGCATAATATATGATTGACAATTTTATAAAAGTTTGTCATGTATCCTCTTCACAAACATATATTTATTGGGTTTGTTAGGACACACACCATCCGTTGTTATTCATACACTTTCAATAGGGATCATATCTACCCATATGGTCCGTATCTGTTTATGGGTTGCATCAGTCCATGTGACCCCTATCATCGAGTCTTATCGGCCTATATGACTCGTAACTGTTTAAAATTTTAAAATTTTGTTAATTTTATTCAACTATATGATAGGCGTATTATTTATCGATATCCATGCTAATTTGACATGTTTCGTTAATTTTTTCAAAACTTTCTATACATCGTTAAACACTAGTTCATTTTATTGTCCAATTCTATGTATTCAATGCGTTCTCGTTTCACCGAGTAAAATTAAGATCTAGAAATGTCATCGGGTTGGGTTTTATACTCGTAAATGAATTAACATATATAATGATTTATATAAAAAGTTTGACAAAATAATAAGTCATGACAAATAATTTTAAAAAATCAAATTTTTAATAGATATCGGTCATATGCAATAGGACCCATGACTTATACGCTCCATATAGACAAATACGATCCATAAATCAGGGATCTAATAGATATGTGTCATATTGTAGAATACAATTTGTATATAAAGTGTGGAAGTATCACATCATTGTGTGTATACATAGTCTATTTATTTTGATAAGTTGAAAAAATATATATATATATACATTTTTAGAATTATCCTATAAAAACTAATATACGGGTGGTTTGAGCATATGTAGAATAAGTATAAAATCAAAGGTACAATATAACCCTTTCAACTTTGACCATTTTTTCTCATACAAACTTTACTCTTTTATTTTTGTTTTTTTGTAGTTTTTTATAAATTTTAAAATGAAATACGTACGTTGCTTTATAAAATTCTGAATGTACTTTTTAAACTATGTTTTTATGTAATTTAATTTAAATCAAGTTGTGATTGGTAATTAATGTAAAAGTCATCGATGCAAATTTGCAAACCTTCTTAAACGTTTGATTTTTTTAACATATTTTTTTTATTTATCATTTGTCTCAATTAAAATATAATGTTTTATAAAATTCAGATTATTGATTGCCCTCCCATTTATTGTAATAACGTTTTAAGTAGATTTTTCAATTTATTTTTTCACGAGATGAACACTAATATATACAAGTCATGGAAGCCGAGACTTACAAATTTTAACACACACATCGTAACATGCGGGTTTCCCTCCCTGGATAGTTGTCTTTCATACATATATAAATAGAGTAAATTAAAGAAGATAATACTAATTAATATAAAATAATTTAAACAGTTCTTACATTACAAATCATCCTAATTAACATCAAACACAAACCAAGAAACAGTAAAAATTAAATTAACCATGATATTAAGAACCAAAAGAGGAAATTAAAGAATTGAAACCTGAAGATTTTTGCTCGATCATGACTTGCAGCTGTAACAGAAATGGTGATCTTCCAAGTTAATTAGAACGATGGGCGACTGCTGTTATTCCAATAGCTATCATTCGGTAATTGAATCGAGTTGAGTAGATTCGGTGGCATGCCTTGGAAAAGCGACGGATCCGACATCAATTGTTGCTGCTGTTGTTGCGACGGTGGTGGAGTAATGGCTCCCGGAGATCCAAGTGAGCCTCCGGGAACCGGCAAAGTACTTTCGTCGTCCTCAAGAGGCAGTCTTTCATAGGCGGCGTTGCTAAACGACGCCGCCATGATAACCACCGGCCCTGCCGCTAAAAGTGGTCCCACCACGCTACCCCCAACCACCTGCCCCTGACCACCAGCTAGGTAAATAGTCAATCCTGTAGCGGCAGGTGGTGCTGGGGGTGGCAGGAAAGATCCTGATAACGACAGGATCTCAAATCTCCCGTGCAATGTCATAACCGCCCCTGGTGAGGCAGGTTGGCGGAGCGTGACATTCGTGACGGTACCGGTTCCACTTATGATACAAACACCGCGTTGACGACGGCGTGCAAAGCTGCTGATGCTGTCCATCACATCGCACCCGTCGGAGACCTCCATGACGTGGGTGCGGAGGGCGTTTGCGCTGTCTCTAGTGATTATAATCGGCGGTTTGGGTTTGTTTTTCGATCCTGACGGGCGGCCACGGGGCCGTCTTCCCATATCTCCCTCTTTGCCATCACTGCTGCCGCCGCCACCTCCACCACCGCCGCTGTTGTTCAACATCTCGTCGTTGCTCTTTTCGTCACGCTCCCGTTTGTGACCGCCCATGTTGAGTCCACTCGTTCCGCTTTGTTCGTCTTCGGAATTTTGTTGTTGAAACTGGTGGAGATTGAAGTTTCTTGTATGAAACGGAGGAGGAAGAGAGTGAGCTGATGCCGGATCCATCTATCTCCGATTAGTTAGTTCTTGGATTCAAGAACAAATTTAGGGCAAAGTCTTCCAAGTCAAAATTGAATCTCACAAGTTTGAAAGATGAAGAGAAGCACCAAATTTGATATTGATCGGCTGAATCAAAGTGCAGATGGCCGGTGATGTAGCTAGGGTTTTATGCAGGTTCCGAGGAGTTGATCTGTAAACTTCTTATAGGTTTAGGGTTTTGAAGGTATATATGAAGTGGGTTTTGGGTTTCCATGCGTGTTACTCGGAGAATACGATGCGTGAGATTAGGATTAGATTAGGGTTAGGGTTAGATTCAGATTTGGATATAGGGGGGGGGATTGGGTTGACATTATTGTGCGAGTACTTATCTTTAGATATATTAGTATTAGTACTAGATTTGAGGGATAAATTATTTCTTTTCTTTTTAAGTTAAATACGAGAATTGTCTCGGTTTTATTAAAATTATGGTTTCCGTCTTCACTATTAGAAATAGTGAAAACGTAAAACGTATCTAACAATTTGCAAAACTCGTATATTCAACGTGGGAACGGTTTATTACGAATTTTACAAAATGTTGGATATGTTTTTTACTTTTTCTTCTTGAAGACGAAAACTATAATTTCGGTAAAGCATAGTGATGGTTCTTGCACTCTTTGCACTTTTAACTCTTTGTTAATCTTTTTATTTTATTGTATTATGAGGTCAAAGATTAACGGTTAAGTAGGTAACATATAACTTTTTTTCTTTTGAAAGTGTGTAATTGGTAACTTTATTTATTAGATAGCTGTTGTTTATAGAAATATATATTAAATATGTGCTTTTATTATTTATTTATTTTTAATTAAGTCATGATTAGTACAACTAAAATATCATTAAAACTAATACTAAAAGTAAAATATAAAAATAATTTTTTTAACGACTAACAAACAAAGCTCTTATCCTTGCAAAAAGGCCATTGGGCAAATAGAGTTCCCTAGGAAGTCCGAGCCAGCAGCAGTTGTTGAGCCTACTCCAAGGAAAACCCACATCCACGAGTGGCCGAGTGATAAAACATGTTAGGCTGAGGGATCTCACTTGTGACTTTTCATGCCTAAATTTTCCCATCATTACCAGCTACAACTTGGACAAGTCCTGATTGTTAAAAATAAAAATTATGAAAAGGAAGACAAAGGGTGAAACTTCGACACATTATTTCATGGTTTTGTATCCGTGTCTAATAATTATTCAAACTTATAAGGGTGGGGGTATAGCTTCGGCTTCCATGATTTTGTCGGAAAATCGGTTTCCACCCCCCCCCCCCCCTCATCGACATCGGTTTCAAGGAAAGTTGCAGATCAGCTACATAAAGCTGAAGGGAACCGAGAGTTTGTCATGGTTTTCTATTTTTTTTCAGTCCCAAGCCAAAGGTTTGAAAAATCCACCATACCCACCTAAAAATGAAGCTTTAGGCTTCCCATTCTCTATCATGTGGCAATATAATATTGGTTGAATACGTTGAAGCCTTAGGCTTCAACATCAACCATATCCCCCACATTAAATGAGAACTTCGGTTTATGAGCTTATAAACACTTAAAATATAAAAATCGTGAATAAAATGTTTCACATATTTTTTTAAATAGTTAAAATTGTTGCATATTCATTTAATAGAATTTGATCTCATAACTTTTATTAAAGATTCGACACTTTAAAACTTCCCTTTTTTATCGTGCTCGATCACTAAACTTCCTTTTTTCATTCTCATCGTGAACAACTCTCTCATCAGGAACACCTTGCTAGCTGCAGACGGTCTTTCATACATATTTGACAAAGTTAACATCATACCACGAGCAGTGGTTTCGGTCATGATGTTATAAGCCACTTTTCTCGTTAATGCGAATGTAATAGTACCTCTAGTTTTCTTATCTTTCGCATTCTAGTGAGTTTCCTATTCTTTATCAATCTTCTCTAATTTTTCCTCGAGTACCATATTTAGATCTTTTTGACCCCGTAATGCTTCCATTTGCATTTTCCAGCAACGAAAGTCCGGACCGTCAAACTTTTCAATCACCACTTTCCCGTCTTCACCGTAAATGACAAACGACAAATTTTTGACCAAAGTAACTCGGCTCAAAAAGTTGATAATATTAAGTTAAAAAACAATTTCTAGACAGCAATCAAAATCTCCAACCCTAAGCTCGTAAACAAGTCTAACAGGTGCAAGAGTCAAATTCGTATACGCGTACTTCTACTTCAAAATTCCAATCGATCAACCACCTAAAACAAAACAACCAACCTAATCACAACAGCGAGTGCAGACCGAAGAGTTCAAACAAAAAATGAATTACCTTAGTAATTGATGGTGGTTGAGCGGAAAAATCTTAGCCTTAATCGACGGTGAACAAGGAACTGGCAGTGGTGGCTCCAAGATAAAAATAGGAATGATGACAACGATCAACTAGGGTATCATCCGAGACCCAAATCGCAGACCACACTTCAATTTCTCTTCAACAATTCAAACAGGAACAAACTTTGTACAAAAAAAGGTGATTGAAAGGAAACTTCGGTCAACCCCTTCTCTTCGATCGGACATTTACGAATGGAATAACGAAAAATGATGAGCGATCATCCGTGAATCAACCGAGCCAACCGCTCTGATGCCAATGGTTAGATTTAATCGGCGCATCAGAATTAACCGATTCACAACGAGCACACAAACATAACGATAAAGAAACACGAAAAGAGAATTTTATGTGGTTCGGTCTGTGTGACCTACGTCCACGAGCTACAACTAGGGATATTTTATTAAGCACAGTACAACGAATTACAATACATAAACATGATATATAGAAAGAACAACTAGGGTTTTAGGAGTGGTGAATAAGTAAATCTAGCAGGCCTTCTAAACACGACTTCAACCCCAACATATGTTTCACCCGGTTCTATTTACCCTAATCGTAGTTACATGGTTCCTTATTTCATCTTCAATGCTAACGACAACCCTTACCACAAACAATTCTTGTCACCATGCCACATCAATTTTTTACTCGTCCTTCCCACAAACAGCCTTTTACCCTAACGCAACGCTTCCTACAAACACTCATATATTAACTCATTTTATATTAGTTAGAGTGAGAGAGAGAGAGAGGAGAAGAAAGAAATAGGTTAAAGCTCGCCCATGGCTAAGGGCATGAGCCGCCCAATGGCACTCCACTCCAATGCCGCCCTTAGGAAGGGCATAGTCACATATATATATATATATATATATATATATATATATATATATATATAGAGAGAGAGAGAGAGAGAGAGAGAGAGAGAAGTTCATTGTCCACCCCTTATTTCATATTCGAAATAGATCTATTTTACATGTGAAAGTATTTGAAGAGAAAATAAAAAGAAAACATGAAGAAAAGAAATTAATCACAACCATTAAATCAAGAAATCTATTAGTGAAAAAAAAGGGTGTTATCAAGAAATCTATTAGTGAATAAAAGGGTGTATGGGTCTACACTTTTTAAAATGTTTACATATGATATCTCTATATATATATATATATATATATATGTGTGTGTGTGTGTGAAGAGAGACTTTTATAGATTAATACTGATTATCAAACTTTCCTAAAGCCATAAAATATGGCAAACTACAAAATAAGTCTGTCCGAACTTGCATATGAAAACTGGAATCTTTAAAACCTTAATTTTCTTATTTTCTTTGTGTTTTATTTAAGGCAAATTGGATTTTAATAATCCGAACTATCCTATCCGAACTATGCCGATAATAATTCAAACTATCAGTTTAATAAGTGGCGGTCCAAACTTTCATTTTTGTGGTCTAGAGCAGTCCCGATAGCATGATTTCATACATTTATATTGATTTCCGCATTGTAATGTTGATTTTAAACAAAATGAGAAAACATAAAAGTAAAAACAAGAGCAAAGCAAGTGTCATAAGTGTAAGTGTAAATATATAAAACTTATGATACTCGGACTGCTCTAGACCACGAAAATAAAAGTTAAAACCGCCACTAATCAAACTAATAGATTGAATAGTTATCGACTATTATGTCATAGGTTTTACTTTAAATTTTTTAAATCCAACTCGCCCCTAAAATTTACATGAAAGAGACAAAGGCCTTTAGAAGCAAAAGTTTCATAAAAACATGCTTGAAATGACCTTTTTATCCCCAGTCCCCACTCTGTACGTTTGGGAAAAACTAGGAATAAAGAAAAGAAAGGCATGGTAGTGACCATGTGGAAAAGTGAACGGCACAGGGTCTTAGAACTCATCTCATGTTACTTTAAAGCTCAACAACTTGGGGGTTTGACCAATCAATTTATATATATTTATTATATTAGAAAGAACACAAAATTGTTTAAAACTTTTATGAATGATTAGTATTATTTTTAAATGTCCCGTTTATTATAGATATATATATGGATTAAGTACATGAGAAACAATTAAACTAATTTATTTGTATGTTTCTAAATAACCTATGTATGATTCATACATATTTAACTAACATAACATTACTACAACTCATACATGTGTAGAGATTATGTACGTGAATGAAAGATCAAATTAACTAATTAATTTAATTAACATTACATTTATACATATATTTCTTTTTATGGATTTAAGTCTTTGAAGAAAAAGAAAGTGAACATAATATATTTCCTTCTGCATGTCCTCAAAATAATTTATCTTCGTCACTCTATATACACATATAGAGGATGATTCTATACAGATTACCAAAATCGAATTAAATATGTAAAACGAAAAATTTCACTTTTTAAATGTAACCTTTTTGTAACTGTAACAAAAAGTCTATAGGTAGAAAAAATTCAAACAAAAATATGAATATATGACGTTTGTATATATATATATGGTTACACATGTGTAATTTAATTATGATTTAATATAGGTAGACAAAAGTTATAGCGAGCTAGAGATGTGCATGCAGTGTTCAACCGGCGGAGTCCATGCTGACCATCCACCACTCTTCTTCTTTACTGTTGGGATTTGGTTCTCAAACTCATGCATCAAAATCTGTGCACTTGTTAACCACTTACCAATTTAAGATGCTCTTTGTCACCGTATACAAACAAACAAAGTTTTCTTTTTCTTTTCTTTTGAATTCAAATCACAAGTTTTATTGTAGCTAGTCCATCAAAGGGGTCTTTTTCATACCGGTGGTAAGGGTTCAAATTTTAATTATAAAAAAGAAAAATTTATAAAAAAGGTGATTTGTAGCTAGGCGTGTGTTGTTACGTGTAGTTTGTTACGATTTGAATGTCTATTGATTTATCAACCACGTGTTATCCTGAGTTTTTCATGCACCGGTTGGAAATCAAATCAATTTTAAAACTATCAAATTACCAAGACTCGATTATAAACGTTGATTAACTGTAGCTATAATTTAATTAAAAGAAATCATAGTTTTTAATTAAAAGAAAATTATAATTTAATGAAAAACTTGTTACAACATTAATTATTAATTAATTAGTTAAAACATATTATTTTGTTTCATATATAGGGTAAAACTGAAAATGTCATCTAGGGATTCAAATGAATGGTATCAACTCGATGGTAATAATCAAAACTTGAATTTCGTTAATTAACAGCAAATAGAATAAAGTACTGTTTCAAATTTTTTACTTTTGGTTAGTTTAACTATTTGAGAATAAAACTTTGATCTTTTAACATTCTTGGACTGACGTCTATATTTTGTAAACATTTGATTTTTATAGCTAAAGGGGTTTAACTATTCCACTAAATCGAAAGGTATTTAAGTCATTGTATAGATTTGGGACTACTATGTAAATTGATAAGGCTATTTTATATCAGAGGCTATTTTAAATTTTATTTAAAATGATTAAAACTTAAAAATATAAAACAATCAATACACACACACTCTCTCTCTCTCTCTATCTATCTCTCTCTTTCTCCCTCCCTCCCTCCCTCCCTCGCATGCATCTAACTGCCCCAACCCCTTCATCCAATCACCAACGTAATCGGTGATGCCCACAACCCAACTACCACTTGCAACCACCATCAAACACTAATTTTTGTCTCTCTAACTTCACAATTTATTCTACCTCCCTCTAACAAAAACTATCACCTAACCCACTCTCTAGTGTCCCTTCTTCTTCTCTCACCACCACCGCCACTCTAGGGACCACCACCACCACAGAGGTATACAAAAACCCTAAATTCTATAAGAAAACAATGTGTGGCCGGTGATGGGTGTTCGTATGGTATGAGTGGTAGCCAGTTGTGGATGTTCGGTGGTGGGGATGACGATGAGAAAGA
>JBCNJP010000010.1:115259472-115307867 GCA_039602395.1 Deinandra increscens subsp. villosa
GAGACTTTTATAGATTAATACTGATTATCAAACTTCCCAAAAGCCATAAAATATGGCAAACTCCCAGAATCATAGTCTGTCCGAACTTGCATATGAAAACTGGAACACTTTATCTTTAAAACCTTAATTTTCTTATTTTCTCGGGTTTTTTTTAAGGCAAATTGGATTTTAATAATTCGAACTATGTCCTCTCGGAACTAGGCCGATAATAATTCAAACTATCAGTTTAACAAGTGGCGGATCCAGAACTTTCATTTCCGTGGTCTCGCGCAGTACCCGATAGCATGATTTCATACATTTATATTGATTTCCGTGTTGTAATGTTAGATTTTAAACAAAATGAGAAAACATATATAAAAGTAAAAACAAGAGCAAAGCAAGTATCATAAGTGTAAGTGTTGAAATATATAAAACTTATGCTACCGGGACTGCTACCCTAGACCACGAAAAATGAAAGTTGAAGAGCGCCACTAGTCAAACTCGTCGCTCTAAATTATTATCGGCTATTGTGCGTCATAGGTTTTACTTTTGAATTTTTTAAATATCTAACTCGTTCCGTAAAATTATTCTATTAAACAATAAAATTTCATGATGAATAGTTCACTTTTAGTTTTTTAAATTTTAACCACGTGACTTTGGTGTTTTGACGCTTTCTCCCCCTAAACTTTTACGATTTGATTTTTTCTTTTTAACGAAATAGTAAACTTTTAGTTTTTATAGTTTGGCCACATTGTTTCATACTGTTACGTTTTGTACCGTTTAACTTTTAAAGTTTTTTTTTATTTTAAGTTTTGTTGTCTTCTATATTGGCAACCAAACTTTTAACTTTTCTACTTTCGTTTTTAGTATATTTTTATAGTTTTTTACTTTCGACATACAAGACTGTTAGACTTTTATGTTTTATACCCCTAAACTTTTTTACCCTCTAACTTTTAAACTTTTTTTATTGTTTTAACTTTTGTTGTCTTCTACTTTGGGCCACGAAACTTTTAACTTTTATACTTTCGTTTTTAGTATACTTTTATAGTTTTATACTTTCACCACAAGACTTTTAGACTTTTACGTTTTATACCACTTAACTTAGTATATTTTTATAGCTTTTACTTTCACCACAAGACTTTTAGACTTTACGTTTTATACTTCTTAATTTTTTAACCCTTTAACTTTTAAAGTTTTTTTTTTGTTTTAAGTTTTTTTGTTTTCTACTTTGGGCACGAAACTTTTAATTTTTCTACTTTCGCTTTTAATATACTTCTTAGTTTTATACTTTCACGCACGAGACTTTTAAACTTTTACGTTTTATACCACTTAACTTTTTTACTTTCGTTTAGTATACAAATTCGACCCCGCAGCAACGCGCGAGGTGGGTAAACATCTCGTTTACATCAAAGAGACAAAGGCCTTTAGAAGCAAAAGTTTCATAAAAACATGCTTGAAATGACCTTTTTATCCCCAGTCCCCACTCTGTACGTTTGGGAAAAACTAGGAATAAAGAAAAGAAAGGCATGGTAGTGACCATGTGGAAAAGTGAACGGCACAGGGTCTTAGAACTCATCTCATGTTACTTTAAAGCTCAACAACTTGGGGGTTTGACCAATCAATTTATATATATTTATTATATTAGAAAGAACACAAAATTGTTTAAAACTTTTATGAATGATTAGTATTATTTTTAAATGTCCCGTTTATTATAGATATATATATGGATTAAGTACATAAGAAACAATTTTTTTTGAACAGCAAACATTATATTAAAACAAAAGCGGGAGAAACCGAACCTAGCAAGACGCTAAGCCGGCCCAAACAACCCTTACACCATACACATATTTCCCCAATCCACTCTTTTCCTACCTCTATTGTTACACCATAATTCACACAAGCTTTTCACATTACACATAACTTTGCTAATAGCTGAAGGCCTCCTTTGGAAAATAACCTCGTTCCGCTCCTTCCATAAGCACCAACATGTCACGTAAATCACCGCTTGTATGAGACCTCTCCTGCACACTGGAATACCTTCCGACTCATGAATCCTAACAATGTCGTCGAGAGAAAACGCCAAAAGAGACGGGAGCTTCAACCAATCCATAAGAAACAATTAAACTAATTTATTTGTATGTTTCTAAATAACCTACTGTATGATTCATACATATTTAACTAACATAACATTACTACAACTCATACATGTGTAGATATTATGTACGTGAATGAAAGATCAAATTAACTAATTAATTTAATTAACATTACATTTATACATATATTTCTTTTTATCGATTTAAGTCTTCGAAGAAAAAGAAAGTGAACAAAATATATTTCCTTCTGCATGTCCTCAGAATAATTTATCTTCGTCACTCTATATACACATATAGAGGATGATTCTATACAGATTACCAAAATCGAATTAAATATGTAAAACGAAAAATTTCACTTTAATTTTTAAACGTTAACTTTTTTTTAACTATAACAAAAAGTCTATAGGTAGAAAAAATTCAAACAAAAATATGAATATATGACGTTTGTATATATGGGTTAGGTTCACTTAAAAACCTCTTTTAGCCTAAAAACCTAAAAACCACTTCAATTAAGGCTAATAAAGTAATTTAATATTTAATATTTAATATTATCACTACCACACACACCCCATGTTTCGTATATTTACAACACCCCCCCCTACCCTTTCAACTCCCCTCCGCCCCCCCCCCCCGCCAACCCCGCCACCCACCACCCACCCCCCCCGCACCCCACCCCCATGTTGCATATATGCAACATAATTATATTGTATATATACAACCCCCAACCCGCACCTCCGTCGCCTCGCCCACCCCTGTCGCACCGCCTACACCCACCCACCCACCCCCCCTGTTGCATATATGCAACATAATTACATTTCATAACTAAAACCACCGACCCGTACCCCTGCCACCCCCCGCCCTACCCTCACCACCCACCCCCCACCCCACCCCACCCCCACCCCCGTGTTGCATATATGCAACATAAAGACATTTCATAACTACAACCCGCACCCTCACCCCCACACCCCCGGTGTTTATATATGCAACATAATTAGATTTCATAACTACGAATCTATTGGTGTAATCGGTTTTAAGTTTCGTTCAAACTTGATTTACTTCGTAAACCATATTTCATTTGTGTTCATCATCCTTATTACTATATTATCTCGAGCCATCAAAACAACACCAAATTGCGTAAGGTCGTCGGGTTTGAGAGAGAGATGGAGAGAAGTTCGAGGGTTAGGAGGTCACAGGTGAAACAAGTTCGTGAAATAAACGAACGAAAGTAAAATATAGAATATTACATATATGCAATATAGTATATTGCATTAGAATATCATAATATTTGAAACTGTAAACACGGACATGTTGCATATGTGCAACATAAGCATAAATACGGTTTATTTAATGTTGCATATATGCACTATATAGAATATTGCATATATGCAACATAGTATATTGCATTAAAACATCATGACGTGTAAAACTATAATAAAAGACATGTTGCATATATGCATCATATACATGTTGCATATGTGCAACATTAGCGGAAATATGGTTTTATTTGATGTTGCATATATGCATTATATAATGTAGGGGAAGTGGGGATTGTATATTGCAACACAAAGGTGTTGCCTATATGCAACACGGGGGTGGGGGTGGGTGGATGGGGAGTGGGGTTGTATATATGCAACACAAAGGTGTTGCATATACGTAACATGGGGGGGGGGGGGGGTAAGTGGGGGTTGTATTATGCAATACAACTGTGTTGCACATATGCAACACGCGGGGGGGGGGGGGGGTTACAGTTTGGGGGTTGTATATACATGCAACACATTTGTGTTGCATATATGCAACATGAAGGGGGGGGGGGGGTGCATGGGTGTGGGTTGGGGGTTGCATATATGCAATATAATTGTGTTGCATATATGCAACACAGGGTGGGGGGTGGGTGGGAGTATGGGGGTGGTAGGGGTGCGGGTTTGGTGTAAGTGGGGGTTGTATATGTGCAACACACTTATGTTGCATATATGCAACACGAGTGGGGTGGGGTGGGGTGGGGGTGGGGGGTGGGTGGGGTTGGGCGGGGGCTAGGGATGGAAGGGGTGCGGGTTGAATATATGAAATATAATTATGTTGCATATATGCAACACGAGGGGGGTGGTGGGGTGGGTAGGGGTGGGGTTGGAGGGTTGATGGTTGTATATACGCAACACACTTATGTTGCATATATGCAACACGGGTGGGGGGTGGGGGTGGGGGTGGGGGGTGGGGGGTGGGGGGGGAGGGGTTGGGGGTATGGAGTGGGAAAAGGAAGGGTTCTTTTGTAAATGTATGAAACATAGGGGTGTGTGTGGTATTGATAATATTAAAAATTAAATATTAAATTACTTTATTACCCTTAATTTAAGTGGTTTTTAGGTTTTTAGGCTAAGGAGTGGTTTTCACATGATCTTTACCCTTGTATATATATATATATGGTTACACATGTGTTATTTAATTATGATTTAATATAGGTAGACAAAAGTTATAGCGAGCATAGAGATGTGCATGCAGTGTTCAACCGGCGGAGTCCATGCTGACCATCCACCACTCTTCTTCTTTACTGTTGGGATTTGGTTCTCAAACTCATGCATCAAAATCCGTGCACTTGTTAACCACTTACCAATTTAAGATGCTCTTTGTCACCGTATACAAACAAACAAAGTTTTCTTTTTCTTTTCTTTTGAATTCAAATCACAAGTTTTATTGTAGCTAGTCCATCAAAGGGGTCTTTTCATGCCGATGGTAAGGGTTCAAATTCTACTTATAAAAAAGAAAAATTTATTAAAAAGGTGATTTGTAGCTAAGCGTGTGTTGTTACGTGTAATTTGTTGCGATTTGAATGTCTATTGATTTATCAACCACGTGTTATTCTGAGTTTTTCATACACCGGTTGGAAATCAAATCAATTTTAAAAATATCAAATTACCAAGACTCGATTATAAACGTTGATTAACTGTAGCTATAATTTAATTAAAAGAAATCATAGTTTTTAATTAAAAGAAAATTATAATTTAATGAAAAACTTGTCACAACATTAATTATTAATTAATTAGTTAAAACATATTATTTTGTTTCATATATAGGGTAATACTGAAAATGTCATCTAGGGATTCAAATGAGTGGTATCAACTCGATGGTAATAATCAAAACTTGAATTTCGTTAATTAACAGCAAATAGAATAAAGTACTGTTTCAATTTTTTTACTTTTGGTTAGTTTAACTATTTGAGAATAAAACTTTGATCTTTTAACATTCTTGGACTGATGTCTATATTTTGTAAACATTTGATTTTTCTAGCTAAAGGGGTTTAACTATTCCACTAAATCGAAAGGTATTTAAGTCATTGTATAGATTTGGGACTACTATGTAAATTGATAAGGCTATTTTATATCAGAGGCTATTTTAAAATTTATTTAAAATGATTAAAACTTAAAAATATAAAACAATCAATACACACACACTCTCTCTCTCTCTCTATCTCTCTCTTTCTCCTTCCTCCCTCCCTCCTTCCCTCCCTCGCGTGCATCTAACTGCCCCAACCCCTTCATCCCATCACCAACGTAATCGGTGATGCCCACAACCCAACTACCACTTGCAGCCACCATCAAACACTAATTTTTGTCTCTCTAACTTCACAATTTATTCTACCTCCCTCTAACAAAAACTATCACCTAACCCACTCTCTAGTGTCCCTTCTTCTTCTCTCACCACCACCGCCACTCTAGGGACCACCACCACCACAGAGGTATACAAAAACCCTAAATTCTATAAGAAAACAATGTGTGGCCGGTGATGGGTGTTCGTATGGTATGAGTGGTAGCCAGTTGTGGATGTTCGGTGGTGGGGATGACGATGAGAAAGAGATAGCGCTAAGGAGATGGGATTTAATTAATTGATTTTAACTATTCATATAATTTTATTAAACAACAATTGTTAAATAAAATATATATATAACCTTTTTTATTTCTTTAATAAATTAGAAAAGTTGTCCCATGATCTTGGTAACTTACATAACTAGTTTTTATATATAAAATGACTTACATGCTATTTTATTTAATAGAAAAATCTAACCACATAAATAAGAATGACTCAAATAGTTATAAAATAAAACCCTTGGTTCAAGTATGTTAAAAATCAAAATTGTATACTCAAATAATTAAGCAGCTAAAAGTCAGAAACTCAAATATTAATTTATTCAATCAAATATATCAATTAACTTTGTTTAACATAAATATGCCAATGCTAACATATAACTATAGTTTAAAAAGTTTATGTAAACAGTTGCATATTTTGATTGGTATATATATTTGCATTTTAAGTCGAATTAATCTAAAAGATAATATTGTCTAGTTTTTATAAGAAGTTTTGTAAATATAAGAAGTTTAAAAAGATTATGGGTCTGACATGTGTCTTTTTATTATTTTTAAGATAGGTGTATTTTAGTCTTAGTCATTCTTATTGTTTTTTTTATCAAGTTCCCATACTTATTTAAACATTCATAACTTTTACATATGAAATTATTTTATAAAAAAAAATACAACACAAAAACGAACGTTTTATTGTCTTTAAGACGCATACATTGTTATTATATATAAAAAATATATATATTACACTTCGGTTTTTCTACTCCGTCATTGTCTTTTTACTCATAATTGTGATTTTTAATTCGTCATTGTGTCTTTCGTTTGTTATTGGTCTTTTTTATTTAAGAATAACAAAAAAACACATTGTGTCTTATGTTTTAAGTCATTGTATCTTATGTTTCAAGTTATTGTGTAATATGTATTTATCATTGTGTTTTATGTTTTAACTCATTTCTTGTGTTTTTTTTTCTCCTCACTGTATCTTTTTACTCGGCATCGTGCCTTTCTATCGGTTATTTTATCTTTCTTTTTAAAAATAATTAAAAAGACACACTGTGTCTTACATTTAGATCAACGTGTCTTATGTTCAGATCACTATGTCTTACCCTTCAATTATTTGTCTTATGTTCAGATTATCGTGTCTTATGTTTAATGTCATTGTGTAATATATATTTATCATTGTGTTTTATGTTTTAACTTATTTCATGTTATTTTGTTATTGTTTATTATGTATTAGATAAATTTATCACAATAACTAGCAAAAGAACACACTGACGAACAAATAGACACAATGACGCACAAGAAAATCCAGAGAGTCAATTTTTATTTTAATTTTATATATAGCAATACTGTACGCATTTTAAAAATAAAACACCTTCGTTTTTATGGTGTAATTATTTAAAAGAAATAATATCATATGTAAAAGTTATGAAGGTCTAAAAAGATCGAAGAACTTTATAAAAAAGTCAACAATAATGGCTAACACTAAAAAGTCATTTTCCATCAATTTAATCTCAACCATTAATTAAATATTAATAACAAATCTAATGGTCATAATTCCTTCTTAAACTTTCATAATTAAATAAACTTCTTAGAATAACCTCCTAACACTAACCTTACGGTATCAATACTAAGTTGCCGAATAAATATACATTTATGATAATTTCATTGATTGTTTAATCACCCTGTTAATAATGTTACACGTACTGTAAATAACTTGGTTAAATTATAGGAATTTGTGAGATATCTTGATACGAAAGCATTCAAATGACATAAAACATTCGAGAAATCAAAGTCTCTAATTAGAACCAAAGGTTAACAACAATGTTCGTATGTTTTTAAATTCAATCACAATTAATCAGCTAAACCGAAGCAATTAAATCCCAGCTATATAACAGATAATGTCGATGAAAACCCCTCTGAAAATAGAGTGCAAGTGATATTTTACCGACCGAGTATTTTCAACAGCTATACTAACGGATCACCGATGGATGTTTTGCGACGGGTGTTTCAGTGACAAGTTACCGACATACGTTTTTAAATTGCGACAGATTTTGGTCGCAAAAATCCCTGTATTCATGTACATATACCCGAATAAAATGTTGGATAAAGAACAATATAAAATATAACTCGAATGCAAAAAAATATAAATGACTCCATGATATATATGCTTAGTTGTCCCAAATTGGTTAGTGATAGGTCATGTATTTTTTATGAAATATGACAAAACTTTAATGTCAAACGAATATAATAATATACATATTGAAAGATAACAAGCAATTATCCAAAATAAATAAACAAATCCAATACTTTGGCATCTAATTAAGAATTAATTAATGTTGGGTTTGGTTATTACTTAGTTAATGGAGTTGTTAGTCATGTGAAATCCATCAAAGCTGAACCATATACAGCATGTCAAGATTCCCTTTCACACTTTCGAGTTCCATCAAATGTAGATTTTTTAATAATAAATTTCCTCACCAATTGTTCGCGCTCTGTGACCTGATCGAATCTTCAATATCTATGAGAAGCACTACACCTTATTAATTACCAAAATATCTCACCATCAAATGCTGATGAACAATTAAAATCATGTATGTACTTCTTATTTTTCTCACTTTAAGCCCATTTTATATTTGATTATAGATATGGGAAGTTTTTGTAGAAAGTAGAAACTGTGTTTTGCATACAAACTACAAATTAAGGTAGAAAATAACCATGACGCACCACATGTACTGATGTACTTGGTGAAAAGAATAACCTTGTTTGTCCATGCGTACAAAAAGTACGCACGTTATATATAATGACGCAAACTATATTTTATAATGACGTGAACTTTGTTTATAATTACGGTCCAGATAATAATTGCGCAAGTTATATGATCATTACGCAATTTATGTTTATAATTAAACATGTTATAAGTCGACACATAGACATTTTTTAAAAATATATATTAATATAATCAAATTAAAGAAAATAAAATACTTAATTAATGTTTAGTTTTTTTAAATGATGTCATATAAAAATTATATGCGTTTAAAAATCGAACACTTGAAAAAAGTCAACAATCTCGTATGTTATTTCAATTTTGTCCTTAATTCAGGATCTTTTAAGCTTAATAATTTCTTGTAAATCAACAGAACGATTAATTTTCTAGATTAATAGATTAGAAAGAATCCTTATTACCCTACCTTGTTAAAAAAAAATCACTTTGTATTTATACTTTTACTTATATACTTATATGTGTGTATATATGGTAAGGTTCATAAATCTTCCTTTCATTTATTTAAACTTTTATGATTTCTTAATATCAAATTTCAACTTATCATTTCTCATATAGGATTTGTAGCCTAGTGGTAATGGGAAAAACTCCTTTGAGAAAAGACCAAGGTTCAAATTTTGTCATGGTGAAAATGTGAAGAAAAAAAAAATTTAGCCGTTTAAAAAAAGAAAAAAAAAGAGTACAACGAAACACAAACACAACTGAAGTTAACATACAAGGAAAAAAGGACAACAAGCCGCATCGCCAACACTTTGTGAACAGTAAAACCTAGACGTGTAAAAAAACTAAGTTGACCTATATGTAAACACTTAGTTTTCATACACACGTATATATAATACAACATCAACGAATTTAACGCATGAGTTGATGATAAGTACAGTCTCGTGATATAACTTTTAGGTTGTAATCACGTTATTCATACGACAACATACAATTTGTAAAACCTAATTATACAACGCAAAACAATCATACAAAGTAATAAGGCAGTTGACAAAAAACAAGCTCATAAAATAATGTTAACTAATTTCATAGTTTCTTAATAATCGAGTACTAATTATTGTCACGTATCGCTAATTAATCCAGCATCTCGTAATAAACAATTTTAAATTAATGTTTCAGTTTTTAATACGTTTTGTCTCATTCGTCACAAAAACTTTTAAATACTTTATCTTTATTGTCCTTTTCAGGATGAATGGATCTAAAAATCATACCGTTTTTTTTTTATTTTAAATCTTTTACATGTCATGTTTCTATGACCACATCATATAAAAATTAAAATTTATGTGTTTCATGAGTCTTAAAAAAGTAAAATCACTATCCGAATTGGTGGACTAGTGAGAGAGGCTTTGTCTCTAATTTTCTTTAAAACATCAAACCCTTAACATCATATATCATATATGAATATATATGGGAGATGTTTATGATTTTTGTCTTATCAAGAACATTTTACTATAACTAGATTTGCTTTACACAAAATAAAATTAAAAATTTAGAATTCATATGACTTAAGAAGTGTACGTAGTGTAGTGGACTTCAAAATTATTCAAAGTTTTTTTATGCAAATTTTAAGGGGGTGAAGCCCTTAGATCATGGGGTCTAAGGGAACCGATTCTGATAGCCGGGTCCGTGGGGTGTTAGTGACCGGGGCGATCAAGCTAAATAGTCAATATATAGAGTTTTTAGTTTAACAAATTTATTATATATAAAAAGTTGCTCTAACTTTCTTGACGTGAGAAAAGTTATTTAAAAATAAGTTTCGGTAATAAATAAAATACTTGTAGCAACTATTAGTCCACATATAGTAAATTTGTTTATCAGTAAAATGATCGGTAGAAATAACAGTATCACATCCCATATATAATTTTCAGTGTTTCATATAAGTAAGGTGGATATTGGGACAAAGTTAAGTTTACAAAGAACTATAAAACATCAACCATTGTATCAATTCGACGATTAAATAAAATTTGTATAATGATATAAAGTCAAACATATAAGATATATGTGATTTACATAATATACATAGTGAAGATCATTCGTTGGTAATTAAATTAATTATTAGGATAATGAAAGAGACATTATTAAGTAGTCCTAAATTCTTGGGACGATTTCATTATGATCAGTTATTAATATTACTAGGTTTGTTACCCGTGCGTTACACGGGCGGACGTGTAATAAATTTATCATAATCTCGACGTAACAAATGTTTGAACGATATAAGATATGAATGAACTGGGTTTGTAATATTGTAATAGTTTTTTTTAAATAGTAAATGGATATAAATAAGATATAATATAAAGATAATGATTACTAAATATTTTCAAATATGTTAAGAGAAACTTCTTTGCAAAACATGTAAGATATATTATTGAGACAATGAGTGCATAATATTTATAGATCTCTTTTAGATGGTACAACTTCATTCAACGATTTGAATGGTAAAGATTGATAATTATGTTATGATGCATAGAACAATTCTCCTTATGATCATGATCACTAATTACCTAAGCATGAACGATTAGGAATATTTATATCAGATATGACAACAGTAAGCAGAGAAATATTGAGAAAAATAACAAAATTATTCTTATAGAAACCGCAAAACCCCATCCCATTCTTCACCCTCCTTATGACCATGATCACTAATCACTTACGCACGAACTTACTGATAGACAAGGAACATGCATATCAGATCTGACGACAATAAGAAGAGAACAATTAAGAAAAATAACAAAATTGTTCTTATAAAAACCGCAAAACATTGACAAATTAGTTCAAGTAGAAAGATTGGAAAAACCCAAAACCACCACAAGGAAAGAAAATGAACAAAAAACTTAGCAAAAGATGGAGTTATTGTTTATGCTAGAGAAATGACAAATCTACTTCTCAATTTTTGGGGTCGGGAGTTTCCGTATGCCTTTTGTATCATCATGGATGCTAATTGTGACATGGTCCTTGCAATCTTTTTTTCCAGATGAAGCTTGTGCCACCGAGGTGTTTACTCGAGTTTTCGATGCTGATGCAACAGTCGACGAAGGTGCAACATTGTAGACTTCATTAAGGTTACGTTTCAAAGAGTTGTGCCTAGGGCTATCATAGGCTCTTTCTCGTTCACGGTTGGCATAATGACAATGGACTTATCAACACTTGAGATGAGTACTATTTTCACGTGCCGATGATTCAACCCCCTTATTATCAATAGCAACAAAGAGCTATGATATGTTGTTATTAAAACACTGACTTATCGACTTGACTCTAAAATATCAAATGATCAAGTTCAATGAGTAAAAATATAGAGCTTCATTCACGAATCAATTGATGATTGCAGTTGTTCCATGTCTAATAAAAACTTTTTTAGATAAACGGCAAATGGACAACACAAAACATTTTGTCATCATAATAAAGACTACCTAAGACAATTTAGGACCTATCTTCAAATTCCTATATGCGATTTTAAGAACTTCAATTAAAGAATAATATATAAAAACAAAAATACTAATAATTTAAGTAGGTATTATTTTTTAATTTCATCAAATGGTTCCTACTAATAAGCCTAGGAGGTTAACTACAAATTTAAGACGCTGCATTCATGAATCAATTGATGGTTGCAGTTGTTCCATCATCCATGTCTAATAGAAACTTTTTTAGATAAATGGCGAATGGACTACACAAAGCTCTATGTTTTATGTCATCACAATGAGGACCAGCTGAGACAATTTAGGAACTGACTTAATTAACTCCCTCCTACTGTAGGCATATCATGTACTCCTAAACTGGCGATTTCAATCTTAAGTTCTTGTATTTTGAAGAACTTCCATTAGCGATTAAAATAATATATAAAAAACAAAAATTAATAGTTTAAGTATGTTTTATGTTTAAATTTCATCAAATGGTTCCTACTAATTTGTCTAAGAGGTTAACTAACAGATGGACTACACAAAGCTCTATGTTTTGTATCATCATAATAAGGACCAGCTGATTAGTGTACTCCTAAACTGGTACTTTCAATCTTCAAGTTCTTATATGTATTTTGAATGGTTCCTACTGATTAGTGTAGGAGGTTAACTAATAGATTTGTGGCTGAGTAAGTTGCATGTCAATAAAGTATTAATGAATATTTTAGACGAAACCAAGGTGGGACTTTAGTTTGAAACTGGGAATGTCTCACCTGGTATGTGCCAAGCTTCCTGTCCAATTCAGAGATAACTGCAACGTCACCACTCACCTTAGAAACACCATAGTTGGTGCAGTTGCTGTCAAAATTATACTTTGTAATGCTGATTAGGAAAGCAAGTTTCCTGCCCAACAGGTCACACAAGTCGATAGGATAAGTCGCTGAATCTCTAACATGAAACGATAACCACTTGTTAGCAAACAATGGAAATCCCTTTTGAACTTATATTCAGTCTACTAAATAGTATGGCGTAACATTAGGGGCATATTAACAATCAAGAAAATACCAAATAGTCACACTTTTATGCTCAAATCTACAAAGTACCAAATAGTCTCACTTCTATGCTTCCGACAACAAAATATCAAGTACTGAGATAAAAATTTGAGTTTACCTATACATTAGTTTTATATGGATTAAGCTTCAGAACCAGGAAAAAGGCTTAAAGAGTATGCAGTAAACAAAAATAACTGCATAGAAACATCCAATATTCAAACAGAAAGCCCCACTTATGATGAAGTACATCTATGCTACCATAGTACCATCGGTTTAAGCTAGGAACTGAGAGGCAAGAATCAAAAATAAACACAATAGTTTAGTTCCTAAACTGAAAAATACATAATACATACTATCATATATGTAGCCTTTCTTATCAGATAATGTATGAATTAACTTGAACATACAATTCAAATCAAAAGTACTAAAAGCAAGAGAAAAAAATTCAAATCAAAAGTACTAAAAGCAAGGGAAAAAAATTCAAATCAAATTAGATATGAATACCATGTCTGAAAGGAGCATCAGCTCTTTTAGGAACTAAAACAGTTTGCAAAGTCAAGTTGGTCTTCTTATTTTACTCCCACATTTACCACATATTGGCCCAGAAGTCTTTTTTACCACTTGTTATGGATTATACCATCTAAACAATATTTGGTCATTTCATTCACAATTTACAACAAATTTTAAAGAAAGATTCTTGTTAGAATTCAAATTAAAATGACAAACAGGTCATTTAGTGAAAGGAATAATCTTCATTTCATATCCTTATCACTTAAGTCTAAAAAATGGTTTCCATTTAATATCCCCAGATCAGCCAAAAAATGGGAGGGACATGTGTGTTTCACACTTAAATGGTCTATACTCTGCAACATCAGAACCAAAGACATGGATTTAGAGACTTCTTTTATACTTTGTGTTTATGATTGGAAAATTATGATTTCACTCACTAATGACATTAGGGGTATATTACAGTTGTTCAAACCTCAAAAATTTTTATGCTTCAATCAAGAAAATACCAAATAGTCCACTTTTATGCTGAAATCTACAAAAAGTAGTTGTTGCAGAATCATAGCATCAAAACTTTTTATTGAAGAAAAAATCCATCACAAAAAGCAACACACCACCATTCTTTAGTGAAAATGATAGTTGATATAGGAATGAATGATGGAAAAATGAGACGGTTTATACCCTATTATACACTAAGATTTTGCTCAAGTCATACACCATTCTTATAAGTGACCTACTTTACTTTGAAATAAAGTTTCTCCTACAAAATCCTCATCCTTTTCAAGTTGAGTAACATACTGATCATTTCACTATAATTGAAATATAATAAGCAAACAATCGAAAAATCCAAAAATTGAGTAGAAAAACACACACCAGGGGTTAATGACGATAGTGAACAAACAGAAAGGAAAACGGAATTGCGATGTGTAGGAACAACAGAAATCTAAGAAAACAAAATCAGTTAACTTACGTAAGGTAGAACATCAGAGAAGGAGGTTGAAAAATCCAACTGCAGAGGCAGGCTAAGACGACAACAGCGATGTAGCCAGGAATGGAGACGAAGGGCGGTTTATGAGGAAGCTGATTTAGGAGGAACAACCGACACCACCACCGATTGACATCCCCAATTGAAATCATTGACGAAGCGACTTCAATTTCCAAAACGTGAGACTTGAATGTGAGTTACGGTTTTCATCATGGGGACGTTTCAATTCAAACCATGGAGTAGTTTAGGGTTTAATAGACCGTTCCGCTGGACGATCTGAAATCCCAATTGAATTGATGGAGGTGCTTCAACAGTTAATGCAATGAGTCCCAAAAACTGATAATTCAATGCAATTTAGGGTTATCTAGAAGGCTGCGGGAAAGTGTGTATATGGAGGTGAGATGAGCGCGAAAACATAAGGAAGGAAGCACTGAGAGATAGCCACGTGGTAACTAAAATCTTCACTTATTAAAGTAGTAGATTTCTTTAATCTCTTTTGGTATCATAAGGGTGGGAGGTATGGTTGTAAAATTGATGTATTAGGCATCAAATTGGACCAATAGGATGATGCCATCAGGAGAGAAAAAAATGATGTAGAATTGATGTCGAATGATGATTATGTAAGATGTATGGTCATTTAAATGATGTAGAATGATTTAATGTTTTTTTTTTAAAAACTAAAACAAATAAAATTATAACTAAACATTTAATATAAAATAAAAAAAAACAATTCATTAGATTTAAAAAAGAAAATTACAAAGTCCTAAAAATTTATAATTACCAAATCCTAAAAAAAAATTACCAAATCCTAAAAATAAGAAAAATTAACAACTCCTAAAAATAAAAAAAAATTCCAACCACCATCTAAAAATTACACGGCCAACCTACTTGGCCGCAACTCGACGTTTTTCTTCAAGTAGCACCAGGAGGAGAAGTTCGGGGACTCCTTCGTGAGGCTTCAAGTACAAGTCGAGGTCACGGGCCCGTTGTTCTTCGTCCATCGTCTCCCGTTGGAAGGTTGACCTCGATCTTGCCGGACTTTCGGTTGGATTTTTTTTCCTCCGGTGGCCGGTGACTTGTGCTTCCTTGAGAATGAATCCATGGATTGAGAGTAAAATTTGTAGAGTGGTTGTGTTTGAGAGAGGTGAAGGTGTAGAAAATTGGGAGGTTTAATTGTGTATATATAGTAGTATTTATTGATTAAAAAAAAACAAAATAGCCGTTGAAAGTGGAACGGTCGAAAAAATAGCCGTTGAAAGAGACGTTGGCAACCTCCTCCTCTTCGGCATCAGTCGGCAACAACTCGCCGAATTCTTTAAAATCGATGCCGATGCCGAGCTTGGTCTTGCACACGGTATGGTTGTTTTCTTGATGTCGTGTGGCATCAAGTTGATGCCGAAGGTGGGAAACATCCACACCGCCCATCCTAATCAAATGTTTTAAACCATTGAAATTTGTTTTATTTTTAACGGGTAATATTAATTCGTGTATTACACGGGATGTCTTAAAAAAATAATATAACTAATAACTTCTTATATAATAATTATTATATTTTTTTAAGCATAAGTTTAAACATAAACGTATAAGAAATAATAGAACCTTTTAAACATACACTCGTGAAATAAGAAATAATGACTATTTCAAATATACTATATAACAAACAAAAATCTTCAATGTCACGTGTCATCCTCACAATCCTTCTCATAAAAAAAAGTTTCGCATCTGTCTCATATTAAAATACCAGTCATATCTCCTATTAAATACTAATGATCTTAAATAATCAAATACCAACAATATAAATTTTCTTTCTTTTTTTAAACTTAATAAATTATAATAAGATTTTAGTTTTATATTATTATAAAATATAATTTTTATAACAAAAGTTTCTTTATTTCTTATACGTTTACGTTTAAAATTATGCTTATTAAATATAATAATAGTTATATACGAAGTTATTAGACATACCGTGTAATATACGAGTTGGTATCGTTAGTTATAAATAAATAATAATGAAGATTTAAGTATTATAAAATTATATTTTAAGATAAGATATAATTAAAATATTATTAATTTATTAAGTTGTACAGATTTATTAGAAGAAGAATATTTATATTTTTTATATTTAAGTATATAATTATTATTATTTAAAATTGTTAGTATTTAATAGGAGAAAAGGTTCGTATTTATTCGGAAAGAGAGTAGGATTTTTATAGAAGAGTAAATATGGAAATAACACGTGATAATGTGGATTTTTATTTATTATATAGTAGATAAAAGTATGTCACACATAAATAGTCAGATTTTAAGTGTATCGTAAGTTTTATATTTCATGAGTGGTTGACCTATCTAATGTACTATTCAAAAATCATGTTTTCTTCTCTTTTCTTGCATCATTCAACCTCCAACTGATGTATATACTTCCCACTTGCATCCAACACTTCTTAATCTTCACTTTAGCTGCTTATCATCCCAACCCGCAATTACCAACTAATTGAGTCCAGAAAAATATTATAACTAAAAACGAATAGATAGATACAATAACCACATGTAAATAACATACTCATTGTAGGATTAATCTTGATGGGTCGGTTATGCAAGTCGGGTCAAAGAAGATGGATACGGGTCATTAGAGTTTGTTTATTTAATCACATGTTTTAATTAGATTATGAGTAGGTTAGTTAGAGTCAAGGTAGTGGGTTAGTGGTTCCTAATCTTTAGGTGCAAGTTTATTTTTTCTATATTTAATGTATTGTTTTGTTAAATGAAAGAACAGAGTTTTGAAGCAGTAATTTTTTCTCTGTTTGCGTGAGTGTATAGGGCCTGATTTCCAACACTCATCACCTGTGTAGTTTAATGGCTCATCATCATGTCTGCTAAGATAAATAAATAGATTGATTCACCAACTTATCTAATATTTGAATAAAAGAGAAAAATTTTCATTAAAAGTTAAAAGTTATGTTCAAATAAAAAAAGCTTTTAAATCTTAAAGGCTAAGAAAGATTTTGACTTTAATATGTGGCTTTTTATTATTTTTAAACAGATGATATTTTTTTATTATGTTTTTTATTTCAGCTCGTTGTGTAATATTTATTTATTATTATGTTTTACGTTATAGTTTATTTTTAAGTTTTTTTATATTTTACATATTAGAAGTACACTATTATGTTATTTTATTATTGTGTTTTTGACAACTTATAAATTTAGGAAAACACATTTTCTGGTTATCGTGTTATATGTATTTATTATTGTGTTTTAAGTTTGAATCATTTCATGTTATTTTGTGGTGTTACCTGCAATCAACAACTTAGTTGTCTAAACAATTGTTATTGTTTTAATTTTTTCTTAACAACATAGTTTTTTTTTATTTCGTAGTATATGTTCTTGCCATGTGTTCAAAACCAACTTATTACTCACTCGTATATGATTTTATCTTTTAGCGTTTTTCCCACTAAAGTCACTGATTTAAGAATTTAACTAGTTTACTTTTGATTTTAACATTTAGTTCATATGCTTAATACCTTTTATTCTCTTTGAGTCACTTTAATTGTATGTCCATAAATACACGGCCAAAATGCACAGCAACGTGCGATACTAAGGGCGATACAAATCTCCACCTGGTGATATACATATAGAACCCCAGGCCTTTAAAAAGGGCGATACGAATCTACCATACAACCTTAGAAACCCATAATGACTTTTAATTGCAGCCCATAATTATCGGCCCAACAAGCCACTTCTTTCTTTCTTTCCTTTACAATCCAAATTTCCACAATAACTTTTAAACAAGGCCCATATTCATTTAATGTTAAAATAGCCAACATGAAAAATAAACATGTACGTAACATGAAAACCGTAAACTTTTGAGTTATGCTCATAAAAAGTTAAAGATTACATTCTAACAATTTCGTCTCAGAATCCTTGTTGAGCTATGCAACTCATTTGTCGTCTCGCATTTCTTTTCTGGCTCCTAAGTGACTTGGTGTCGGGCCATCGGCGATGGAACCACTGTACTACTTTCACCATGGGTGTATCTTTGTTAAGACCATGTGTTACACTCAGACCGTTATTTGAATTAACGACTCAACAAATCTTAGTTTTATGTTCGGTTGTATGCATGTTTTGAATCTTAAACACAAGTCATTATGAATTGATAAAACAATTCATGGGAGCGGACTTGCCGCTTTGATTCGTAAGATTTTGTGGGATTCAATGGAATTTTTCAATAAAATTGGAATTTAAATAATTGTTAATTTGAAAGAAAGTTGAATAATAATAGCATCGGTCAAAACCCAAGTCCAACTCTAATGTGTTGGTTTTTCTATTTTCATGTGAGTTTAAATTTTTTGTATTTTATTATAATTTAATTGTCAAAATATTACAATAATAGTACTACAACAAATTTTAACATAAATTGGTTATTTAGATTATATAGATAGCGCGCAAGTAGTTAAAGGGTAGAATCAAATCTAATTAAGTGTGTGTTATTATTATTTTTTAATATCAACGAATGTAGAAATCAAAGTCAATGTGGTTGAGATGATCGAATCAGATCTCTAATTAGTTTTCTTGAATTATCAATGTCTTGATCTGAATGCAACTGACAAATCAATGGGACATGAACAACGGGATCAAGCATGCACAAGTCGCAGCGTCTTAAGGCGTCACATGAAGGGAATTGTCCATGTAACAAACCCCCGGCGTGAGAATCAGTAGCTCATGATCAGGTAGTATAAGTGAGAGCTTAGGGTTCAGAGTAGTAAATGAGAACATATAGACGAAAAGTACCTCATTACGTTAGTATTTATAAATTAATGAGAATTAGGGGTTCCCTTAGTCAGGCTGACATAAGCACGCTAATAACTTCTAGAAGTGAATCTTGCCTAATTCATGTTGTACTCTGATTGATTGAATGTATACATATCACGAATGCATGACCCGTGACATAACCGCCTAGATTGGTCACTAAACAGGACGTGGGTTTGAGCTTGACCCGACACTCGAAAAGCCAAGTGATCGAGAGTAGATGTTTATTAATTTATCCTTTGATTACTTTCTCAAAATAATATTATATTATTAAGGATGAAACTAACCAAATCCTAGCAGCTGGTCCACTTGTCTCCAAGTTTGATTAACAGATTTCAACTTTCAAACTAGGACGTTGGATTTAATACCATACGGCGTAGATACGTTCACATGAATCATAGCATCGAAACTGACAGGTTTGCTTATGTCGGTTTGATTTTTTGTTTAACAAAAGTAAAAGTCAACGTTAGATGAAAACATGCGTGGAGTGTCGGACGGAGTGATCTGCGTAGCCACTGTACCCTACTCGGAATTTTATTTGGTACAACTCCAACCCCACCCATGCTAATTAACTTTTTTTTCTTTCCCCGTCGTGTATAATCTTGAGATGGGAATTAAAAAAAAAAACCGGTTTTAAAACCCAAAAACTGATCACTTCGTCCGACACTTTTTTGTTTTAACCTATATAACCAAAACATAAGTAAACAATATCTTTTTGCTTTTTACGGTATAAATCTCACCGTATTGTTATTATACGTTAAAAAAGATAAAAAAAAATAGTTATCTTGCTATACGACTCGTATAAGATCATACGGCTAAACACCCCCGTACTAGGGCTCGTTCTTTCCTACGCAACCAAAACTTATACATCACGTATGACTGTATACAACCTGTATACCATCTCGTAGTGACATCCTGATTTTAATAAAATTTATGTTTTAATGCTATATATCCTGTATAAGATTATACGAGATAATGATGTGATAAATGATGAGGTGTAGTAAAAATAACACCTTTAAGAATAGATAAGATAATTTATTTTTGAACAAGGAAAGAAACAACTTTTATCAACGGCAAGAGGCTAGCCAGCCCAAGAGTACAACCAGAAACAAACGGCACTCAAACAAACAAAAACACTAAAAAATAATATCATTTAAAAACTTTTGATTTTTATGAAAAAAAAAATGATTTTTGTAATAAAGAAATATAAAATAGTTCTCGATTTGCCGCCAAGAAACTTGATGATAGCTAAAATGGTCAAGAAAGCAAAAGCTCACCAGATTTGGCGCTCTTTTCAATCTCTACAAACCCAAAATAAAGAATTCATAATTTAAAATACAATTTAATCGTAACATGGTAACTTTTCAAACAAAAAGTATAAAATGGTACTAAACTAAGGTAAATGGTAATTTTTCAATAAAAAATTATAGATTTAAATTTTCAAAAAATACAAATAGCTCTTAAAAATATAGTTTATATCTATGTATTATGATAGAAAAATCATGAAAGTAGTTATGTCACAAAACATTTATATCTATAGTTATAAGATAGCTAAATACATCATCACATGTAAGAAACTTAAAGTTCATTAATTGTATAGTATGTGGTATATGGATTACATTCCACGTATCATAATCTCTTAGATCTCATTCTCATTCACATACTTTAAATTTAGGTGTTAAAGGATAATTAATAATAAGTACGTTTAGATGAGAACTTTTTTATTGTTTTGTGAAAATCAAGTCTTTACGAATTTGAATTGAACTCGTTATATCGTTGTTGGAACTGGATCATTAAACTAAACCCTAAACTTTAAAGTTAAATTCTGAAAGATAAACCTCTATAACTAAATTCTGAAAGATAAACCTCTATAACTAAACTCTTAAAGATAAACCTTTAAGACTAAACTCTAAAAATTAAACTCGAAATTTAAACCCTAAATATGCATTTTTTAAATTCAACAAGCCGGTTCCAACACTGATAATATAAACTCGATCAACGTTAGTTTAACTTTTGTTATAACGGATCTCGGGATAAGAAGAGTTCTTATTATAAAATAAAAAAAACAAGTTTCAGTATCTTTTTACAAACAATATGAAAAGTTGAAAATGATTTAAAAAAAGAGTTACCAATATCTTATAATGGTATGACCTGTCTTCCACGTGACAAATTATGCCCCACACTCGGATTCTGTGGCGGGAAGATATAAGTACCCCCACCATGTTCGCGCTATGCTGCTGTGAGTTGTTTGAATAATTAGTCTTTAAGTTTCTAAAAGTTGAAATCTTCGCTGTGTTCGATTTAAGTTTTACTCAAAATTCTAAATATATCATTAGACTTGTTTATCTTATCTACGTTTCAGTCTAGGTTGTTGGAAAAAAATAGTGAAAATATGTAATTTTTTCTAAACTTTGAACCTAATTATTTATATGTAGATATAATAATTAGACGGGTTATTTGATATGGTTGAATAGCATAGGACAAGGTTTTCCAAAGAGATATTAAACGTCCAAAGTGATTAACAGATGAATGAGATATCGATACTCAAAGTGTGGTCTACAAACTATATATATTTGAGCTAGAAACCATTTGTCCCACATTGGAAATGGTTCAAAATGAAGTGTGGTTTATAAGCCAAGAAACTTGGATAGTTATCAAATTGTATTGGAGAGATTACTTTAATAAATGATTGATAGATTTGTCATGCTTAGGGTGGGCAGTATGGGGGATAAGTTTTTTAGGATAAGTAAATGGGATAAGTTGTGGACCAATAGGAGAGTGACACAGGAGAGAGAAAAAGTATATGTCTTTTTTGTTTTTTGAAGTGGTATGGGTGTATTAAGTTGGGTAGGATAAGTTGAACGGTCATATGACCGTTGAACGGTCGTTTCCTCCTCCCAACATACTCGGCAACCTTCGGCATTCAAATGCCGAATTTGTTTTTTTTTTTGCCGAAATCGCTTTGCCGAAGAAGTTGGTATACCTTTGCCGATTTGTCGAAAATGTTTGGATGCCGAATGTGAACTTGCCGAAATTTTTAACTCCCCATACCGGGCACCCTTATTTTTGATAGTTTTTTTTCATTGTCAAGACTTATAAAAACCCTGTTGATCCAGAGAGAAAAGGCTTTATGACTATTAATTTCATTATATGTCATAATCTCATTTGCTGACTAGAGTGGCACATGACAGAATTTACCCAAAAGTAAGGGTTATAACTATACATAGCCTTAACGGTGTTCATCCATGTTTCACATATTTTAATTCTCATTAGTCGAACCGACCACCCTAACACGATATGATTATATAATTGATCAAAGAGATAAATTATGAATTTTTAACTATGTATAATTTATATGTTTTATAACGTTTTGTAACATTAAAAGAAATAAATTATGATCAAATCCAACTGTATTTAATTAGCTCGACGATATTTGTTGTTTATCTTCACCCAAAGTTATATATGTTTTCATAAATTGAAAAACTGGTGCATTTTAATAGTGTGTCGTGTTTGTAGTTTAAAAAAAAATCAACCGTATTTTTTTTATATTTAAATATCAAACCGTCATGAGTCAAAAGTCAAAATGATACCGTGTGCGTATAGGAGGACTGTAGGACCGACATCACGGATATTTATGTTAGAAAAAAAGTGGGTGACATCTGGCCAGTTTGCCGGTCACGTGACCACTCCTTCAGTATTCAATTTTGGATATGGTGGCAGCTTTACTACTATCACAAGACTTAGGCTGCCCGTAGTGGGGCTTTATGGGGCGTTTTGGGGCTCTATAACGCCCCTATAACGCCCACCCCTACTACGGTGGGGCGTTATAGGGGCGTTATAGAGGAGGTGTGGGCGAGGGGCGTTAGCCCTTTAACGCCGAGAAGAGGGTTAATCAAAAAAAAAGAGCCGTTCAACGGCTCAATTTTTGACCGTTGGAGGCTTTTTTTTAAAAAATTTTTTTTAATTTAAACCCCCTTTTACCTATAAATACTCCACTTTTTTAAACATTTCACACACCACACCAACTCCTCTCTACTTCTATTATTCTATTCCTCTACATTTTTTTTATAAAATGTTTCCTAACCAACCCAACAACCAACCTAACCCTCGACCTAATAATACCGGCGAGAACGAAACCGATCAAAACCTATGGCAAATGATGATGAACATGCCTTCCCCTCAATTCGCGCAAAGGAACCCCGTCACCCAACCTTTCCCGAACCAATTCCCAAACATGAACCTTTATAACCAAGGTTTTTCCCACTTCTCCCAACCACAATTTGGAGCTTATCAACCCCCTCCATTTCAACCACCCCCTCAATTTCAACCTTCTCCACCCGCTCGACAAAGTCCAACTCCTCAACCATGTCAACCTTTCTCTCTTCAAGATGATGACGATGAAGTCGTCCAAGAAACACAAGAGGTTGGTCGATCACAACCAAAACCCAAAGCGAAAGGAAGGGGTAAACGATCTCACAAGAAAAAAGAGGTCGAAACAAGGGAGAAAAAGGAGATTCAATTTTGGAACGACGACGAGTGTTACGCTCTTTGTCGTGCGTACGTTGAAGCTTCGGAGAACCCTACAAAAGGTTACTTTTTAAAAAAAAAAATTGTTATATATTTTCTTTAAAATAGTTTATTTTAACTAACTTTTTATTTGTTTTTTTTTTTAGCAAACAATCAAGATATGAAGGAATTTTGGGACGAGATTCGGACCAAGTTTTTCGGGTTGATTGGGAAGGGCGAATACCGAAACCCGGATTCGTTGTCGGGGAAATGGAGAGAGATCAACAAAAGATGTCAAGCTTTCTCAAGTTACTATGATCGGTCCAGATCTAATTGGCCGAGTGGTGCGAGCGACGCCGACATTTACGATAGGGCGGTGAGCGAATACCAAGCGGAGCGTGGTCACTTCACTCTCAAAAGGTGTTGGTCGTTTCTCTACCAAAGCGAGAAGTGGAGATCTAAAGCGGATATAACGACACGTCAAACCCGAAAAAGCAAGAAATCCAAGACGTCGTCTTCCGCCGGTCCCGAGTCGTTTGACTCCACCGCTCGAACATTCAATATTAATTTGAATGATTCGGACAATGATGATGAGGATGATGCTCCGACTCCACCCGTGGAGACTACTAGTGGGAGGCCAAGAGGTCGAGATTTCGCGAGGGCTAGCCGTGGAAAGGCTCCGGTCACCGAATATCACGCGGTGGTGGCCGAGAGTATTCAAGATCTTGCACGGTCAAAAAAGAAGCAAGTCGAGCAAATCGACGATTATCAACTCGACAAGGATCTCGAGTTCCTCGCCCAACCACCACCTCAAAACGGTGATCCGGTTTACCTCGCCCTCTATAACAAAAAGAGGGACCGAATCAAGGCAAAATACAAGATCACCGAGTAGTTTTTTTTTAAGTAGTTGTATGTTTTATTTTAATTAAGTTGTATTTTTTTTTAAGTAGTTGTAATTTTTATTTTAATTAAGTAGTGTTTTTTTTTTAAGTTGTAATATTTATTTTTAATGAAAGTAGATTTTTAAAAAAAAAAGTTAAAAAAATAATAATTAAGTAATGATGGTGGGGCTTTATGGGGGCTTTATCCATTACACCATAAAGCCCCATAAAGCCCCTTGCCTAGTCATCGTCCACGTGTCACTTAATGCCCCATTTGGGGCTTTATGGGGCCTTAACCACTACACATAGCCTTATACCTTATGCATCCATACTTGTTCACGCTAATTTTCCATAAAATCGCATGAAATTTAAATTTGAAAAAGGTATAAATCGAAATGCATTCCGTACATCATGTCACATGTCGATTGGCCCACAAAATTTTGGAACAAAATCGTTCATTCGGTTTGCTTATTTTTTTTATTTAAGGTTCTGTTTGACGCGTTATAAATTAGTTTTTTGACGTATCAAATAGGTTTTTTATTAAAATGCTAGTTTTTTCTAAAAGTCATGTTTTGCAACTTTAAAAAGCTAACTTATAAGCTGAGTTTATAAGCTAGCTTTTGAAAGTTAGTTAGAGTAACGTTTCAACTAGATTTTATAATATTTTACAGTTTGAAATAAAATAAATATTTTATTTTTCATACAATTATAACAAAAGAAATTTTAATCTATTACCATATAAAAAAAAAGAAATTCTACTCCTATCAATACAATTACAAGAAAATAAAGAGAATTATAATACAAGGAAATAAAGAAAAGAATTACAATTTAAAGAAATGAAAGATACAGTGAAATAAAAATGATATACAATAAAACAAAATAAATTTACCAAAATGAAAAGCAAGATTACTAAACAAACAGTGATAAAATAAAGTCACAATTTTGACAGAAAGTTTAGAAAAGAGTTTTGAGGATTGTGAGAAGCAAATGTTTGAATAAAATTGATTTGTTTAAAGAAAAAAATTGATAATATAAAAACCTTTGGTGAAGGCTTCGAGTCAAAACCCGGGTCCCTTGAAACAAATCTCGGGTCTACCGAAGATCCGTTTTGTTTCACAGGGTACAATCGTCTAAACTATATTGTACAATCGATATAACACTAAGCCTGAAATTACCTTCGTGTTCTTGAAGGTCCTGACCAACAGGATGAAGATCTTGAACTGTTTTTAAAGAGAAAGGGAGAGTAAAAAAGATGAAAAGAATTATATGCGAATTCGGTCTTTTTAGTCTCAACTAATGAGACTATATTTATAGTGGTTAACAGCCTTGGAGAGCAATCAAAAAATTTGATTGGTAGTCAAACTTTCAATTCAACGTCTTTAATGCAATTTGATTTCTAATTAATGCGAAATTTCCTTAATTGCCCAAAACGTGTGAACAGTTGTCAATCCGGAGAAACACGCGTTTCCGCTTGAACTGTTTCCGGTTTAACTATTCCGCTTGGTCATAACTGCTCGAACTTCAACCGGACCACTTTCGTCTGAACTTAAAAACAATTAGGGGGCTTGCGACGATGCGAGCGTGCAAAGTGCAAAGTGCGCTATCAAAGTGCCACTTTGCGCCATCAAGGCGCCCTATACGCCCACGTCGTGCGTGTGCGTGTTCGAGTGCGAGTTAGGGGTCAGGGTCCAAGGGAAGTGTCCTACTCAAGGAAACAATTGTTAATAAGGTTCCCACCTTATAAACTACTTTTGGTTTCATCTTCAATCAATGTGGGATGAGTTTCACTTCATATCTCTCTAAAGTTTGCAGCTTTCACGACTCGAAGACCTCAACTTTGAGTCTCGATATCTCATTCATACGAACTTGGATTTGGACGTGGTTTGGTGCGTTGGAAAGCCCTCACAACGTAATATACAAACCCATAAAATACAAAGACAACAACCTATGTTATCTGTATTTTGTTGATGTCCAAAGTTGGTGAAAAACTCATTTTCACACTTAGTAAAGAAAAAATAATAATTTCACTAGTTTTTCTCCCAAAATTCTAACACGATATATATTTAAACTAGGTTAGTAACCCGTGTAGTACACGAGTTGAATTTAGGTTCATAATATTAGCTAAATATAAAAAAACGATTAAGATTTGAAAATTATAAATGACATAATTCATTATAAAATGTTTAATGATAATTTAATACATTAAAGATGTAAATTTTTGATTTGTTTCCTTAAAAAGACTCAAATTATTGAGTAATTTATCAAATCTACATTATGTTTGCCATTTTTTTTAAATGAAAATTTTATTTATATAAAATTGGTAATTAGTCTTAATTGGTAATATACTAAATTGATAATTGAATTTGTTTTTGACATGTGGCACTGATGATGTAACTCCTTAAAAAAAAAGACATGTGAAATTTTTTTATTGATTTATTAGGATTAATATTTAAAATGAGACATGTTAAAATCTATTTATTGAATATATGGTTAAACGTAATGGGGAGTCGTAGGTTGCGGCCTTTATGATGTGGTTGCATCTCCCTGTGGCTACACTATTACCACCTCCTCCAAGCCGGTGGTTTTTTGAGCCATTACGGCCTACACCATTACTTGTCTCTCTTGCTTTTTTCAATTAAAAGTGTTAGTAGTAGGGGTGTGCAAAAATAACCGAAATCCGAAAAAACCGATAAGCCAAACCGTATCCGTGTCCAAATAAACCGATCCGAAGTATGAGTTCGGTTTATGGTTTGGTTTCAAACCGTATCCGAATTGTGAATTCGGTTTACGGTTTGGTTATGGTTTTGGATTTTATTTTTATTTGGTTTATTTGGGTTATTCAGTTATCCATTTAAACCGAATAACATTTATATATATACATATATATATATATATAATATAATTTTCTTTATAAATCATGTGTTGAAAGTTCTATTTTGCATGAAAACTTTGAATTTCGTTTGTTTAAACTATCGGTATTTTGGTTGTATGTTATGCAAAAAGAAACTTCATATTTGATTTTGTTCACTTCATGCCATATTTGTTTTGCTTGTATGTTTAAAAATATACAAAATATGTTATTCTGTTGAATACGGTTTGAATACAGTTTATTCGGTTCTGAACCGGAACCGAACCGTATTGAATATGATTTATTTGATTTGGTTTGTAAGTTTTCCAATATGGTTTGTTTGGATACGGATGTGATAAAAAATAATTAAAATTCATATAAATCGAATCGAATAAACCGAATAAATCATAAACCGAACCGATGAACATCCTTAGTTTGTAGGAAGTGGGTATTACGTATGTAAAATCTAAAAGTAAAAAATGATGATGTCAATTAATTAAAAAAATATATTACGAGATTGAAAAAATATATTGGAGGTGTTACGGTAGCCTAAACGATGAGACTCCATATATATTTAATTATTTGATTATTTAATTAATTCTCATCATAACTATTTTCCAGGTGGGCAAACCCCACAGTTGCTTACTCTGAAAATGATCCCATGATTTGAAGTTGAAGGCAAGCAAAGGATAGTAGTGGACCCAAAGTCTGTCCTACCTGGCATCTGTTTCAACGACACGTGGCAAGTTTACTTTTTTAGAAAGAAATTGAAATTATTAAAATCAATAAAAGGATTAAAAACTAATGTGCGATTGAGATGCTCTTGTGTTTTAGTTTAAGTTCTCGTGTTCAAACTAAATATGATCTATTGTAAATTGTTGTGTTAGCCGTTTAATAAAAGTTAAAATAAGTAAAATTTATAAATTAAATTAAAACTTGTATTAAACAATAAAATATTTTTGTCAAGTGGTTAAGATGAGATATGAAAAAACATTAAAATAGGGTGATATTCGGTTCAAGTTCCACTTATGATAAAAATATGGGTTTTCTAGGTTGAGTCATTAAGTTTTCTTATCTATGGTTGGTTTCTTTCTGAGGGTGATCTTTTGGTCCTGTATTCGAGGATTTTTATTTTGTCTTTAACGACTTAAAATGCCTAATTTTATTGTCACCCAACGGGGTTTGAGTCCCCACAACATGAAAAAGCTATGTCTAATTTAACACCATGATACCACTAGGCTAGAGATCCTTTGATAACTATACCTCTATTAAGATGATAGGTTTGATTTCATGAACTCTATCCTCGTTAAAATGGAAGGTTGGATTTTATGAAGAACTCCGGATAAATTACTTTTATGCTTTACGATCTATGAACTAATCTTGATCACTAATTCATGCAATTGAAGATAGATCTAGTTATATGATCTAAATCCCATTAATAAACGAGTCACACTTATAAGTGGTCAATGAACAACTGCTATGAATTGTACGTGCTATTAAAGTATAACATATTTACGATAAAAGTAAAGACAATATAACTGGTACAAAATCATAAGTTTCTTTTATCAATATGTAAGGTTGAAACGCTATCGACACGTTAAAAACAACTAAAAAAACCAGTGAGTCCAAGATATAAAAAATCATATTATTTAAAGCTTTAAAGAAAAACTGCTAATTATAGTAATGCTATAATTATAAAAGAATTTATTACAAAATTAAAACCAATAAAATTAAATTTACATAGAAATATTCAACTATTAAACTCATAGATTCATTTAAGAATATATAGAATTTTCTATATAAAAATAATAATCTTTACTATTTAAATGATTTCTTACTATTTTAGAAACTTATTGCTTCAATATATATACGAGTCATTCCCAAAGGGAGACAATTAACCCAAAAGCCTGCTTCACTGCATCTTTCTAAGAGAGAGAGATATCTCGAAGGAGAGAGAGAGAGGGAAAGAAACAGAGCTTTCATGGCGGTTTAGTCGATAAAGCTAACAATTTCTTCAAAATTGGGCTCTCTGTTATCTGTACTCTTTTGTTTTGTTTCTTTGTGATCCGCCTCATTATTTCCCTCCATAAACACCACTTGAAACCGAAGGTTTTGATCCATAGTTTCTGCAAATTAGTTCGCCGGAGAAGACTAGAAAATGATGCAGATGGAGCGGAAACCGTTTCTGGAAGAGTACGAGAAGCTAATTGTTCGTATGAATACCCCCAGGTCAGTTAATTATCTCTGAATCATCGTTTCGCGTTTTTGATTTTAGGGTTTTTTATGTTTTCCGGACCAATTCCGAAGATCAACCTACGTTTAGTTTACAATACAGTCTTCCAGAAGTTCTATCGCGGTTCAATTTTGACTTTTCAACTCACCTTTTGCCCTAATTTTGAAATTTGAAATCTGATTTCGTTTCATACTCTGCTTTTCGCTGACTTGTTTTGTTCAATTTGCCAGGGTGATGATTGACAATGCTGGTTGTGTAGACGCAACGCGCATCATGGTAAGTTTGAAATGTTCTTCATCAATTTGTGTATATTTTGCAAATTTCTATTCAATTTATGAAATTTTGTTCAATCCTGCTTTAATTCCATATCTAATTTGGAATGATTTCAGATTGATAGTGCGAGAAACGATGGGATTCTTCTCGAGGCAGTTCAAGTCCTCACAGATCTAAACCTTTCCATAAAAAAAGGTTATGTTTCCTCAGATGGAAGATGGAACATGGATGGTAAGCATATTTTAAATTTTGAGTTAGCATATTCAATCACTCTTCAATTTTGCAACTTTTGGTTACTTATTTGGGTTAATTTCATGATCTACAGTCTTCCATGTCACCAATTTGGATGGCAACAAATTAACAGATGATAGCATCATCAATTGCATTGAACAGGTGAATAAATGATTTCCCTTTTAATTAATGGATGAATTTGGACTGATAAATAGTAATATTATTATGTCATTGTTGTAAAATACAGTCACTTGGAACCATTCATAGTACAACATCAAAGTCCTCTGATGGAATGACAACACTAGAACTAACTGGAACAGATAGAGTTGGGCTTTTATCCGAAATCTTTGCGGTTTTATCTGATCTCAGCTGTGATGTGGTTGAGTCGAAAGTATGGACACACAACGGCCGAATCGCAGCCATAATTCACTTAAAAGATTGTGATTCGGGGTCTCCGATTGAAGACTCTAAAAAGATTGACAGAATTGAAGCGCGGTTGAAGAATGTCTTGAAAGGGGATAATGATATCAGAAGTGCTAAAACTTCAGTTTCAATAACAGCAGTGACTCACACAGAAAGAAGGCTTCACCAGATGATGTTTGCAGATCGCGATTACGATAGAACTCCAATTATAAAGACTCATGCTAGCTATTCCCCGTTGGTATCTGTACAGAATTATTCAGAAATCGAGTACTCTGTAGTGAACATTCAGTGCAAAGATCGACCCAAGCTTTTATTCGATGTCGTTTGCACTCTAACTGATATGCAATATGTTGTTTTCCATGCAACTATCAATACCAGAGAAGATGTAGCATATCTGGTACTTATTCTGTTATCCATATGATGAATTCATATTGGGTTTTTGTTCATTTTGTTAAAGTTAGAATCTTTTTCATGTTTTTTTTTTCAGGAGTTCTTCATCAGACATAAAGATGGAAGCCCAATAAGTTCAGAAGCCGAAAAGCAACGAGTAATCACGTGTTTAAAAGCTGCTATTGAAAGAAGGGCGCCCGAGGGTGTGAGGCTTGAACTATTCAAGCCCGACAAACCTGGGCTATTGGCCCAAGTGACTCGGACGTTTAGAGAAAACGCAATGAATGTAACACAGGCTGAAATATCTACTACAGTGGGTATGGCTTTAAACATATTCTATGTAACGGATGCGATTGGAAACCCTGTGGATTCGAAGGTCGTGGAGTCGGTTATGGAGAGAATCGGGTCGGGTTACTTACGAGTGAAGGAACTACCTTTGATGTACCATCAGAAGGCAGATAGTGATGAGCAAAACACAGGTGGTATTGGTGGTGCAGTTTTGCTTTCACTTGGTAGCTTACTAAGGAGGAATCTATACAATTTGGGGTTGATCAAATCATAAGTATGCATCAAAGGGTTGTACGTCATGCATTAGTGATAGTACTGTCTGGAAAGGTATAGGGCATGCATGGTTTTTGGTTTTAGTGTTTTGTACATAAAAAATAGTAGAGGGGAAGTGATTTGAGATGGTTGGTTACTTGGTTGTGGATACACATTAGGTTTTTATGGGTGAATAGGGTAAATCTTTTATATATATATATATATAACTAGTAATTTTAGATAAATTCATTTCTAATACATTGGTTCATAACTAATTTCTAGCTTTTTTATTTATTTATTTTGAGGTCTGATTAACTATCTATAACTTCTAATTTTACTAATTTAATCCCTTATCAATGAAATATGATTCAAAGAATTTACCGAGAAGATTAGGAGTAGATTTGTTTTCAAAGAAAGAATTGATATCATACGTACAAGAACACAAGAACAATATAGTCTTTGGTTTCATTAATTATTTAGTAGGCTAATAAAATAAATTCTATGACTGAATCATAAAAATCGAATAAGCCCAAAGTGGGCTTGAAAAAAGATGAATTCTCTGTGAGGACTTCAATGCTTGACGTATTTTTCATTTTTTTTCCTATCACAGCCTACTTTTAAGTTCAAAACTAATACTGAATCTAGGATCACATTGTTACAACTAACTATAGTACAAAATCTTTTAAACTAACAATTAACTAGCAAGTTATTTGTTTAGTTCACCATAATTTGAAATGGAAAAGGAAAGCACACCATATTACCACATGATAAAACAAACCAAAAGGGCTAATTTGGCTTCTTATGGCCACATTTTTGTTATTGTAGGTCGAATATTAGAATGGCCTGCTTTTATTTTTTCAAGGAAAGAAAAACAGGAAATAAGCATTAAACTTATTATTCAACATTTATGTTATATAGATAGGATTAAATACTAATTGTTTATTTTGTTAATGCATTATTATATTCTATTGGTTAAAAACTAAATGAAACCAAAGTCCTTTAGATTGTACATTAGTGCAATACTGGTTGGTTTTAATTAATTGCTAGTTGCATTACTTTTAAGATTAATTTATTGTAAAATGCCTACTCAACAGCATGTTATGTTTGAATACACTTTTGTTTCTTCCTAAATATGTCTCTAAACTAATGCATGGAATGTTTAAACACATTTATTTCTTAATCCATAGACTTCTAACTAATAAACTCGTACCTTTCTATAAATTATCATGCATAAAGGTTGAAGGTGATAACATAGGAGCACTAAAAAAAATATCATAATCTTCTGATGTTGTGTATAAAAAATATAATGATAATGGTTCGGAAAAACATTATTTTTGTGCAAGTTTTAAATTTATAAAACACGATAACTAACAATCACCATATACCACACACGTCAGGGCAAGTGCACTCATCGTTATCGTAGTATAGTGATAGTAAGATATCGAGGTCATCCAATGATACATGTGGGCTATTGATACCGAATCTTCCTCAACGTCTAGCCAAATCTAAAAGTTGGTGGATAAAAATAACTGAAAATAAAGAGAAAACAAAAAAACAAGTTTTGGTTAAATTCAATCAAAGATAATGTCACATCACATGGGATAACTCGCCAATGGTGTAATTGGTAACTTTATTATATATAAACTTTCCAAAATATTGTTATATATCGTTACCTCGGATATGTTGTCATGAATTAGCAAGAGAACAACTCATACAACAGATTATTTTATTAAATAAAAATCTATTATAAGGAGTAGTGGCCAGTTTCCTCCCATGCACCGCTATCGCGCATACAAAGTGGTAAAATATTACCAAGCCAGAATCTCAAACCAATACCTCTAAACCGCTTTCCCACGAATAACGTGTTATTTACATAGACATAAAAATATGAATGCACTGCTTTTCATGAGGTGTGAACCATTGTCAAAACAGATCCCCATCCTCTAACCGGTTCTCATTTACCGATTAATGCACTTTCGATGGCGCAATGGTCCATGGTACGCAAGGTAAATTTTGTTTTTTAAGATCCAATAGTAAACTTTCAATATAAAGATTAGTTTCAAAGTCATTATTACACACCTTTAAGATAGTTTATATTCGTTTCCATAAAGTGAGTGTAAGTTTTAGCCTAGCGTGACTTTAAGAATTTGCTTGAACAAAGATTAAAAGTTCATAGACAAACATAAACATTTTTGTATTAAGTTAACGTAGTCTTGAATAAAAGAAGCAAAACTTGAAGAGGAATTACTCAAAAATGAAAATGAGAGAGAAAAGGAAAGAATTGAGCTAGTTGAAATGAAGAAGGAGGCTTGATATTTATAGATTCCTTGATCTGGATGAGACACGACCCTTGCCAAAGAGGCACGGCCTGTGTCTGCCAAAACTCAACGAATCTTCACGATCTGCAAATCTTGTACGTATGATATATGTCAGAGAGGCGCGACCCATGGTCAACCGAGACACAAGTCGCGTTGTCTGAGAATTGCCACGTGCTGAAACACACAATCAAGCACTTTGTCCATTTTACAAGAGGAGGCACAACCCGTGCCAATGAGGCATGACCTGCGTTGGGTCCAAAATCAATCTTTTGTCATTTTCTTCGTTTTCTTGTGTCTTTAACTTCTTTTGTGATTTTGGCCCTAGATAACTCTGAAAACTAAAATGAAACAATATCATACTGTTTTCTAAATAACCAGTCCAAATATAACCGTTTATGAGGAATATTTAATATAAAAACATATATATTTTTGTGTGCACATCAAATATCCCTACACTTGAACTTTTACTTGTCTTCAAGCAAAACTCTGAAATATGGCTCGAAACCTCCCAATGGATTAGTAGAAGAGAATGTTAACCCGTTTGTTAAGATTTTGAGCTTTTCAAAAGGTCCTCAACTTACTTCATCTTTTATTTTTCATTGATTTTGTTTTATTTTTGTTGAAATATTTACAGGTATAGCAAACCTACTAAAAGTTTAGGTTTATACAACCTTACACACCTCACAATAGATCAGTTGTTGGAGTTATGAAATCTGTGAAGACCGTGGTACCCTTAAGGCTATGTGTAATGGTGAAAAATCTTGCCACGTAGGATGACACGAAAGATTGTGGTGCTATGGTTTAAAAAGATGTAGTGAGTTAATGATAGTGTGACTGATGGTGTGAATGAGGTGTAGTTATTTGAGTGGTGGAAAAAAATATAAATATAGTATAACAAGGCACCACCACGCCAACCAGGGGCGGAACTAGACTTTTTTTTAAGGGGTAGCCCAAACTATTTATAGGCGTTCACGGATAGCGCTTTCAAGAAGGGCAAAGGCGGTAGCCCTTGACGGGTCCAACGAACAGAGCCTCTGGCCGGGGTTGAGTCTATGAATAAAGACGCAGAAGCTTAAATAAATGACAAAACAATATGATAGATGTGTAAAGATAAATATGATCATGTGTAATGATAAAAAGTATTTATGAATAAAGATGAATAAGTTATTAAAAGTGATAACTTAGATTTCTTGTGTGATATGTTTTATATCAATGTTTTCAAAACCGAACATCTGAACCGGACAGTCTGAACTTCCTCTCAACAACAGCTCCCTGCACAAATCAGTTTGATTTTTTGGAAACGGGAATGGGATAATCTGAAGGATTTTTTGGATTTGAAAACCAGATGATGTCATAAGTAATATATATATATATATATATCAACGGCTTTTATGTCTATTATGCACTAAAACTGAAATTTGAGTATGTAACCAAAAAAAAAGTTGGATGATTTAAGTTCTAAAACCAATAATTGAAAGATCAATCATGTTCTCAGCCTGGTGGTTTTATTAATTCATGTTCTTAGCCTGGTGGTTTTATTAATTAATTTAATTAATTTCATGTGTTCAAATATCAAGTTCGAAACTCTCTCCCATTCATTGTCTACAACGCGTTTTTAAGTACTTTGAACAATTGCGCTTTTTCTTAGATTAGAATAAAAAAGAAATATTGAAGCCCACGTGAATCGAACATGAGACCTCTCGGACTAAACTAAACGGATTACCATTCCAGTAGATTTCGAATTGTTGTTTATTGCTAACAAAAGTATATTTAGAGGGGTAGCACATTTATATAAATTCATTAAAAACTAAAAAAATTAAATTGTTTTCTATCTCGCGTACGAGTTTAAGGGATAGCACGGGCTACCCCTGGACCTAATAGAGGTCCGCCCCTGACGCCAACACCACCATAATGCCCCTACTTGTAGCGTACATGGCGTTTTCAGACGTGAAAGGCTTCAAAATGCCTTATCACGCGACAATTACACACAGTTTAAGATTTACTTTTGTGGCCAGTGGCTCCCCAGAAAGCGTAAGAAGGCTAACTTAGCACCATTGTTGCTTCGATTATCCCAGCAATGGAACCAATTGGTACACACTCTGATTTAGGAACAACAAAAACAATCTAATAGATTTCAGAGCTTGCCTCCTTCTATTTCACAACGTGTATACATATTATCTATTCTAAGTGTGACAATATACAAGAGTTATAGTTTTGCACCCTATACTATACAAGAATGACAATATACATATATATTCTAATATACTCATTCAATCTAAGGAGAAGGGTCACAAATACTTAGACTGAAACAAAAATCATAAAATAAAGCTCTTGGGAGACCCTTTTCAAAAATATCTGCTAGCCGGTATCGTGACGGAACGTGGAGAACATGGTGTTGAATTGAGTTTTCGAACATGTAAATGGCACTCACGTCTTGACAATAAACCAGGGAAGTGCGCTTGGGAGGTCGACCCAATTCGAGAAGGAGGTTTCAAATCCAACAAACGTAACGTACATGAATCCCCTGTACTCGGCCATCTACAAGGACGAAGGGCTTCGCCTAGAAGATTCACCCATATATTATGAAGGCTTATCCATAAATCAGTAGATACTCAAGCTTAGATAATAAAACTTAAATGAAAGATAAAAATAATTGTAGTTATTGAATATTGTTGTAGTATTCATTACTCAAACCTATTTTTTTTAATAGCAACACCTATGTTTTTGTAGGATATACTATTAACACTTGTAGTTTACATGTTTTGACCGGAAACACACCATTTACTATCTACTATCCGATTGTCCTCTTAGAGAGATTACTTTATCCTAATTAACTTTCTAGTTGACCAATTTTTTGGAAATGGAAAATGAAAGCACAACATATCACCAAATGATAAAACAAACTAAAAGGGCTACTTTGGATTCTTATGCCCAGCAATTTTGTTATTGTAGGTCGAATATTACAATGGCCTGCTTTTTATTTTCAAGGGAAAAAACAAGAAATTAGCAGTAAAATATAATCTTGATTATTATTATATATAATAATTCATTATGCATTGTTGTATTCTATTGGTTGATAACTAAATGACACAAAAGACCTTTAGCTGGTTTTAACCTAAAATTTATAAGATAACATTTTCTTTAATGTTTATTCCAATAATACTCGTCTTATTCAAATTAATTTATTAAGAGTTGCATTGCTTTCAGATTCATTTGTTGTAAAACATTTTGTTAATAGCCCGGCCTACACATTGTTTAAAATATTGTAATCATTCGTGTGTTACCGTTGGAGATAACGTGAGTATACAAAACAGTTGCATCGCTATAACACAAAGTAACGAAAACAAGAATACGAAAAGATGACATAATGACATTAAAATTAGAAGTCAAATGCTCAAAATATCGAACCTAAGACCTAAAAGTTATGTTACACGATTGTACTCAATACACTACCAACTCCTTTGCTAAATGTGTTGCGTCTGGATAAAATAAAAAAAAACAAAAGTTAAACAACCATGTGGCAACCATCTATGCCGACACGTGGACCAGTGATAAGTATTTACTATTCCTATAAGTTTACAATTGTTAGACTACCTCCATCGCAGCAGTCCTTCGGCCGTTCGTGGCTAACCTGGCACCACCCTTTCGTTGTGAAGCTTTGGAGGGTGGGTGATTGTGGGCTTCCGCCCTTAGGCCACATGTGCGCCGTTAGAATGCAATGTAATTTGTGAGAATAATGAGTTTTTTTTAATGTTGGGGTTAAAACTCGCATGGGGAAAAGATGGGAAAAAAACTGATGTAATGTGTTGATTGACACAACCAACCGTATGTGGGGATGGATAAGGAGAGCCTTACGGTGCGCAAGCCTACCTCAGTAGCAAAGTTTTCACTTTTGGTCCCTGAAGTTCGGTTTGTGCATAATTATCCCCTGGACTTTGATGTATTTACATTTTAAACCCCAAATTGGGTTTTGTTTCATATTTACTTAGATTTCTAACCTTAAAATGTGTTTTATGATAAAAATCAACCTTGAAATGTGTATTATGATAATGATGAGATTTTGATAATTCACGAGACTCCCTTTTAATGTTGAAATTGTATGAAAAAAATCAATACATTATTCCAAAGACTTATCAATTTAATCTTTTATTTATACAACATGTTTATAAAGTGTTTATATTATCTGAAAGTGTAAATGTTTTTAATTCCCCAAAATTTGAAAATATGTAAAAATTCAAAACAGGTCGGGTTTTTGTGAAATGGTAAACGACGGATGTTAATTAGAAAAAGATAGAGAAAAATTAACCTTTCGGGGTTTATTTTTTAATACTGCACGTGTGCAGTATTAAAAAGCTGCATATGTGTAGTATACATTAATATTTTTTTAAAAAAATGCTCCATAAATCTTATAGTTCTGTTGTCTTTTCGTGGTCTTTTTAATGTTGTACATGGTGCAACATTAAAAAGAACTGCATATGTATGGTATACATTAATATTTTTTGTTAAAAAAATTGCATCATAAATTTTATATTTCTATTATCTTTAATTCTGAAATAAGATTTAACGTTTTATAATTTTTAAATACTATACTACACATGTGTAGTTTAACTAAAACTTATAGTGTATATGTAGCTTTATCATTACTACTATAAAATTTTTTAGTGTTTTTTAAGTTTTTAACAAAATGAGTGTTTATTCGCATTATATTTCCCCTTGTGTAGTATTAATGATAATGTTGCAAATGTGTAATATAATTAATACTTATACTACACATATGTTGTTTTAAAAAAATTACGAAATGTCAATTTGTTTTTCTAGAATATTAAGGATCATGAAATTCTAAGATTTTTGGTGCAATTTTTATATTAAAAACAATATTAAAGTATGTAGAAGTTATAAATGTTTTCGTATTTGAATTTTTATTTTCGGAATAAAATTTGTTTTCACATGAACTTTACCATATAGATGTAATATATGAATTATATATAAGTAATTACATAAGCATTATGATTAGGAAGATCATCATTGATTTACCTGATCATGATATAGTACTATAGTAGGGGTCTTTGGTCATTCAGAAGCTGCAACACCCTAACCTAATCCATCGATTTGAAGACAAAAGATAAATGAAAATGGATATTTGAAAGATACGGACCACAAGAGCATATTGGATTCGGATACGACCCATATGCATTGAAATTGATGGATATGGACCCTATAGACTCGTACGGCCTAAAAATCATACAATCCGTACATACTGCGTATTGTTGGCAACAAAAAAAAAGTTGGCTTGTGCTTCTTTATGCATTTCACTCAGTGGCGGATACACTCACAAGGGATGGGGGGGGGGGGGGGGGGGTTGGGCCCCCGATAGCCAGGTAAATCCTCCACTATTTCTTCATAAAATCTCAATTCATTTTAAAGTTTACAAAAAAAAAAAAAATAGCAATTATAGGGGCATTTTTATTTAGACGAGAACACGATTATTTCTTAGAGGGGCACATATAACAATTAAAAAGACTCACAAAGTGTTTTAATTTCAAATTTTCCCATACAAAAATATATAAGTTTCATTTTTTCCTTGAAAATTTTTAGTTTTACATACCCTTTTAATTATTTTTACCGAACCTATAATCTACCACCTGAATCATGTTTGCTCAATCTGTTTTTCGCCTCTCATAACAAAAATTTCTGCATTCGCCACTGATTTAACTGAGACTCAATCTCTTTCTCTCTCGTCTGTTACGCCACAAGGCTGTCGAGGTAACTTTTGAAATTGGATTAAATAAAGGAACTCCAATGTTTAGTACAAAAAGGATCCTCTTTTTTTTCTTTTCTTTTGAGGTGTCATCCTTTTGTCTTTAAAGGGATGTCTAAGGGCTTGTTTGGTTGTGCTTTTGGAAATGAATTTTGGCTTTTGGAGGAGGCAAAAAGTCAAAAATACCCCTCCAAAAGCTAATAAGTCACAACATTGTGGCTTTTTGCTGCTTTTGGAGGGGCATTTTTGACTTTTTGCCTCTTTTAAAAGCCAAAAGTCATTTCCAAAAACACAACCAAACATTCTCTTAATGGTAAAGTAATGACTCGAGAGCTAAAAGAAGATAGTGTGTTAAAATCTTAGAGTGATTTAAGTCTGTTCAAAATAAGCCAGCAAAGAGAGGTTACTGCCTCGTAAGCCAGCCATGCTCAAAATTGCCATTGAACTCCCAAATCGGCTAATCTTATTGTTATTCCTCTACCATTCTCTCGTTGGCCAGCCCATTAGTTCATTTTCATTAAGCCCAGTTGAGTTATGTTAGGCCCAAAGAATTTCAGCAATAGGTCCACGAGTTAATTATTACTTTTATTTTCTTTTGTGCATGACATTCCAAAGTATTCAGCACCTCGGTTCTAAAATTGCCATCACAAATTCACAATTCCTCCGTGATAAGTTGACACATCCACATATCTATATATACTATGATGTTGTGAGATGTAGACACACGTACCGATAAAACATTTCAACAATTAATTTGTGAGTATTCTATAGATTATAGATTTGAAAGTTTAATAAAAGTTTATATTTATATAAAAATAAAAATAATTTTTAAATTTTAGTTTAAACAATATTATATAATTACCATGGTTGTAAAATTTGTGCTATTCAAAATTTTGATACGCTAACAAAATATTGCGCTAAGCTATCATTTTTTTCAAAGGAGAGACAAAGATTAGTAAAATCTTAACTTTCAAAAACCCAAATCTTACATGTTACAATAAAAGCACAAAATATATACCAACACAATTCATTAAATTAACCAAATAAAACAAGTTTATGTATTACTCGAATCCCAAATTTACTCTCAACTGCCTAATATTTTGAGAGATCACATGTATAATTCAAATCAAGCACCAAACTTCAAAATCCCCAAAAAAAATACTTGAAAGAATAATGCAGTATTATTACATCATTTAACAAGTTAACCAGAGAAAGTCAATTATTTGCCTAATTGTAACTCAAATTCCAAATATCTTTCAGAGGATAATTGGTTACTCATATACCAAATTTTACTTCAAAACCTTTAAAACCTGAAAATTCAAAACCTTTAAAACCTGAAAACATAATACAGAAATCAAACTAATTATCCTAGAAATCCCAAACTTAATCACATAGGAAGATAGATAGGTGGGGAGAGAAGATTACCTCATGTTTGTATTTGAAAGTGGAAACAACGAGCAAAGAAAACCCTAAAAACGGTGTTGAGTCTAATTGCGATTAGCTACCCTCAAAATCCTAAACTTAATCACACAGAAAGTGGAGATGGAGCTTAGGGAGACGATGAGATGGAGAATCGTAAGCAGAGATGGAGATTATAGCAACAGTGAGATGGTGAATCGTAAGCGGAGACGATGCTATTATCTTAGGGGGAAAGTTGAGATGGAGTGATTCTTATTGCGTGTGGAGTGATGGAACTGAGATGGATTAGAGAGGTGGGAATCTATTTTGTAGCGGTAGATGAAAACATAAAGAGAAAGATGGGTATGACACATAATTTTAAGAAGTGTATTCCATGTTTTTTATGACATGCAAAAATACGCGTCATCTTCTCTTCATATTTTAGAAGTTATGACTACATGTCATAAAATCATTATGTGTCATAATTCACGTGTTATTAAAGGCTTATTTTCTAATAGTAAATCTTCATTTAAGAATAATGTTATTTGGTTCTTTTACTTCTCTAAGTTGAAAAACGTTTCTTAGATTTTTGTTTTTTTTAAGATTTACAAATTTTAATCTTTATATTTTATTTTTCTTTTATACGGTTTGGGTTTTGCTTTATACTTTAATCTTTATACTTCTCTAAGTCGACAATGTCAGGGTATCATCATCATTGACGAAATCCGGTGGTGTGGCATGGACGTTGATGTAGCGGCCCTTTCTTTATGGCGATGGGATAGCGGTGATCTTTCTTTGCTCTTCGGATCTGAGTAGAGATCTCTTTGCACTCCGGATGTTAGCAGTATCATCGCACTCTCTCTCTCTCTTCATATCTTAAAGACGTCGTCAGGTACGTCTCTGATCGCCGATTTCTTTGTTGTAGCCGGTCGTCGTGATGACGATGTTGTATGAGGTGGTCGTTGTTTATATTGAATTGATTTGCCTATTGCCAACTTCATAGCTGTATTTGGTTACCAATCTTAGGGGTTTTGATGAAACCCTAATCTTTGTGGTTTTTCCGGTTAAGTAGTGACGACGACTGTTAATATTTCGGTCGTTAGATGCAGTTGCTCCGACCAGACCCTTCTAAGGCGATGATGGTTACAAATTTTTGGGTTATCCCAGTTTGGTATCTATCCGGTTCCTTTGCCCTCTTTTGGGTAGCGATTACTTTCTGTTTATTGGAGGTGAAAGGCTGTGATGATTTTTTTTCCTTCTTAGTTCTTGACTGCCAGGCTATGGTGGGCAGCAGGCATAAAACTTTTGTTTGTTGCAACTTGCAACCCTCATTGCGATCGGTGCCAATTTTATGATGAATGAGTTAAATCTGATCAATAAGTAAAATTTGAGCCTTATATCTACTCTTTCTTCTTATGATTCATGTTCTTTTTACTTACATGTGTTATTTTTTTTTTATACTTTTCACAATTCTTGGGTGTGGTTACAGTTTTAGTGAAGGTTTTATAACTATTGGTTTTTCAATGATTATGTTTGATTTCAATTTATGTTGCTAAAAAGACATACTAAACAAACTGTTTGCCAACTTTGTTCTTTATTTTAAGCAAATTTTACAGAAGTTAATTACTACTGTTGTGTTGGCTGAAGACAAGCAAAAGAGAAATGAGTCGAGGAATTAAAAATGGCGGGTGGCATATATGGAATGATGAAGCTGATTGCTTTTCATTTATTTTTTTACTTTCTGTTATTATCTTTGCATTATTATCTTATGAAGATTTGTGTTATTATCTTTCTGTTTTAACTTTTAAAGTCCCACATATATAGTAAGGCTGTGGCTGCTCCGTTTACGTTTGCTGTTGCTGGGTGCGATTTTATTATCAAGTTGGGTCTGGTGGGCTTCAAGCCAGCGGTTGACGTCGGGTGTTTTGTGAGGTGTTGGTCCATGGGTGTCTTTGCTCTTTTGCTGCTCTTTCTTTGTAATGTTGTTTTATTCAAACTGTGTAATGGCTCTATGTCCAATGTTTTGCTGGATCGGTTTAGTGTTAATTATGTTATCGTTAAAAAAAAAAAACACAGTAAGGCTCAGATTTTGGAATGACTATTATGCCATTTCTTCCCGCATAGTAAAGGAAATTTCTTGGCCGGCCAAATGAATGTACTTTGATCAAATGTAAATAGCTATGAAACATGAAACTAATAGCAGCTATGAAACATGAAACTAATGAGTTAACATATAATACCCGACACTCACAAAAACACAACGAATACGATGGTTTGCCGTAACACGCGGATGGGCAAAATGCTCGTTTTAATTAAAAATGATGATTAATAGAAAACACACAAAGAAAAAACCACAATTCTCTAAATTGTCTATTATTACAGATTCGATTATTGTTTTCTATTATTATTATTATTATTATTGTTATTATTTGTACAATTTTCTTTATTTCGGATTCAATATTGTTTTATAATTATTTTGTTAATAAAAGCCTCTATAATATTTTATGGTATAATTGAATAACAATTTCGACAATCAATTTTATAACTTTATAAGCCAGATTGGATATTAATAATCTAAATTATGAGTTATTAACTGATAGTAATTCAAATCATTAGTTTAGCCAATAGCAATACCAACCTTCATTTTCGTTGTCATGGTCAATCCCAGTAGCATTGTAATTATACATTTATATGAATGTGTGATTAGTACACTACTGGAATTTCATTTGACAATGAAAATGAAAATTAAAATGATATAGACCAAACTAATAATTTACATTATTATCGACATATATATTATAATTTATAGTATTAAAATTTAATTTGCCTTTTTATAACAACTTATATCAGAACACATACCTATATTTTTTTAACAAGTCATGCATATATGTTTTGGTAACTCATAGCTCTTTTTGTGTAATTAATTCTCATATCAATTTAAAAAAAAAAAACTTTTTTATTTTACAACAAATAGATTTACCGCTACATAGGCAAGGACAAACTCCTAAATACATTTAGTAATTCATATCAATATTAGTAGTTTTGACATATATTATCCATATATATTTCTTTAAAGCCCTATTAACTTTAGATTCATTGTTTTGGGTAGAATTAAACCAAGATGGGCTTTTTATTTATTTAGTTAAATAATTAACTTTAAATATAGACAATATTCCTTTTTTTATTATATTTCAGTTGTTTTCATACACCTCATTTTGTTTGCATTTAAATAACATTATACATAGCTATAGAAAATCATTATAATTAAAATATATATTTTTCAAAAAAGAGGTATGGTTGTCTTCATGCTGCAAACCTAATTTCACTTTTCTTTTACCGGACTCCAACCTTTTATTAACCAAAATATATAATATTCTCCAACTTTATTAGTTTATATTTAAAGCCCAACATTAAATAATTTATTTTTTCCTTTTTTAATATATTTTATAATTTTAATTCATATTTTGGACAATCCTGAGGAACCAAAATTGCTTTATCATCTAAAACAACCACAATTTTCCATAAATCTCAGAAAACAAATCAATCTTTATCTTCTCATACCACCCAATTATCCCTGAAATTTCTAAAAGGTTTTCTTTATTAATTTAAAAAAAATTATTAATCATCTTCCTCATTCTGTCTAATCTTCATAATTTTCTGTAAATTTTCATTTGAAAGGCTCTGTTTTTCTTTTCTTTGAACTCTTCAAGATGAAAACCATTTCCCAGGTTTTTGTTTGTTCTAAACATATTTACAGTTTTTAATCTTTTTTATTTAATTTTTCCTTTCTGGGTTTTGGGTTTTAGGTTCTTCTGGAAAAGAAAAACTGTAAAATCTCATTTAAAATTTTACATTTCTTTTGAAAATTAAAAAAAAAAAGTAATTATCATTTTCTTGTTTGATGATTGAGAAAAGTGAAGAGATGAATAATACTGGTGCTATAGTGGTTGGATCAGAAGCCCCTGCCAAGCTCCCCACCACCGGATCAATTCCTCAATCCATCACAAACCAATTGGCTACATCTTCGCCGCCGTACCCGGCGGCGCCACCACCGGCCGGCGTAACACCCTTGACGGAAAAGAAGAAAAGAGGCAGACCCAGAAAGTACGGTCCAGATCAGACCATCATCAAGGCTTTGTCTCCAAAACCCATCTCATCCGCTGCACCGCCGGTCATCGATTTCTCCGCCGGAAAAAGTGGCAAAATCCGCCAACCCTCCGCCGGAAAACACGAACACCGACAACCAACCAGAGAAACTGAATCTTTAGGTAATAAAGACTATCTTTTGTTGTTAAAGTTGGAGTCTTTTTGTATTTGTGAAGTGGGTATTGCTTTTGCTGATAAAACAGTTTCAAGAATTTTGAAGGGGTTTCATTGAAGTGGGACCTAAATGAATATGATGTTAATAGATAGTTCTAGAAGCTTTGTGTGTGTGGAAGTTGGTGTGTGAATTAAGAGAATCTTGAAACAGATGATTCTAATTTTGTTGCTTACCTTTTGGGATATATATTTACAGACAGTCATACATTCATATATGTATACATGACAAGAAAGAACAAAGAACTAGAGAAGGGGATAAAGATAGGGTTTTTTTTAATCTTTTTGACAAAATTAAGGTTTCAAGAACTTTAATTAGATGTATGATGTATAGTTGTGTCACTCTCCATGGTGTGGGGTTTGTTTGTTGGCTACAAGTTCTTGTCTGTCAAACAGTGGGGTTTCTTGAACATATTTTCTGTCTGTCATACATTTGGGTTTTGGTCTCATTGTTATGTCAAATGTTGTGAAAACTTATCCGGTTTTATTTACTCAATGTAACACGGGTCGTTTACCTGAATAACGACATTCTTTGATCATTGTTTTTGGTCAGGTGATCGGGTTTCAAGCGCAGTTGGTGCTAACTTTATGCCTCATATCATCAACGTTGACACTGGAGAGGTAAAATTTGTATTTTCGACTCATTCGGGTTCTGAAAAGTTTTGCGTGGGATTAATAGTTGTTTTTGTTGGAAATAAATGTTTTTCGGGCCCATTAGGATGTGACAATGAAGGTTATATCGTTTTCTCAACAAGGACCGCGTGCAATATGCATTTTGTCTGCAAATGGCGTAATCTCCAGTGTTACGCTTCGTCAGCCCGACTCCTCTGGTGGTACATTGACTTATGAGGTGATAAATTGACCTGGTTTGACTTTTTACCGCTTGTCGTTTTACTCGTCCTGTTTACAGGGTTTGATCTTTCGTTTCTCATCAGGGTCGTTTTGAGATACTTTCTTTGGCGGGGTCTTTTATTCCCTCGGAGAGTGGAGGCATAAAAAACAGATCTGGTGGGATGAGTGTTTCTCTGGCAAGTCCTGATGGGCGGGTCGTTGGTGGCAGTGTGGCGGGTCTTCTAGTGGCCGCCAGCCCTGTGCAGGTATATTTCCATCTCCCTCATTCGATTGTGTTTATAGTTTTATACTTCCGGAATTCATGTTTTTGATCATCTTCTCGGGTGTTCGTCATAAACCAGATTATAGTAGGAAGTTTCTTGACGGGCGTCGAGCAGGAACAGAAAACCACCAAGAAACACAGACCCGAAAACATAACCATCGCCATCCCGACTACGGCTGTGGTTCCAGTTCCGGTCCCGGTTCCATTTTCGGTACCGACATCATCACCAGCTCATGCACTGGCACCGGCTTCTGAGACTAGAGAGCCGAATTCTGCTAAACAAAATGTATCGTCACCTTCGTTTCGTGGAGATAATTGGTCTTCCTATAATGCCCCCGAGTCTCGGATTAGGCCGACTGACATCAACGTGAATCTCGAGTAGTTACTTACAGCGGGTGAGTTGGTAAACCGAGTACTGCGATGAATCTCTCTTTAATTTGGGTGTTTGTATGTAAAACTTGTTTCTGGGTGTTTTTAGTTTGAAGTTTGATAAGTTGATAGGAGATTTGATGGTTAGGATTAGTTTTTCAGTAGAAATTTGTGTTGATTTGGAATTTTTCCAGTTCATCTGAGTTATTTTATGAAAATTTGATCCTAGAAGTTGTGTTTGTTCGTAAACTTGTCACCAATATCTGATATAACAGTCACCAAAGTCCAAAGACGAGTAGATCCGGGTGATGTGATCAAAGTTTTTACAAATTTAGTTAAATCCATGTTGACTAATGAGATCAATTGAAAAATCAAAGTTTTATAAATTGAGCTAAATCAACATTTGCCAACGGGATCAATTGATAAACCGACCCGGTTAATCTGAAGTATTCACATCTCATTTCTCATCATGAAAATTGTTTAAATTATTTATACTTCACATCTCATTTCTTATCGTTAACCTCATCTTCAAATTTTTTATGAAAAATTGTTTATATTATTTATATCTTATTGTCCATCTCTATCTTTTAAATATCACTCTTCTTTAAATTTATATTAATATTTTATTCAACCTTTAACATCTCATTCTTTATCTATGTATTCCTTATCACTATCATTATTTTTCTTTTAGTGTTTGAAATACAAATCATAATTGTTAAGGTACAAAGATTAATGCTTGACGTACATTCTCTAAAATTTAAAGATGTGAATTTGAACCTCTATATGTGGAGAATTATTAAATTTTGACCTTTATATTTTGGAGACGGAGATGAAGAAGATTGAAGTGGAGGAAAAGATATAAAAGATCACAAAAATATAAAGATGAAGATGGATATGAAGAATACGTTGTGAGTGCTTCTTATCTTATCGTCATAATTTGAAAATAGCCAATAAGAGCATTCACACTAAGTTGTTTATCCTCATCTTTATATTCAACTATAGGTAACATATATTTTTTGAAGATGCAGATGAAGAAGATTGAAGTGGAGAAAAAAATATCAAAATCTTCAAACTTTAAAGACGAAGATGGATATGAATAATTGTTGTTTTAGATATATTTATTTTATCGATTTAAAAATTAATTGTTTCTTTCAAATCAATATCAAATTAATAAATTAATAAATGAATAAATAAACGGATTTGTCATTTAATCTGACAATATATTTTAAAACTATTATCTTATGAAGTAGGACTCCAATAAAGAAGCAAGGCCATGTGAACAAAAGAAAAGTTGGTCAAAGACTTTTATGTTCTCTTTAAGGGTGTTTTATATTTATTTTTAAAGATTTTTATTT
>JBCNJP010000010.1:115308367-115386470 GCA_039602395.1 Deinandra increscens subsp. villosa
TAAATTGTTGTGTTAGCCGTTTAATAAAAGTTAAAATAAGTAAAATTTATAAATTAAATTAAAACTTGTATTAAACAATAAAATATTTTTGTCAAGTGGTTAAGATGAGATATGAAAAAACATTAAAATAGGGTGATATTCGGTTCAAGTTCCACTTATGATAAAAATATGGGTTTTCTAGGTTGAGTCATTAAGTTTTCTTATCTATGGTTGGTTTCTTTCTGAGGGTGATCTTTTGGTCCTGTATTCGAGGATTTTTATTTTGTCTTTAACGACTTAAAATGCCTAATTTTATTGTCACCCAACGGGGTTTGAGTCCCCACAACATGAAAAAGCTATGTCTAATTTAACACCATGATACCACTAGGCTAGAGATCCTTTGATAACTATACCTCTATTAAGATGATAGGTTTGATTTCATGAACTCTATCCTCGTTAAAATGGAAGGTTGGATTTTATGAAGAACTCCGGATAAATTACTTTTATGCTTTACGATCTATGAACTAATCTTGATCACTAATTCATGCAATTGAAGATAGATCTAGTTATATGATCTAAATCCCATTAATAAACGAGTCACACTTATAAGTGGTCAATGAACAACTGCTATGAATTGTACGTGCTATTAAAGTATAACATATTTACGATAAAAGTAAAGACAATATAACTGGTACAAAATCATAAGTTTCTTTTATCAATATGTAAGGTTGAAACGCTATCGACACGTTAAAAACAACTAAAAAAACCAGTGAGTCCAAGATATAAAAAATCATATTATTTAAAGCTTTAAAGAAAAACTGCTAATTATAGTAATGCTATAATTATAAAAGAATTTATTACAAAATTAAAACCAATAAAATTAAATTTACATAGAAATATTCAACTATTAAACTCATAGATTCATTTAAGAATATATAGAATTTTCTATATAAAAATAATAATCTTTACTATTTAAATGATTTCTTACTATTTTAGAAACTTATTGCTTCAATATATATACGAGTCATTCCCAAAGGGAGACAATTAACCCAAAAGCCTGCTTCACTGCATCTTTCTAGAGAGAGAGAGATATCTCGAAGGAGAGAGAGAGAGGGAAAGAAACAGAGCTTTCATGGCGGTTTAGTCGATAAAGCTAACAATTTCTTCAAAATTGGGCTCTCTGTTATCTGTACTCTTTTGTTTTGTTTCTTTGTGATCCGCCTCATTATTTCCCTCCATAAACACCACTTGAAACCGAAGGTTTTGATCCATAGTTTCTGCAAATTAGTTCGCCGGAGAAGACTAGAAAATGATGCAGATGGAGCGGAAACCGTTTCTGGAAGAGTACGAGAAGCTAATTGTTCGTATGAATACCCCCAGGTCAGTTAATTATCTCTGAATCATCGTTTCGCGTTTTTGATTTTAGGGTTTTTTATGTTTTCCGGACCAATTCCGAAGATCAACCTACGTTTAGTTTACAATACGGTCTTCCAGAAGTTTTATCGCGATTCAATTTTGACTTTTCAACTCACCTTTTGCCCTAATTTTGAAATTTGAAATCTAATTTCGTTTCATACTCTGCTTTTCGCTGACTTGTTTTGTTCAATTTGCCAGGGTGATGATTGACAATGCTGGTTGTGTAGACGCGACGCGCATCATGGTAAATTTGAAATGTTCTTCATCAATTTGTGTATATTTTACAAATTTCTATTCAATCTATGAAATTTTGTTAAATCCTGCTTTAATTCCATATCTAATTTGGAATGATTTCAGATTGATAGTGCGAGAAACGATGGGATTCTTCTCGAGGCAGTTCAAGTCCTCACAGATCTAAACCTTTCCATAAAAAAAGGTTATGTTTCCTCAGATGGAAGATGGAACATGGATGGTAAGCATATTTTAAATTTTGAGTTAGCATATTCAATCACTCTTCAATTTTGCAACTTTTGGTTACTTATTTGGGTTAATTTCATGATCTACAGTCTTCCATGTCACCAATTTGGATGGCAACAAATTAACAGATGATAGCATCATCAATTGCATTGAACAGGTGAATAAATGACTTCCCTTTTAATTAATGGATGAATTTGGACTGATAAATAGTAATATTATTATGTAATTATTGTAATACAGTCACTTGGAACCATTCATAGCACAACATCAAAGTCCTCTGATGGAATGACAACACTAGAACTAACTGGAACAGATAGAGTTGGGCTTTTATCCGAAATCTTTGCGGTTTTATCTGATCTCAGCTGTGATGTGGTTGAGTCGAAAGTATGGACACACAACGGCCGAATCGCAGCCATAATTCACTTGAAAGATTGTGATTCGGGGTCTCCAATTGAAGACTCCAAAAAGATTGACAGAATTGAAGCGCGGTTGAAGAATGTCTTGAAAGGGGATAATGATATCAGAAGTGCTAAAACTTCAGTTTCAATAACAGCAGTGACTCACACAGAAAGGAGGCTTCACCAGATGATGTTTGCAGATCGCGATTACGATAGAACTCCAATTATAAAGACTCATGCTAGCTATTCCCCGTTGGTATCTGTACAGAATTATTCAGAAATCGAGTACTCTGTAGTGAACATTCAGTGCAAAGATCGACCCAAGCTTTTATTCGATGTCGTTTGCACTCTAACTGATATGCAATATGTTGTTTTCCATGCAACTATCAATACCAGAGAAGATGTAGCATATCTGGTACTTATTCTGTTATCCATATGATGAATTCATATTGGGTTTTTGTTCGTTTTGTTAAAGTTAGAATCTTTTTCATGTTTTTTTTTTCAGGAGTTCTTCATCAGACATAAAGATGGAAGCCCAATAAGTTCAGAAGCCGAAAAGCAACGAGTAATCACGTGTTTAAAAGCTGCTATTGAAAGAAGGGCGCCCGAGGGTGTGAGGCTTGAACTATTCAAGCCCGACAAACCCGGGCTATTGGCCCAAGTGACTCGGACGTTTAGAGAAAACGCAATGAATGTAACACAGGCTGAAATATCTACTACAGTGGGTATGGCTTTAAACATATTCTATGTAACGGATGCGATTGGAAACCCTGTGGATTCGAAGGTCGTGGAGTCGGTTATGGAGAGAATCGGGTCGGGTTACTTACGAGTGAAGGAACTACCTTTGATGTACCATCAGAAGGCACATAGTGATGAGCAAAACACAGGTGGTATTGGTGGTGCAGTTTTGCTTTCACTTGGTAGCTTACTAAGGAGGAATCTATACAATTTGGGGTTGATCAAATCATAAGTATGCATCAAAGGGTTGTACGTCATGCATTAGTGATAGTACTGTCTGGAAAGGTATAGGGCATGCATGGTTTTTGGTTTTAGTGTTTTGTACATAAAAAATAGTAGAGGGGAAGTGATTTGAGATGGTTGGTTACTTGGTTGTGGATACACATTAGGTTTTTATGGGTGAATAGGGTAAATCTTTTATATATATATATATATATAACTAGTAATTTTAGATAAATTCATTTCTAATACATTGGTTCATAACTAATTTCTAGCTTTTTTATTTATTTATTTTGAGGTCTGATTAACTATCTATAACTTCTAATTTTACTAATTTAATCCCTTATCAATGAAATATGATTCAAAGAATTTACCGAGAAGATTAGGAGTAGATTTGTTTTCAAAGAAAGAATTGATATCATACGTACAAGAACACAAGAACAATATAGTCTTTGGTTTCATTAATTATTTAGTAGGCTAATAAAATAAATTCATGACTGAATCATAAAAATCGAATAAGCCCAAAGTGGGCTTGAAAAAAGATGAATTCTCTGTGAGGACTTCAATGCTTGACGTATTTTTCATTTTTTTTCCTATCACAGCCTACTTTTAAGTTCAAAACTAATACTGAATCTAGGATCACATTGTTACAACTAACTATAGTACAAAATCTTTTAAACTAACAATTAACTAGCAAGTTATTTGTTTAGTTCACCATAATTTGAAATGGAAAAGGAAAGCACACCATATTACCACATGATAAAACAAACCAAAAGGGCTAATTTGGCTTCTTATGGCCACATTTTTGTTATTGTAGGTCGAATATTAGAATGGCCTGCTTTTATTTTTTCAAGGAAAGAAAAACAGGAAATAAGCATTAAACTTATTATTCAACATTTATGTTATATAGATAGGATTAAATACTAATTGTTTATTTTGTTAATGCATTATTATATTCTATTGGTTAAAAACTAAATGAAACCAAAGTCCTTTAGATTGTACATTAGTGCAATACTGGTTGGTTTTAATTAATTGCTAGTTGCATTACTTTTTAGATTAATATATTGTAAAATGCCTACTCAACACCATGTTATGTTTGAATACACTTTTGTTTCTTCCTAAATATCTCTAAACTAATGCATGGAATGTTTAAACACATTTATTTCTTAATCCATAGACTTCTAACTAATAAACTCGTACCTTTCTATAAATTATCATGCATAAAGGTTGAAGGTGATAACATAGGAGCACTAAAAAAAATATCATAATCTTCTGATGTTGTGTATAAAAAATATAATGATAATGGTTCGGAAAAACATTATTTTTGTGCAAGTTTTAAATTTATAAAACACGATAACTAACAATCACCATATACCACACACGTCAGGGCAAGTGCACTCATCGTTATCGTAGTATAGTGATAGTAAGATATCGAGGTCATCCAATGATACATGTGGGCTATTGATACCGAATCTTCCTCAACGTCTAGCCAAATCTAAACGAAGCGTCTATTTGGACATCCCTATACGCTGCGTATGATACAATACGCAGCGTATAAGACTTTTTACCGACAAAGTTACAGACCTGACATTCTCTGACATGGAATTTACCTATACGCTGCGTATAACACAATACGCAGCGTATAGTAAACTGAATAAATTTGGTGGTTTTGTGTTTGTGTTTGTTTACCTTTATTTTTTTTAAATTATAACAAATAGTAATTTTTATAATTTCACCGTACTAGAAACCTAAATAGTAATTTTTATAATTTCACCGTACTAGAAACCTAAATACTAATTTTTATAATTTCACCGTACTAGAAACCTTAAGTTGTAATTTTCATAGTCAACCTATACGCTGCGTATTGTTAAAGAATTGGTTGAAGAGCGTATTGTAATTTTCAGGTCTGTAACACTTTTCAGTAATTATTTATTTAACAAAGTCCAAGTTCACAGTTGGCACCTTTTACCTCCAATCCATTGCCCAAACCTTCAATAGATTTTTGGAGCTTTTTGAGACTGCTCTACCTCGTGGGTTTGACTGTTTGGGTGATAAGTTTGTGATTAGGGATAGCAAGATCTTAAAGTTGGATTATAGTAGTGATGCATTGCATTCCATCTTTACTGAAATGATTAGCATACTATTTTTTAGCAAAGGCCCGAGAGAAGCTTTTTAACACCCTGCATCCAATGTTTTTTTTAATTTTTATGTAGTGAAGGCTTTAGTCTTAGTTTGGAGGATTTTGTTATTTCAAAGGATGCTATAAGAAGCATAGAAGACCAACTACTAGAAGTTGCACCTATCACTTGAGCTCTAATTACAATGAGGTAATTGACATGCAACTCGAGAAAAATCTTCGGGCATGTAAGAATCCCATCTCTGAATTTATTCTAAGATTTCATCCATGGGTAAGAGATGTGGTCATCTGCTATGATGAAATTGTGAGAAATGATTGTAGGAACTCAGTAATCCAATTTGAGTACGGGGCAATGACAAATAATCTGTTCGATGCTGGTGAACCATTTGGAGTATTGGCTGCAACTGCCATGTCAAAGTCTGCATATAAGGCGGTTCTTGATTCTTCTCCAAAGTAGCAACAACTCATGGAATATGATGAAGGTAATTTATTTACCCCTAGTTCTTCTTAATTACATGGTTAAAAGGTGAAACTAATAAATCCTTCTCTGCTTTCCACTATGTAGGAGATTCTGCAATGTGGAGTGAATTTTAAGAATGTTCATAATGATCGACGGGTTGTGCTTTATTTAAAAGATTGTGATTGTGGGAAGGAACATTGTCGTGAGAAAGCAGCATATAAGGTTAAAAATCATCTGCGAAAAGTCAGCCTTAAGGACGTGGATGTGGAATTTTTAATAGAGTAATTTCTTATTCTCTACTGTTACCTATTAGTCTTTTCCAGTTAATATTTATTGAAGAATTGAATCTGTTATGTTTTAATAATGTTAGAACATTGTTTCTGGCTGTATAACTCTCATGTTCTTTAAAATTTTACCCACAGATATAGAAGACAGCAAGGAACAACTGATGCTGTAACAGATGATGCTGGGCTTGTTGGTCATGTTCATCTTAACAAGGTTCTCTCTCTCTATGTATATTATAATTATCAATGTTGCAAGTGCTTACTGAGTAAAATTAATAGGGTTCACAAAGTTTTCTCCTTATTTTCTCTATAATATATTTGTGCAGACACTGTTGAAGGATTCAAATCTTAGCATGGAAAAGGTTCTTGCAAAATGTGAAGAAACTCTGATTTCGTTTCGCAAAAAGAAGAAAGTGGGCGAGCTATTCAAGAAAATAGCTATATCCTGCAGGTATGTTTTATGGCCTTTTTTTTCTTTCTTTCTTTCTTTTGAACTATATTAGAATAACATATACATGTGGGTGTGGAAAAACCTACAAAAAGGTTGAGCAGTCAATGTGGTTGGGTTGAATAACTATACTAATGTCTATGGTTTCTGTTTTGTAGCGAATGTTCATTTCAGCAACAGTCATCTGAATGGACCCCATGCTTACAGTTCTTTTGGCTAGGCATTCCTGATATCCATTTAGAGAAGACTACACAAAAGTTTGCCGATGATGTTTGCCCCGTTCTTTTAAATTAAGTTATAGAAGGTATAACTTTTAATTATGCTTGTTTATGTCGGGACCTTTTTATTTAAGTGTTAATGATGGGTTTACGAATAACTTGCTATTGCATAGGTGATCCACGTGTCAAAGAAGCTAATATTACCTGGATAAGTCCTGAAACAACAGTGTGGATCAACAATCCTTTGAAGGATCAAAAAGGCGATTTGGCTATTGATATTGTTCTTGAGAAAGAAGCTGTCAAGAAAAGTGGTGATGCATGGAGGATAGTAATAGATGCATGCCTTCCAGTAATCCATCTGATCGACACAACACGCTCTATACGTAGGAGATTCTGCAATGTGAAGTGAATTTTAAGAATGTTCATAATGATCGACGGGTTGTGCTTTATTTGAAAGATTGTGATTATATAAACGTTGTTTAGAAATGTAAAGGTAATAATACAAATCATTCGATATCGCAATCAATCGACATCATCACAATCACAACGAACATAAAAAAAAGTACGCCATCCATCACAAGCAAACATAAAAACAAATAAAGTAGTATTCATGAGTACATCACCATAAGAAAATAAAATAAAATGAGATATCGCTAATGCTCATTAAACAAATAAAATAAAATAAAATGAGACACCGCTAATGGTCCTCCTCATCCTCATCCCCAACCATGTCATCATCATCATCATCATCATCATCCTCTGCCTCGCCCTGAGCGTCGCCCTGAGCGTCGCCCTGAACATCCGGTGCCTGTGGAAATGGAGGGTGGTCATGGTAGTCCAAACGGGCTGCCATCCCAACCATCATCTGGCACTGCCATGCCTGAATCTGAGCCATTCGATCCTGATTCCGAGCCATTCGATCCTGAATCTGAACCACTCGGTCTAAAGTCTCCCTCACAACCCGAGGCATCCTGACTGCCCTATACATATGACGCACGGCCTGCACCTCGTGCGCAACGTCCCCGGGGTTCACTCCCTGCACTCCATGATCTCCATCCTGCCGTGGCTGCGGCTGTGCCGGAGCCCCACCAGCATCCTCTGGGACCCAAACAACACCATCCCGCACCAATGTTTCTGAAAACGTTTCCAGGTGTAGATTTGGCACTTACCGAAGACACCCTGCCAATGCTTAGAAATATTTTCCCATATGTGTATCCGGCAAAGCTGGTGACTTGCCTGAGGAAACACATTATCGCAGGCATTGACAAGAGCCAACTCTCTATCGGTTACTATAACCGATGGATGGTACACATCCGTTAACGTTTCCTTTACACACTCAAGGAGCCATGTGTAATTCTCCTCGCGTTCATTGCTTAAAATTGCATGAGCGAAAAAGAATGAGCTTCCGGTGGATGTTACGCCAACCATTTCAACTAGGGGAAGGTTGAACTTGTTTGTTTTATAGGTGGCGTCCACAATCAGAACATGCGGGAATGCCCGCCAACAAGTGTAACCCAATGGACTAACGAAGAAAACATCCTGCGTTATGTCGGTTACTGGGTCCGCTCGGATGTGATACACGTATCTGTTTCTGTGAATATTGTTTATGAATATTTCCATAGGTGTCTGACCCTGCCGTCTGCTCGCCTTTATTTTATCTTGAGCATTATAGATTGTTTTTAACGTCGAAACGTTATCAGGATATTCATTCTTTATCGCTGATAAAATGTTTCGCGGTGGCATGTTTTGGGTCATAAGGTTACCAACCAAGGCATTCTCGTTAGGTCTTAATCTCCTTACGTAAGGAAGAGCCTCAAGATATGGGGTCCGCCGATGGTTATGTGAAGCGCATACAATTTCCAACTCGTATCCGGCATGGAAACCACTATATACGCCACTCAGCATGAAAGGACAGTTACATTTCTTACTACCGGTTTTTTTTACCTTGGCCACGGTTTTGTGAATGCCTGAACGATCACACTTTATCCACCCTTTACCCAGATTACCATATAATTTACTGGGGTTGGTCCGTCTTTTGTTTAGACCGTAACCATTTTCTTTGCCTTTTTGAAAAGCCCATTCGAAGAGGTCGTCAAAGGTTTTAAATATCTATACAAAACATAATTGAAAAAAAATACGATTAGTTATTTATATGTAGGAGGTTAATTACTTTGACCGATTTAATTTTGTAAAATTTAATAAATTACCTGGTCGGTACTGTAGTCGACATCCGGTGGAAATATTTTGCGTACACCGAACTCATCGTACTCATCTGTATCGGAGTCATCTTTAACAATTTCAGGGTCTTTTTCATGGAAGGCATCTCCATGATACTGATTATCGTACTGAGAAACGGCAGGGAGAGGCAATGACGAGTGATCACCGTAAAAATTAGAATATTGAGTGTCGTAATAATAACCTTCGGGTATCTATAAAAATAAAATATCGAATTAATTATTTTCATTAAGAGTAAATTATAAATACAATAACTATTTTTCGAACCCCACTGCTTGCCTGGTTTAAATCAAGCGTCGGTTCCGAAACCGAAGGGTAATGGCTTTCTATTTGAGGTGGCTCCTGATAAATAGAAAAATTAATACAAGTAAAAAATATATTAGGGTAAATATAATTATTAAGTACGAATATTAACTCTTGCCTGGTTAAGATCGATAGGCGGTTGGGAATACGACCGTTGATACGGTTGAACCGCGTATTCATCCTTCAAAAATATAATTTCCGTTGTATTATACAGAACATTATAAAAATAAGAGTTTAAAATGAATATAAAATCGCTTACGTTTTGTGGCGGATGGTTTAAATCGAGAGGCTCGTCATCGCCATTTCCGAATATATTCCAAAGCGACATTATAATAACAAAATTTGTAGTTTTTAAACAACCTGAATGATAACTGCAATTAAAGAACCGACTGAATATTGGTGGTCCTGCAATTCTACTGCATTTCTATATATAGCTAAAAGTTTGCTTCGTATTTCCAAACGACGAAATGCAAAGATTCGATATCAATCGAATTATCTTACACCGGTTTCGTCGGCAGGGAATCAATGATCACCCCCACTAAATACGCAGCGTATTAAATTATACGCAGCGTATTGAACACCTATACGCAGCGTTTTAGCCCATACGCAACGTATAATTTCCAATAATTCCTCTGGTGCGCCTGCAAGCTTACTGTGCATGCACAGTCTGATAGGATGGCATGCATGATTAAAGTAATACGCAGCGTATTGTCTAATACGCTGCATATGTCAATTTTTTGAATTCTACCGATGGTTATAAGTAGAGTGGCTATCAACAGAGGTATACATCACCAAATATATACCGTTTATAAAAAACGACCCTAATCTCCCTACGTACCTCACAAATACAGCATGAGTTTCGGAACCAGATCGTGGACGATTCGATCGACTAACGAAAGTTACCTGGGTTTAATCGTGGAGGATGCATACAACTGTAATCCAAGATATTTCACTTTAAATATATATCATTACGGTCATTTTACTGATTCACCGGGCAGGAGATACGTGGAAGGCTGCTGTACATTGGCGGATTACTGCGATGTAAATGAGTTTAGATTCTATGATATGAGTCTAATCATGCCACATCTGGGGTATGAAAATACAAACAACATGTGGTTTTATTATAGGAACCCTTATCTTAATCTTGACAGTGGCCTCGAACCGTTAACAAATAACATGGACGTTGGTCGTCTTATTTCTTTCATAAATGAAGACATCAGAAGTGTTGACGTCTACGTCATTGACAGTGAGCTGGGAGCAAAGACTGAAAGAGACTACCGGAAGACCCGGGTGAAATGGGAAGCCTCAAGCTCCAAGGCAACAAAAAAACTTTTTTAAATTGTTAAGAATTTAATGTGTTTGTGTTTTAGGGGCGTTATAAGAATTTAAATTGTTAAGAATTTAAAGGGATAACTTTTTTAAATTGTTAAGAATTTAATGTGTTTGTGTTTGTGTTAAGAATTTAAATTGTTAAGAATTTAAATTGTTAAAAAAACTACGGTGGGGCGTTATAGGGGGGTTATAGAGGAGAGGGTGGCGAGGGGCGTTAGCCCTTTAACGCCGAGAAGATGAGGTGAATAAAAAAAATAGCCGTTCAACGGCTAAATTTTTTACCGTAAATTTTTTACCGTTGAGGGTTTTATTTTTTTTAATTTAAACCCTCTTTTACCTATAAATACCCCACTTTAAACATCTCACACACCACTCCAACTCCTATCTACTTCCCTCTCTACTTCTATTCTTCTACTATATATACCCCATCTATTTTATAAACTTTCACAAACATTCACAATGAATATGGATAGTTGGAATACCGAAGAGGACGTAGCGGTGGCAAAATCTTTCGTTAACGTCGCACACAATTGGAATGGTGGACGTCCCCGAAACGAGTTTTGGCCTGCCGTGATTGATGACTTCAAACGGCGACGTGGTGTGGAAGATGTAAACGGGTACGTTATCAGGGCGAAATGGTGGGCCTTGCAATCGAACGCACTAACTTTTAATGATATCTATGTACGACTCGAGCGACAATATGGCGCGGAGGGTATAAGCTCAGTGCTGCGAAGGTCGTTGAGCGAGTACAAAACTGAAAATGGCGAGAGCTTTGTAAACGCAGGCGTTTGGGCTTATTTGAGGCCATACATCAACAACCCCGAAGATCCTATTTTCACGTTTAATCGTTATATATAGGCGTTCGTGTTTTCTTTTAAGTTGTGATGTTTTAATTTATTTTGTTGTCTTTTATTTTATTTTTAATGAAAAAACTTTTTAAATTGTTTTCTTTTAAGTTGTAGGTTTAAATGAAAGAGAAATTATGTATACGCTGCGTATTGCCAAAAACGCAGCGTATAAGCCCTACGCAACCCTAATCCTGGTTGGGAAATGATTATGTCTTGATTACAACATTCCATACGCAGCGTATGTCGTAAAACGCAACGTATGGAATGTCTGTCATATTAATTAGTTCTATATACGCTGCGTATTGGGTTATACGCAGCGTATATAGATGTTTAATTAGCAGCACCCAATCTAAAAGTTGGTGGATAAAAATAACTGAAAATAAAGAGAAAACAAAAAAACAAGTTTTGGTTAAATTCAATCAAAGATAATGTCACATCACATGGGATAACTCGCCAATGGTGTAATTGGTAACTTTATTATATATAAACTTTCCAAAATATTGTTATATATCGTTACCTCGGATATGTTGTCATGAATTAGCAAGAGAACAACTCATACAACAGATTATTTTATTAAATAAAAATCTATTATAAGGAGTAGTGGCCAGTTTCCTCCCATGCACCGCTATCGCGCATACAAAGTGGTAAAATATTACCAAGCCAGAATCTCAAACCAATACCTCTAAACCGCTCTCCCACGAATAACGTGTTATTTACATAGACATAAAAATATGAATGCACTGCTTTTCATGAGGTGTGAACCATTGTCAAAACAGATCCCCATCCTCTAACCGGTTCTCATTTACCGATTAATGCACTTTCGATGGCGCAATGGTCCATGGTACGCAAGGTAAATTTTGTTTTTTAAGATCCAATAGTAAACTTTCAATATAAAGATTAGTTTCAAAGTCATTATTACACACCTTTAAGATAGTTTATATTCGTTTCCATAAAGTGAGTGTAAGTTTTAGCCTAGCGTGACTTTAAGAATTTGCTTGAACAAAGATTAAAAGTTCATAGACAAACATAAACATTTTTGTATTAAGTTAACGTAGTCTTGAATAAAAGAAGCAAAACTTGAAGAGGAATTACTCAAAAATGAAAATGAGAGAGAAAAGGAAAGAATTGAGCTAGTTGAAATGAAGAAGGAGGCTTGATATTTATAGATTCCTTGATCTGGATGAGACACGACCCTTGCCAAAGAGGCACGGCCTGTGTCTGCCAAAACTCAACGAATCTTCACGATCTGCAAATCTTGTACGTATGTATATGTCAGAGAGGCGCGACCCATGGTCAACCGAGACACAAGTCGCGTTGTCTGAGAATTGCCACGTGCTGAAACACACAATCAAGCACTTTGTCCATTTTACAAGAGGAGGCACAACCCGTGCCAATGAGGCATGACCTGCGTTGGGTCCAAAATCAATCTTTTGTCATTTTCTTCGTTTTCTTGTGTCTTTAACTTCTTTTGTGATTTTGGCCCTAGATAACTCTGAAAACTAAAATGAAACAATATCATACTGTTTTCTAAATAACCAGTCCAAATATAACCGTTTATGAGGAATATTTAATATAAAAACATATATATTTTTGTGTGCACATCAAATATCCCTACACTTGAACTTTTACTTGTCTTCAAGCAAAACTCTGAAATATGGCTCGAAACCTCCCAATGGATTAGTAGAAGAGAATGTTAACCCGTTTGTTAAGATTTTGAGCTTTTCAAAAGGTCCTCAACTTACTTCATCTTTTATTTTTCATTGATTTTGTTTTATTTTTGTTGTTGAAATATTTACAGGTATAGCAAACCTACTAAAAGTTTAGGTTTATACAACCTTACACACCTCACAATAGATCAGTTGTTGGAGTTATGAAATCTGTGAAGACCGTGGTACCCTTAAGGCTATGTGTAATGGTGAAAAACTTGCCACGTAGGATGACACGAAAGATGTGGTGCTATGGTTTAAAAAGATGTAGTGAGTTAATGATAGTGTGACTGATGGTGTAAATGAGGTGTAGTTATTTGAGTGGTGGAAAAAACATAAATATAATATAACAAGGCACCACCACACCACCACACCAACACCACCATAATGCCCCTACTTGCAGCGTACATAGCGTTTTCAGACGTGAAAGGCTTCAAAATGCCTTATCACGCGACAATTACACACAGTCTAAGATTTAATTTTGTGGCCAGTGGCTCCCCAAAAAGCGTAAGAAGGCTAACTTAGACCATGCCATATGGGTTATTAATGGTGTCATCGCCTTCTGCTATAGTCTGGTCTTCCTCTCAACAACAGCTCCCTACACAAATCAGTTTGATTTTTTGGAAACGGGAATGGGATAATCTGAAGGATTTTTTGGGGTGACGAACCGGTTTATGTCTGATGAGAGTGTTTGAGTTGGGTTGGTGTTTGGGATGATCGGATCGGTTATAACTCACCTTGGCTTCAAACTCATGCCTAAGCTCATGGCTTTATAAACTGTTCAAGGCTTATGAGTGCAAACAACAACTTTCAATTCTTTCTACAACCCATTTAAAAATACTTCCAACATGCGCTTTCTAGTTTGTTTGATGCTATGTACGTGCTCGTCACGACCCCTTCCTACTTGCGACAAGGTATGGCTTTTGAGTTCTGCATTTGGTCTTCCATGTCTCTAAGGATTCCAGTTGAGCAAAAATGACAATGAGCCGAGTAGCGATTAGATCTAACTGTGAGAAAGTGCCATCAAGTTAAGAAAAATTAAGGGTATTCAGATTTCAGAGTTTATTGCACCATTGTTGCTTCGATTTCCCAGCAGTGGAACTAATTGGTACACACTCTGATTTAGGAACAACAAAAACAATCTAATAGATTTCAGAGCTTGCCTCCTATTTCACAACATGTATACATATTATCTATTCTAAGTGTGACAATATACAAGAGTTATAGTTTTGCACCCTATACTATACAAGAATGACAATATACATATATATTCTAATATACTCATTCAATCTAAGGAGAAGGGTCACAAATACTTAGACGACTGAAACAAAAATCATAAAATAAAGCTCTTGGGAGACCCTTTTCAAAAATATCTGCTAGCCGGTATCGTGACGGAACGTGGAGAACATGGTGTTGAATTGAGTTTTCGAACATGTAAATGGCACTCACGTCTTGACAATAAACCAGGGAAGTGCGCTTGGGAGGTCGACCCAATTCGAGAAGGAGGTTTCAAATCCAACAAACGTAACGTACATGAATCCACTGTACCCGGCCATCTACAACTACAAGGACGAAGGGCTTCGCCTAGAAGATTCACCCATATATTGTGAAGACTTATCCATAAATCAGTAGAACTTACTTTTTTTTAATAGCAACACCCAGATAATAAAACTTAAATGAAAGATAAATACGATTGTAGTTATTGAATATTGTTATATATTTATTACTCAAACCTACTTTTTTTAATAGCAACACCTATGTTTTTGTTTTTGTAGGATATATTATTAACACTTGTACTTTACATGTTTTGACCGGAAACACACGATTTACTATCTACTATCCAATCCAATTGTGCTCTTAGAGAGATTACTTTATCCTAATTAACTTTCTAGTTGACCAATTTTTTGGAAATGGAAAATGAAAGCACAACATATCACCAAATGATAAAACAAACTAAAAGGGCTACTTTGGATTCTTATGCCCAGCAATTTTGTTATTGTAGGTCGAATATTACAATGGCCTGCTTTTTATTTTCAAGGGAAAAAACAAGAAATTAGCAGTAAAATATAATTTTTGATTATTATTATATATAATAAGTCATTATGCATTGTTGTATTCTATTGGTTGATAACTAAATGACACAAAAGACCTTTAGCTGGTTTTATTCCAATAATACTAGTCTTATTCAAATTAATTTATTAAGAGTTGCATTGCTTTCAGATTTATTTGTTGTAGAACATTTTGTTAATAGCCCGGCCTACACATTGTTTAAAATATTGTAATCATTCGTGTGTCACGGTGGAGATAACGCGAGTATACAAAACAGTTGCATCGCTATAACACAAAGTAACGAAAACAAGAATACAAAAAGATGACATAATGACATTAAAATTAGAAGTCAAATGCTCAAAATATCGAACCTAAAACCTAAAAGTTATGTTACACGAATGTACTCAATACACTACCAACTCATTTGCTAAATGTGTTGCGTCTGGATAAAATAAAAAAAAACAAAAGTTAAACAACCATGTGGCAAGCATCTATGCCGACACATGGACCAGTGATAAGTATTTACTATTGCTATAAGTTTACAATTGTTAGACTACCTCCATCGCAGCAGTCCTTCGGCCGTTCGTGGCTGACCTGGCACCACCCTTTCGTTGTGCTGCTTTGGAGGGTGGGTGAATGTGGGCTTTCGCCCTTAGGCCACATGTGCGCACGTCCAGTTTATTTTATTTTTTTTTTCTTTCTAAAAGTACATAATATTAAATGAATAAATTTGTGAGAATAATGAGTTTTTTTAATATTGTGGTTAAAACTCGCATGGGGAAAAGATGGGAAAAAAACTGATGTAATGTGTTGATTGACACAACCAACCGTATGTGGGGATGGAAAGGAGAGCCTTACGGTGCGCAAGCCTACCTCAGTAGTAAAGTTTTCACTTTTGGTCCCTGAAGTTCGGTTTGTGCATAATTGTCCCCTGGACTTTGATGTATTTACATTTTAAACCCCAAATTGGGTTTTGTTTCATATTTACTTAGATTTCTAACCTTAAAATGTGTATTATGATAAAAATCAACCTTGAAATGTGTATTATGATAAAGATGATATTTTGATAATTCACGAGACTCCCTTTTAATATTGAAATTGTATGAAAAACCGTAACTTTATAATTTTGCGATTCAAATCAATACATTATTCCAAAGACTTATCAATTTAATCTTTTATTTATACAACATGTTTATAAAGTGTTTATATTATCTGAAAGTGTAAATGTTTTTAATTCCCCAAAATTTGAAAATATGCAAAAATTCAAAATAGGTCGGGTTTTTGTGAAATGGTAAAAGACGGATGTTAATTAGAAAAAGATAGAGAAAAATTAACCTTTCGGGGGTTATTTTTAATACTGCACGTGTGCAGTATTAAAAAGCTGCATACGTGTAGTATACATTAATATTTTTTTTAAAAATTGCTCCATAAATCTTATAGTTCTGCTGTCTTTTCGTGGTTTTTTTAATGTTGCACATGGTACAACATTAAAAAGAACTGCATATGTATGGTATACATTAATATTTTTTGTTAAAAAAATTGCATTATAAATTTTATAATTCTATTATCTTTAATTCTGAAATAAGATTTAACGTTTTATAATTTTAAATACTATACTAAACATGTGTAGTTTAACTAAAACTTATAGTGTATATGTAGGATTATCATTACTACTATAAAAAATTTTAGTGTTTTTAAAGTTTTTAACAAAATGAGTGTTTATTCGCATTATATTTCCCCTTGTGTAGTATTAATGATAATGTTGCAAATGTGTAATATAATTAATACTTATACTACACATATGTTGTATTAAAAAAATTACGAAATGTCAATTTGTTTTTCTAGAATTAACGATCATGAAGTTCTAAGATTTTTGGTGCAATTTTTATATTAAAAAAAATATTAAAGTATGTAGAAGTTATAAATGTTTTCATATTTGAATTTTTATTTTCGGAATAAAATTTGTTACACCTCAAGGCTGTCGAGGTAACTTTTGAAGTTGGATTAAATAAAGGAACTCCAATGTTTAGTACAAAAAGGATCCTCTTTTTTTTTCTTTTCTCTTGAGGTGTCATCCTTTTGTCTTCAAAGGGATGTCTTAATGGTAAAGTAATGACTCGAGAGCTAAAAGAAGATAGTGTGTTAAAATCTTAGAGTTATTTAAGTCTGTTCAAAATAAGCCAGCAAAGAGAGGTTACTGCCTCGTATGCCAGCCATGCTCAAAATTTGCTATTGAACTCCCAAATCGGCTAATCTTATTGTTATTCCTCTACCATTCTCTCGTTGGCCAGCCCATTAGTTCATTTTCATTAAGCCCAGTTGAGTTATGTTAGGCCCAAAGAATTTCAGCAATAGGTCCACGAGTTAATTATTACTTTTATTTTCTTTTGTGCATGACATTCCAAAGTATTCAGCACCTCGGTTCTAAAATTGCCATCACAAATTCACAATTCCTCCGTGATAAGTTGACACATCCACATATCTATATATACTATGATATTGTGAGATGTAGACACACGTACCGATAAAACATTTCAACAATTAATTTGTGAGTATTTAATCTATTTGAAAGTTTAATAAAAGTTTATATTTATATAAAAATAAAAATAATTTTTAAATTTTAGTTTAAACAATATTATATAATTACCATGGTTGTAAAATTTGTGCTATTCAAAATTTTGATACGCTAACAAAATATTGCGCTAAGCTATCATTTCTTTCAAAGGAGAGACAAAGATTAGTAAAATCTTAACTTTCAAAAACCCTAATCTTACATGTTACAATAAAAGCACAAAATATATACCAACACAATTCATTAAATTAACCAAATAAAACAACTTTATGTATTACTCGAATCCCAAATTTACTCTCAACTGCCTAATATTTTGAGAGATCACATGTATAATTCAAATCAAGCACCAAACTTCAAAATCCCCAAAAAAAATACTTGAAAGAATAATGCAGTATTATTACATCATTTAACAAGTTAACCAGAGAAAGTCAATTATTTGCCTAATTGTAACTCAAATTCCAAATATCTTTCAGAGGATAATTGGTTACTCATATACCAAATTTTACTTCAAAACCTTTAAAACCTGAAAATTCAAAACCTTTAAAACCTGAAAACATAATACAGAAATCAAACTAATTATCCTAGATAGGTGGGGAGAGAAGATTACCTCATGTTTGTATTTGAAAGTGGAAACAACGAGCAAAGAAAACCCTAAAAACGGTGTTGAGTCTAATTGCGATTAGCTACCCTCAAAATCCTAAACTTAATCACACAGAAAGTGGAGATGGAGCTTAGGGAGACGATGAGATGGAGAATCGTAAGCAGAGATGGAGATTATAGCAACAGTGAGATGGTGAATCGTAAGCGGAGACGATGCTATTATCTTAGGGGGAAAGTTGAGATGGAGTGATTCTTATTGCGTGTGGAGTGATGGAACTGAGATGGATTAGAGAGGTGGGAATCTATTTTGTAGCGGTAGATGAAAACATAAAGAGAAAGATGGGTATGACACATAATTTTAAGAAGTGTATTCCATGTTTTTTATGACATGCAAAAATACGCGTCATCTTCTCTTCATATTTTAGAAGTTATGACTACATGTCATAAAATCATTATGTGTCATAATTCACGTGTTATTAAAGGCTTATTTTCTAATAGTAAATCTTCATTTAAGAATAATGTTATTTGGTTCTTTTACTTCTCTAAGTTGAAAAACGTTTCTTAGATTTTTGTTTTTTTTAAGATTTACAAATTTTAATCTTTATATTTTATTTTTCTTTTATACGGTTTGGGTTTTGCTTTATACTTTAATCTTTATACTTCTCTAAGTCGACAATGTCAGGGTATCATCATCATTGACGAAATCCGGTGGTGTGGCATGGACGTTGATGTAGCGGCCCTTTCTTTATGGCGATGGGATAGCGGTGATCTTTCTTTGCTCTTCGGATCTGAGTAGATATCTCTTTGCACTCCGGATGTTAGCAGTATCATCGCACTCTCTCTCTCTCTTCATATCTTAAAGACGTCGTCAGGTACGTCTCTGATCGCCGATTTCTTTGTTGTAGTCGGTCGTCGTGATGACGATGTTGTATGAGGTGGTCGTTGTTTATATTGAATTGATTTGCCTATTGCCAACTTCATAGCTGTATTTGGTTACCAATCTTAGGGGTTTTGATGAAACCCTAATCTTTGTGGTTTTTCCGGTTAAGTAGTGACGACGACTGTTAATATTTCGGTCGTTAGATGCAGTTGCTCCGACCAGACCCTTCTAAGGCGATGATGGTTACAAATTTTTGGGTTATCCCAGTTTGGTATCTATCCGGTTCCTTTGCCCTCTTTTGGGTAGCGATTACTTTCTGTTTATTGGAGGTGAAAGGCTGTGATGATTTTTTTTCCTTCTTAGTTCTTGACTGCCAGGCTATGGTGGGCAGCAGGCATAAAACTTTTGTTTGTTGCAACTTGCAACCCTCATTGCGATCGGTGCCAATTTTATGATGAATGAGTTAAATCTGATCAATAAGTAAAATTTGAGCCTTATATCTTTTCTTATGATTCATGTTCTTTTTACTTACATGTGTTATTTTTTTTTTATACTTTTCACAATTCTTGGGTGTGGTTACAGTTTTAGTGAAGGTTTTATAACTATTGGTTTTTCAATGATTATGTTTGATTTCAACTTATGTTGCTAAAAAGACATACTAAACAAACTGTTTGCCAACTTTGTTTTTTATTTTAAGCAAATTTTACAGAAGTTAATTACTACTGTTGTGTTGGCTGAAGACAAGCAAAAGAGAAATGAGTCGAGGAATTAAAAATGGCGGGTGGCATATATGGAATGATGAAGCTGATTGCTTTTCATTTATTTTTTTACTTTCTGTTATTATCTTTGCATTATTATCTTATGAAGATTTGTGTTATTATCTTTCTGTTTTAACTTTTAAAGTCCCACATATATAGTAAGGCTGTGGCTGCTCCGTTTACGTTTGCTGTTGCTGGGTGCGATTTTATTATCAAGTTGGGTCTGGTGGGCTTCAAGCCAGCGGTTGACGTCGGGTGTTTTGTGAGGTGTTGGTCCATGGGTGTCTTTGCTCTTTTGCTGCTCTTTCTTTGTAATGTTGTTTTATTCAAACTGTGTAATGGCTCTATGTCCAATGTTTTGCTGGATCGGTTTAGTGTTAATTATGTTATCGTTAAAAAAAAAAAAAAACAGTAAGGCTCAGATTTTGGAATGACTATTACCATTTCTTCCCGCATAGTAAAGGAAATTTCTTGGCCGGCCAAATGAATGTACTTTGATCAAATGTAAATAGCTATGAAACATGAAACTAATAGCAGCTATGAAACATGAAACTAATGAGTTAACATATAATACCCGACACTCACAAAAACACAACGAATACGATGGTTTGCCGTAACACGCGGATGGGCAAAATGCTCGTTTTAATTAAAAATGATGATTAATAGAAAACACACAAAGAAAAAACCACAATTCTCTAAATTGTCTATTATTACAGATTCGATTATTGTTTTCTATTATTATTATTATTATTATTGTTATTATTTGTACAATTTTCTTTATTTCGGATTCAATATTGTTTTATAATTATTTTGTTAATAAAAGCCTCTATAATATTTTATGGTATAATTGAATAACAATTTCGACAATCAATTTTATAACTTTATAAGCCAGATTGGATATTAATAATCTAAATTATGAGTTATTAACTGATAGTAATTCAAATCATTAGTTTAGCCAATAGCAATACCAACCTTCATTTTCGTTGTCATGGTCAATCCCAGTAGCATTGTAATTATACATTTATATGAATGTGTGATTAGTACACTACTGGAATTTCATTTGACAATGAAAATGAAAATTAAAATGATATAGACCAAACTAATAATTTACATTATTATCGACATATATATTATAATTTATAGTATTAAAATTTAATTTGCCTTTTTATAACAACTTATATCAGAACACATACCTATATTTTTTTAACAAGTCATGCATATATGTTTTGGTAACTCATAGCTCTTTTTGTGTAATTAATTCTCATATCAATTTAAAAAAAAAAACTTTTTTATTTTACAACAAATAGATTTACCGCTACATAGGCAAGGACAAACTCCTAAATACATTTAGTAATTCATATCAATACTAGGTTAGTAACCCGTGTACTACACGGGTTGAATTTAAGTTTATAATATTAGCTAAATATAAAAAAAAACGATTAAGAAATTTAGAAATTATAAATGACATAATTCATTATAAAATATTAATTGATAATTTAAATACGTTGAAGATGACAAATTCTTGATTTGTTTTCTTAAAAATACTCAAATTATTGAGTAATTTATCAAATCTATATTATGTTTGCCAATTTTTTTTTTAAAATGAAAATTTAATATGGTAATTAGTCTTAATTGGTAATTTACTAAATTGATAATTGAATCTGGTTTTGACATGTGGTAGTGCTGATGTGGACACCTTAAAAAGAAGACATGTGGAAACCATTTTATTGCTTTATTAGGATTAAGATTAGTAGTTTTGACATATATTATCCATATATATTTCTTTAAAGCCCTATTAACTTTAGATTCATTGTTTTGGGTAGAATTAAACCAAGATGGGCTTTTTATTTATTTAGTTAAATAATTAACTTTAAATATAGACAATATTCCTTTTTTTATTATATTTCAGTTGTTTTCATACACCTCATTTTGTTTGCATTTAAATAACATTATACATAGCTATAGAAAATCATTATAATTAAAATATATATTTTTCAAAAAAGAGGTATGGTTGTCTTCATGCTGCAAACCTAATTTCACTTTTCTTTTACCGGACTCCAACCTTTTATTAACCAAAATATATAATATTCTCCAACTTTATTAGTTTATATTTAAAGCCCAACATTAAATAATTTATTTTTTCCTTTTTTAATATATTTTATAATTTTAATTCATATTTTGGACAATCCTGAGGAACCAAAATTGCTTTATCATCTAAAACAACCACAATTTTCCATAAATCTCAGAAAACAAATCAATCTTTATCTTCTCATACCACCCAATTATCCCTGAAATTTCTAAAAGGTTTTCTTTATTAATTTAAAAAAAATTATTAATCATCTTCCTCATTCTGTCTAATCTTCATAATTTTCTGTAAATTTTCATTTGAAAGGCTCTGTTTTTCTTTTCTTTGAACTCTTCAAGATGAAAACCATTTCCCAGGTTTTTGTTTGTTCTAAACATATTTACAGTTTTTAATCTTTTTTATTTAATTTTTCCTTTCTGGGTTTTGGGTTTTAGGTTCTTCTGGAAAAGAAAAACTGTAAAATCTCATTTAAAATTTTACATTTCTTTTGAAAATTAAAAAAAAAAAGTAATTATCATTTTCTTGTTTGATGATTGAGAAAAGTGAAGAGATGAATAATACTGGTGCTATAGTGGTTGGATCAGAAGCCCCTGCCAAGCTCCCCACCACCGGATCAATTCCTCAATCCATCACAAACCAATTGGCTACATCTTCGCCGCCGTACCCGGCGGCGCCACCACCGGCCGGCGTAACACCCTTGACGGAAAAGAAGAAAAGAGGCAGACCCAGAAAGTACGGTCCAGATCAGACCATCATCAAGGCTTTGTCTCCAAAACCCATCTCATCCGCTGCACCGCCGGTCATCGATTTCTCCGCCGGAAAAAGTGGCAAAATCCGCCAACCCTCCGCCGGAAAACACGAACACCGACAACCAACCAGAGAAACTGAATCTTTAGGTAATAAAGACTATCTTTTGTTGTTAAAGTTGGAGTCTTTTTGTATTTGTGAAGTGGGTATTGCTTTTGCTGATAAAACAGTTTCAAGAATTTTGAAGGGGTTTCATTGAAGTGGGACCTAAATGAATATGATGTTAATAGATAGTTCTAGAAGCTTTGTGTGTGTGGAAGTTGGTGTGTGAATTAAGAGAATCTTGAAACAGATGATTCTAATTTTGTTGCTTACCTTTTGGGATATATATTTACAGACAGTCATACATTCATATATGTATACATGACAAGAAAGAACAAAGAACTAGAGAAGGGGATAAAGATAGGGTTTTTTTTAATCTTTTTGACAAAATTAAGGTTTCAAGAACTTTAATTAGATGTATGATGTATAGTTGTGTCACTCTCCATGGTGTGGGGTTTGTTTGTTGGCTACAAGTTCTTGTCTGTCAAACAGTGGGGTTTCTTGAACATATTTTCTGTCTGTCATACATTTGGGTTTTGGTCTCATTGTTATGTCAAATGTTGTGAAAACTTATCCGGTTTTATTTACTCAATGTAACACGGGTCGTTTACCTGAATAACGACATTCTTTGATCATTGTTTTTGGTCAGGTGATCGGGTTTCAAGCGCAGTTGGTGCTAACTTTATGCCTCATATCATCAACGTTGACACTGGAGAGGTAAAATTTGTATTTTCGACTCATTCGGGTTCTGAAAAGTTTTGCGTGGGATTAATAGTTGTTTTTGTTGGAAATAAATGTTTTTCGGGCCCATTAGGATGTGACAATGAAGGTTATATCGTTTTCTCAACAAGGACCGCGTGCAATATGCATTTTGTCTGCAAATGGCGTAATCTCCAGTGTTACGCTTCGTCAGCCCGACTCCTCTGGTGGTACATTGACTTATGAGGTGATAAATTGACCTGGTTTGACTTTTTACCGCTTGTCGTTTTACTCGTCCTGTTTACAGGGTTTGATCTTTCGTTTCTCATCAGGGTCGTTTTGAGATACTTTCTTTGGCGGGGTCTTTTATTCCCTCGGAGAGTGGAGGCATAAAAAACAGATCTGGTGGGATGAGTGTTTCTCTGGCAAGTCCTGATGGGCGGGTCGTTGGTGGCAGTGTGGCGGGTCTTCTAGTGGCCGCCAGCCCTGTGCAGGTATATTTCCATCTCCCTCATTCGATTGTGTTTATAGTTTTATACTTCCGGAATTCATGTTTTTGATCATCTTCTCGGGTGTTCGTCATAAACCAGATTATAGTAGGAAGTTTCTTGACGGGCGTCGAGCAGGAACAGAAAACCACCAAGAAACACAGACCCGAAAACATAACCATCGCCATCCCGACTACGGCTGTGGTTCCAGTTCCGGTCCCGGTTCCATTTTCGGTACCGACATCATCACCAGCTCATGCACTGGCACCGGCTTCTGAGACTAGAGAGCCGAATTCTGCTAAACAAAATGTATCGTCACCTTCGTTTCGTGGAGATAATTGGTCTTCCTATAATGCCCCCGAGTCTCGGATTAGGCCGACTGACATCAACGTGAATCTCGAGTAGTTACTTACAGCGGGTGAGTTGGTAAACCGAGTACTGCGATGAATCTCTCTTTAATTTGGGTGTTTGTATGTAAAACTTGTTTCTGGGTGTTTTTAGTTTGAAGTTTGATAAGTTGATAGGAGATTTGATGGTTAGGATTAGTTTTTCAGTAGAAATTTGTGTTGATTTGGAATTTTTCCAGTTCATCTGAGTTATTTTATGAAAATTTGATCCTAGAAGTTGTGTTTGTTCGTAAACTTGTCACCAATATCTGATATAACAGTCACCAAAGTCCAAAGACGAGTAGATCCGGGTGATGTGATCAAAGTTTTTACAAATTTAGTTAAATCCATGTTGACTAATGAGATCAATTGAAAAATCAAAGTTTTATAAATTGAGCTAAATCAACATTTGCCAACGGGATCAATTGATAAACCGACCCGGTTAATCTGAAGTATTCACATCTCATTTCTCATCATGAAAATTGTTTAAATTATTTATACTTCACATCTCATTTCTTATCGTTAACCTCATCTTCAAATTTTTTATGAAAAATTGTTTATATTATTTATATCTTATTGTCCATCTCTATCTTTTAAATATCACTCTTCTTTAAATTTATATTAATATTTTATTCAACCTTTAACATCTCATTCTTTATCTATGTATTCCTTATCACTATCATTATTTTTCTTTTAGTGTTTGAAATACAAATCATAATTGTTAAGGTACAAAGATTAATGCTTGACGTACATTCTCTAAAATTTAAAGATGTGAATTTGAACCTCTATATGTGGAGAATTATTAAATTTTGACCTTTATATTTTGGAGACGGAGATGAAGAAGATTGAAGTGGAGGAAAAGATATAAAAGATCACAAAAATATAAAGATGAAGATGGATATGAAGAATACGTTGTGAGTGCTTCTTATCTTATCGTCATAATTTGAAAATAGCCAATAAGAGCATTCACACTAAGTTGTTTATCCTCATCTTTATATTCAACTATAGGTAACATATATTTTTTGAAGATGCAGATGAAGAAGATTGAAGTGGAGAAAAAAATATCAAAATCTTCAAACTTTAAAGACGAAGATGGATATGAATAATTGTTGTTTTAGATATATTTATTTTATCGATTTAAAAATTAATTGTTTCTTTCAAATCAATATCAAATTAATAAATTAATAAATGAATAAATAAACGGATTTGTCATTTAATCTGACAATATATTTTAAAACTATTATCTTATGAAGTAGGACTCCAATAAAGAAGCAAGGCCATGTGAACAAAAGAAAAGTTGGTCAAAGACTTTTATGTTCTCTTTAAGGGTGTTTTATATTTATTTTTAAAGATTTTTATTTGGATTTATTAGTTATAACTAATTGACATAATTTATTCCATTTCACTATGAATACTTTTGTGTATGAAATATGAATAAATAATTGTATTAATTTATTTAAATAAAAATTACCAGAATGTTAGAAGAAAAGTGTTTCATCGAACTTTTTACCTCATATCAATTTTTATCAACTAAATTTTCTAACCGTTCGTTGGGTATCTCACATCAATTTTATCAATAACTCCAATAATTTTTTTTTTTAATGGCAATGTAATAGAAATGGCAAAAAAAAAAAAAAAAAAAAAAAACCTTTAGCAAGGAGTTAGAGGCCATCACAACCGTTCCAAGGAAAATAAGTTTCAAGCCTCTCCCAAACAACACTTACATTATGGAACTTCAAATTTTAATAACACTATGAATAGAAGACCTTTTATTGTTGTACAATACATTGTTTCTCTACTTCCAAATAATCCAACACCTTGTCCAGAAAATACGCCACATATCAAAAATTTAATACCAGGTTGTCAGTACGGGAGGTCTAATACGCCACATATAGCCATATATGCGGCATATAGGTTGAGACATATATATGCCTCATATAGGGAGGCCAATACCTAGTGGTTACCTTCTTGGCTCTTAAGGCTTTGGTCACTATGTGACCCAAGTTTTAATCCAAGAGGAGGTAATTTTACCCCATGTGGTCCCAAGAGTGGGATTTCTACCAGGAGAAAGCTTCAGGAGGGGGTGTCTTGGTTCTCACTGAGGTCCGAGTAATCGACTTTGAACATAGCCCCGCAAGGATAGGTTTACACGTAAGTAAAAAAAAAAACAGTATGACACAGTCTGACAAAAAACTCAAAAGGGAGAGGGGGGCTATGGCTGTGAGGATATATGCTACATATTGAGGATGTAGATTTAAAATTTAGTGACAATGACTAAAGCAAGAGTGAGCTAAAAAAAAAAAGTTTCAATATGAGACTTTAAACCAAATAAGTCTCGAATATCTAATTCGGTTTGGTTTTCGGTTCAAATCAAATATTAAACGTCACATACAACCCACAGTCCGGCAGTGTGCTTCATCACCTATGAGGGGTTTCCATGGCGCTCCACGCCTGAGGGGCTCTTTTTAGAACCAAGATTCACACATGTAAATTAGAATAAAAAAGTCATAACCACATGTAGAAGCACAAAACACATTATAAAATAATCAAAAATCATATGCACCAATACATCACTTGTATGAAGATGACCAAGTTTTGCTTATTTCGACTGTAAATAGAAGAATCAAGCAGGTTTCTCATAAGTGTTCTTCTCTCTGAACTCTTGAATGGCACTTCTTATCATTCCATCCACATTGCTGCTAACAAAAAGATGAGTAGCATCCAAGACGTGTATAATGAACTTCTGTGATTGCGGTAACGAAGCGTTGTAGTTGATTATAAATTGAGCCATCGGTATGTCGCTGCATCGACCAAAAAGTAACAGATTAGTTCTCTTAGAATTCACGTAAAATCGCCACAAAAACATAGATTCGGACAAAAGGGTGTCTTACCATGAAATAAGTATTCCTTTGGCTGCATGCACCATGATGCCGAATGTAGGTGCAATGTTCTAGTAGTCAATTGCAATACTAACCTATGCAAACCCAATTTCATAAGATCAACAGATGAACATTGTTGCACAAAAAAGAAGAAAAAAGCAGTCAAATCATCACTCTTCAAAGGAAAAGTGTGATAGTATGATGGTACTAATTTCAAATAAAAATAAAATCTTCAAAATTTATTACATGAATGAAAGTAAAGGTGTTGATCATGTTTGGTTAACGGATTAACGGGGTTCAGGTTGAATTGATGAATCTGAAACTGACCCCTACATACTTTAAATCGTGTAAGTTGTAACCGAACAATGGCAAACATGACCCATGTAACCCATTTGTATAAACTGGTCAACAGGTTGTAAACTGGAGTTAAGTGAATATGACCCATGTAACCAAAATTCTATATATCTGGTATCAATTATCTAATAAATGGTAGAACTTGATGACAGATTCAATGTAGGAAGTTAAGAACAACAAAAAAAAATTTGACTTTGTAGATAAGTAAATAATGCTACCATAATGCAAATTTGGTTCTAAACCTATGACCATAAAATTTTCAATTTATGCCTCTCGTTCTCTGTAATGAACTTACTGATCATAACCACCAAACGAGATTTCTACATTCGAGAGCACCAAATAGAAATCGACGATCTAGACGATCTAGATACGTGAAATTTCGTAAAATTTTATGACGATGGTAGAATAATTTTCCGATGAAGATCAAGGAATAATCACCTGTACAGTAGAAGAAATCGACTCAACTCCCGAGGCTTCAGAGTTGAGGAACCGATAGAAGTCGACTGAACAGCGAAGAGTTCGGATTTCTTCGATACAAATAGTGAAATTCGAATTAGGTTTTCTTTCAGATTTGGGGCCAAATACTGGGGGCCGATTATGTTAGTAAAATTACAATGATAGTCCCTGTACTACTTCTAAATATGCTTTTCTAGTCCCTTTTTTTCTTATAAATGATTCTCTTTGTAAATGAAGATTGGTCTCACAAATCAGATATTATTAGACTAAAAGCCCTCTTAAATCTCACAGTTCGAATCATACTAAAAACTAAATTCGAAATCTAAATTTCATTCGAATTTATGATATTTAGTGCGATTTGATGCAAATAGTTGAATTAACATATGTTATTTTTATTTATTTGTAAAAATGCATCTCTATTTATTTATTATATATTTGATTTTCTTTTCTTTTCTAATAATTCATATTATTTGAATCAACCGGAGGAGATCAAATAAAATTCGAATTTTCAAAATCAAATATGTTTCTCTAATCAAATATATTTCGAATTAGCATTGAGTTTTATAAATACTTTTTGTCAAAAGGGGTGAAACTTTAAAACACTTCTAGAATATGACATGTAAATTTTCTTTGTTAGAGTCGGATAACAGGTCAGGTTAAAACGGATTAGGTAACAACTTGAGAAATATTCCAATCACAACAGATAAGATGAACATAAAATCAGAATCAAGTGTGCCCCAGATTGCAATATAAAAAACCATGAGAAATGCATACCAAACTTTTCATGCAGTTCTTGAAACCACAAAATTAAACAAAAGGATATTAATGATACAACAAATAGTTTTATAACTCAAAATCTATCCTCACAATCTAAGCCTAAGTATGAGTGGGCACCTAATCCAAATTCCAGGGCCTCTGGTTCAGCTTCAAAACCTACATCTCATCATCTTCCAACGCGTTATAGATCATCCTACAAGGAAAACAAAACTAACCATAAGGTACCGCATAAGGATCGATCAACTCATGGATCCTGTTTTAACTAAATATGGTATCAAAATATGGACCCATGGGATTGAGAACATCCTAAATGAGCATAGCTTCAATAATTAGTGAACATGTATAAAAATATATGCATGCTAACACATGTATTACCAAAACAAAGTTATGAAGAGAAGAAACACAAGATATCCGAGTTTGAATAGCCGTTGCTTCTTTTCCCAGTTTAGTTGGTTAAAGATCTCCGTCACATCCACAAGGTGTTGTTTCCGAGTGTACCTAATAATATAAGTTTAGATATAAGTTTACATACAAAACCTTCAAACGCAACTTGTCTCATTGGTCACCACGGTATTGGTGGGGCATGTGAGTTTTTTGGTAACAGGCTCTCACAGTTATTAAAAGAGTTTACATACAAATTGCAAAACCCGTTAAGGGAGATCATTAACTAATTCTGTCACATAAAAATCAACACTTTCTTTTTGGTATGTCACTATATCCCATGAAAGTTGCAACATTTCCTTGTTTATGAAACATTTCAAGTTCTTTGCAACTAATGTGGTGACCTCTGGTGCTAGAGATGTTGTTTTCACGAGACTCAGTTTTGCTATTCAGAAAGGCTTGGCGGCGCAGCTTGTTGCCCGCCTCCCTTGTCCGTCTGGGTGATTGTCCACTTGTATTTGTCTATTCAATAATCTTTAAAATATACATAATAAACAATCTTGAATTAGGTGATTCGAAAAGATTCGCCAACAAGACTTACAATCTCACATTGTAGTAAAGGTATGGCAATGCAAGAAGAAACATCACCCAATGCCCGGTGAGAAGATATATCAAGCACAAAACGCCATGCGTTATGAATTCTGGTAATATGACAAAGTTTATCCGTGATGCAGAGTCATAAGGGTTAATGTAATCAAACTCTAAATCTGCTAAGCACATAAGCTGCAAGATAAGAGAAATTAACAAATTATGGAACCAAAACACAGAACCAGATGCTGATTAATATTTTCATTTAACTGCAGTTTATACTCAACCTAAAGATTTCGCTTCTAGTGCCATCATTGGCAAAAAGGTTTTGACTTTTTACTTTCAAGTGGTCAAAATATAGTCTTCTTCAACCTCCATGCCTTATTATTTTTTTTAAAAGGTTTCTTTTAATTTAGTTTCCAAAAGTTATGCATAGCCCCATTTAACTGCAGTTCATGTTCAACCTAAAGACATTGCTTCTAGTGTCATCATTAGCAAAAAGGTTTTGGCTTTTGACTTTTAAGTGGCCAAAAGAAGAGTCTTCTTCAACCTACATGCCTTACTATTTTTTATAAAAAGGGTTTTTTTTTTTTTTTCAAAGTTTCCGAAACTTATGCATAGCCCAGAATCTTGCTAACTATATTGTTCTTTCAATAAGAATGGCAAGAATCATGATCCAAAAGCTCAAATCTGACAGACTAAGTGTTCATCACAACAATAATGGAGGAATATAACAACAACAAATTTCATAAGTAAATGGAATACAAGATGCATATTTCAATCTTCAAAGATATTCCTCAAGAACCCTATTTTGGCCAATTTGAAAAAATTGACAAGATGAAGGGGAGTGATTGAATAGTAATGATTCCAACCAATAAAAAGAGCAATAATTAGTAACAGTTGAAGAAGTTATAGATCGGGAATTGCAGATTCTGACTGAATTAGGATTAGAATTATTAATAAAGTTGGAGGGTAAAGTTTTTAGAGAATGAACCTGATAAATGACGACAACAAGGAGAGCTATGAGGATGAAGAAGAACAGTAGCCACGTAAGCATCTCCCCCATTTCTCTCTTCTTCTTCTTCCCCCTCTCTCTTCTGGGGAGTTTCGTTCGATAGTTCTATAGACACTCTGTAATCTGTATATACAATTATTTAAAAGTGCATGAACCGTCCTTATGGTTTACATAAATTACAGTTTCTATCTCTAGGTTTGGAAAGTGTAATTATATTCTATATTTTTCAAAACTCTTTACGTTAGTTCCCAGCTTAGATGAGCATTAAGCTTCTCCATTAAATAGAGGTAAAATGACTAAAAAAGATCTTCAAGTTAAAAACGGGCTATTTTTTAAAGGAACTAAAGAGTAAAATTTTATTTTCATCCCGAGGTTTGGTCTATTTAACCATATCAGTTCAAACTTTTAAAAATCTGATTTATTGTCTAACTTTACTTTTTGTTTCAATTTCAGTCCTTTTTTAAGCTCAATATATTGTCCATGAAAAAACTAAATCTAAAAGACCAAAACCTTAATAAAAAGATACTCTTCAGACTATTTTCATCATTTTCACTTCAGTATCACCTTAGCGGCTCAGTCTTATGATTATCGCCTCCTACTAATGCCGCTCGAATTCATCTTCTATAGACTACAATTCTACTTACGCCTTTTACTCACTATTTTCTTTAAATTGCCTTCTACATACGCTTGTTTAACCGTAATTTGAATTAGAACTCGATTTGTATTTTTTAAACTTACCACGTATTTTTTAGTTTGAGTTTCAACTCTTGAATAAATGACAATTAGTCTGAGTTTTATTAAACTTGCCATGTATTTTAAGCTGGAGTTTAATTAAACTTACTATGTATTTTTTTTGTTAAATTTTAGTTTGAATTTGCAGTTTTATATCTTTAATTGAAGGGGCACTGCAAGTCTCATATGGCTTTCGAAAGATAAACATTATAAACCAATAAAGTCAACAAAACCAAACGAAAATCTTGTATAAAAACAATGATCAAACAATATTTTACAAACAAAAACAAGTCACCATTTACATGGATAACCGAATCTGGAGATGATGATTATCGCTGATGTACAAAGTTAACAAACTAAAAGGAAGCTGATAATAAATATCGAAAAACTTGACCAAAAAATCTGAGGCCATGGCAGCTTTTTTGAAACAAAATGCTTCAAGTAGGAGAGGCAGAAAAGGGTCATCACCTTTCATGGTGGTGCCGCCCAGCGGCTGGTTTTCTGGACCGTGATAATGGTTATTTTCAGGAACAAGTGGCGGTTGACCCTCGTTAGCGTAAGAGCTACCAGGGTTTGACTTTGACCTGTCCCCATTCCGAGCATCATCGGTGTCTTCATTATCATCGTTTGGTTCACTAGAGCTGCTGCCGCCATCACCGCCAGCTTTTGGGATTCCTGGAACCAGATCTTCCCGAGCTTCTACACCAACGCGTCTCAGATGCAACTGTCACCATTTTTTGTTATAATTTTTAGAGACAAACTTACAACCATAAATACAAATGTGTATAAACCTAAAGTTAATTTCTTTGTTATCTTTTAAGCTGACATAAAACGTTTAAAATTTTTAAAAACTTTGTAAACATTAAATGGTTAGTTGATCAACCCATGAACCCGCCTCGTCGACCCAAACAAGACACGTAACACGTTTAGCTAGATGTCTCACGGGTTTGACCCAAAACTGACCTAAACCCTTTTAGGCTAAATCCAATCCGCTAATTTCGTGTTTCGTTCATTCATGTCAGAAATTCACAACCCTACATGTTGGTATAAGAAAATAAAAATAATACATATTTACCTTAAGATGGAGATTAATTTCATCAGGGCGTGAAAGAAATGGAAAATCACCACCACTTTTAATGTATGCTTTTCTTGCACCAGGATACCTTTCACTTACTTCATCTTTGAGTTGTTGAGGGATTGCGCACTTGTCGTTTGTCTTTAAGAAAATAAAATGCAGTCAAGATATTTGTACTAAAATGCATATTGTTACGAGTTATAGAAGCATACATCGATTATTGTGATCAAAGAATCTGAAAGCATAAGCGGTCCAATCGAAGCAGTATCACTTGTTAAAGTCAACCTTGAAGCCAGATCCTCTCTTGAGAGGGTCTCAACCTGCATGCTTTGCACTTTTTAGCTCTTGTGGAGGGAGAAAGAAAAGAGAAAGAGTAAGGGAGGAGTGAAAATACAAATAACATAAAACTTCCTTGCATTGATTTGATTTTAGTCATAAGAAATCCTCAGGTTTTCTTTTCCTTGTACCTGTGAGGATTACTTATCATAAAACTACCCATACCCGGCTAACCAATGGAATTAGGTGAAATGCAGGGTAGGTGGCCTTCAAGGGGTTTAAAGGCATAAAACGAGTGGTTCGAGCTTCAGACTTCTGCTAGAGGGACTCAAGAGCTTACCAATCCACGAACCCGTTGAAGGTTAGAGATCCTCATATTTTGCTCACCACACAACATATCCTATCCTAGATTCCTTGAAATAATGGTATCAATGTGGCCTTTTCAACCTATTTACCTATAAACGAGTTGGTTTGGATACGTTTTATCTCTAACGTGTCAAGCTACAAGATTTAACTACAAACAATACAAGCTAGATTGGTCAAGCTGGTTGAAAGTGCATCTAGTCATAATCATAAAACCTTCAAAAATTTATCTATAAAAAAAAGTCACTTTTATTGCAATAATATAGTTTTTTGTAAACAATTTTAACGCATTAATTACTTACAAAACAAAAAGGAGGATACAAAAAGTGGTGCTAGTAGGGCAAAGCCAACCCGTTTTGACTGGAGCTTAAAAATGACCTAGTTTGACATGTTAACCAATCCGACAAATAAACACAAAACTACAAACCAAGAAAGTTAATGAAAAAACATTATTACCTTTTCTATTTTACTTGGCAATAACCGATGCAACAACATTTGTTTAAAAAAAAGTAGCATTTGAAATGAAATGGTATAGAGTTTAAGGTTGTACACTACAGTTTCAATAGTCATTTTGCAGCTACAAACTATTAGAGAAGAGTTTAATGCTGTCACCTGTGCCACAACAAAGTCCACAGAATCAGCAATAAATGGTTCATGTGGTCCACTTGCAATTCCTGTTAACACGTATCGTTTCAGCAAAAAAGAAGGGGTCCAGCTAACACTACAACAGAAAGAGAAGAGATGTAAAAATATGTTAGTATTCCTCTTACACTTTAAGCATTTGTGTTTTGTGGAAGCAAAACGTCTGGAACGGGTAACGCTCAAAATGGCTCTGTTTTAGCAGGTTCAGTTCTTTTGATCCATTCTTTTGAAAAAGAACCGGTTCACTAGACATGAATATATGCTTACAGAAGCTAATAATTACGACAATAATATACACCTCCAATGACTTTGGACCACATTTCGTCTGTGTATTATTTCAGTTAAATCTTTTAGATAATATGATATGAGACTATGGGTACATACACAGGAGCCCAAGGCATGGCAGCTGCAAAATATTTTGTCTCCAAAAACGCATTTGAGAGTACTAACGACTTTACTCGCCTTGGTCGGTGTTGTGCAAAAAGTAGTGCTAAGAATCCCCCTAGGGATGTGCCATAAAGATGTATCTGTTACAAAAAGACTCATTCAACATATTGTTACAAAAATTGCTTGCAAAAATAAAATTAATAATTATAATAACAGTAAAACCTCCAATATTATGGTGGAAAAGAAAGATAGACTTATATACATGAGTGGTAATCTTACATGGTGGACATCAATAACATCCAAAAACTTCTCAAATGCTTGAACCCACTCAAGGCTGTTCCATACACGGGGAATATCAACAGAAATCACTCTATAACCCTGAGAAATAAAATTTAACAAAAAGATGCAGTTGGCATCACCTAGCGCCATGGCACACTTCCATTATAGAAATACTAAAACATTTTTTCATGCTAGCCACAACTAAAGGTACACAAACCAGTTTTTTTGGAACTGGAACCAGTTTCAATATATGTTCAAACCCAGTTCCAAACCGGTTTGGTTCCAGGAAGAGGTGTTTTTGCTCCTCTAGCCACAACAATGCTAATCACCTAAGGGTAAACATAATAACCTAATTACCCATTCTTTTAACATAATATGAAAAAATTTACTCTCATCTTACAAGATTTATCTTTTTTCTTCACATACATGCCCGTTTTTGTCATGCTGCATTGCTGCGTACTAATTTCTTAAATACATAGAATTTTCAAACAATAAAACTTCTAACTACCTTATTATTACAACTTTAAACGACAAAAGTACATCCAAATACTACCTCCCACAACTCATTTTGTTATTGCTAATTGTCTGAATATGCTTATTGAAAATGGGATAATCACTACCAAAACAAACAACCAAACACCCCATTGTATGTCCCAAGTGTTAAAATTCCAAATTTCCCAACATCTGAATATGTCTATTATAAAGCAAAAGTTCACACCAATTTTCTAACACTAATAAATGTTAATACAATTGTTGTAGAAACTAAAGGAACATACAATTGTTCATGGAGAAAGAGTATTCATAGGCCTTTGTTTTGAATTACCATGTATATCAAAACTTATTACATATCCTTGTAATTCTTTTTATTTTGAAAAAAATTATCAGTAGAAATGTTACCTTGATCGAGAGTGCCATGATTTGTTTGTAGTAGACATCAGCTGTACCAGCGGTGCCCGGAAGACATATTAGTGGAGGCACTACTTTAGGACCAAAATCATAATATCTCCATTGCTTTGTGCCAATCTGTAAAAAATGTTAAACTAAATGCTCTACTAAATGGGAAAGAAAGTAAACCATTTCAAAATGGGTATTATGAGGGGCTCACCAAGAAATGTAAAAGATAAAAAGAAAAGAACTTATGTCCCAGATCATATCTCCACGTATGTAGAACAAAACTGATGTGGAAGCATGTGTTTGATAACAATTTCACTCTTGCCTTTAGTGCATTCTGTTTATTTGTAAGTATTTTCAAACTTGTATATTTAGAAAAATATGGTTTGGGGATTTGAGTTGGTTCATACAGGTGATTTAGATTCAAATGGTCATTTCAGTTGCTTTTAACAATCACAGCTGAATAGTAGCTTGGAATGTGTTAGCTTAGCCATAAGTGTAGATGCTAGCTTCTTTCTAGGTGTGGCTTTAGTGTTAGGTGTGCCTTGTGGACTTTTATGCCTTAATGTTCTTTTATCTGCTTATGATACTCGTTACTTGTTACTTATTTCTTTCTAGTATGTTTTCGGTATTTCTAGAAAAAAAGGTTTTCCTGAACCCCAGGTCTCTCTGTAAAAAAGCCTTGGGATTTTGATGGGTATGTTTGTTTTTTTCTTTTAGCTGAATCAACCATCATATTACAAATAATCAATTCCAAATATATTAGAATACTTAGCTAACTAAATGTTTTCCATAACTTCACGGCTTGATCAACCGTCATAATCCTAAGTCAAACAATCCAAAGTTCTAAAAATCCTCTTTTTCCTTAAAATACAATAACTAAATTCAATATTTAGAATTCACACTCACTGTAAAAGCCCCACTAAGTAGCTGTTTGAGTCTCTGATTAAAACCTAGTATTTCTGTAGATATAAGATCAGTAATGTGGCACCCAATTCGATCTAAACCTAATAGCAACACTTTAAATCTATACCTCGTGGCATAAGGTTTATCATCTAATGATCAATACAACCAATTCAAAGACATAAATTAGCCAATTTTATATGTGAATTTCAAAACTGCAGCACACCCACATGAAACTAGGCTCACTGAGACAAAACAATAAAAACTTCACATAGGGTTTTGACAAAATGAAGATAGTAATCGATGTCCAACTGAAACAGTTATTTAGCTAATCTGGAATACGTGTCAATGAATAATCAAGTGAAAGATCGAATGGATTCATAATCAGAGGAACTCACAGGTATCTTGTGAAGAGGAACCTGCGACTTGAAGTAGACGTAATCACCAGGGGCAGAAAACCCGCCTTTCATTGCCGATTTAGATGATGATTGTGAGGAGGGTTACTAAATTTGCTGCCCATTAACAAAGATTCAAGTCTTGATTTGTGGATCGTGAGTGGGTTGTTGTTTTGGTCATCTTTTTTCCTAACAAAGAATCTTGTTGATGATTGGGGAAGTAAAAACATGTGATCGGGGCCCCGAATCTGAAATCATCGATCAGGCTGACAGATAAGCGTTCAACCTAATTACCATTTTCTTTTTTCTTTTCTTTTTATTTTAAATTTAAATGTATGAAATTATTAGGCTAAACGTAACAGTCAAGTTGAGTGGCGATAATATGTTGAAGAGTAGGGGTGTTCAAAACCGGATACCCGGAATTTCGGATATCCGAAAAATTTTGGATATCAGTTTTCACTGTCCAAGTCCAAATCCGAAATTTCGGATATTCGAAATTTCGGATATCCGAAATTTCGGACTGGACTCGGATAGTGATAACGGATATCCGAAGTACATCCATATATTAATATAACTCTAGCTCCACAGGCAAACATGAGATTGGAGTGTACTATTTTCAATACAAATAGAAGATCAAGGTTCAACAAATTTAAGTTTTTGAATTACTAAAACCATGAGAAATGAACAATCGACTACATTTGTAGTAGATAGAGCAAAATTCATTATAAATTTTCACGATTACAAAGTAGAACAGATTGTGAGCACAAAATAAATCGATTTATAGCATACGGCTTACCTTGAAACTGCGCCGGAGAGACCGAGACGACGACCTTGAACTGCGCCGGAGAATCGATTTGATAATGCGACGGAGAGTCGAGTTTCAAATGCGCCGGAGAGACCGAGATGCGACGGAGTGGAGCTGTGGAGGCCTGCGCCGGAGTTGCGACAGAGGGAAGTCTGGACGAGGGAAGTCGGGAGTGGAGGCGTGGAGCTGTGCCTCTGTGGAGGCGTAAAAAATTTGAGAACCAGAACCCTAATTGAGTAAATGAGTCCTCTCCTTATTTTTTTATTTTCTCTAATATAAAATATATATTAAATTTATTTAAATTTTTCGGAATTTCGGGTATCCGAAACTTCCGAAATTTTTATAAACTGTTGTCCAAGTCCAAGTCCGAATTTTCGGATATCCGAAATTCCGGATATCCGAAATTTTCGGAAAATTCGGATACGGAATTTCGGAAAATTCGGATACGGGTTCGGACTCGGATATTTTTGAACACCCCTATTGAAGAGTGTGGCAGATCAAGGAGGTAGAATTCGAAAGAAATATGGTGATATCCCCAAGTGTTCTATGGAAGCAAAGAAGAGAAGGAGAGAGTGTTGGAACTTTTAATAAGTGTGACTGACGCCATCAAATCTATTCTCGAATAAATCGGTTGAAGAATCCATTGTGATTTGATTCAGAGACGCGGGTTGTGATGCTCGAGGCTTGCAGGTTTGGACCGAAGACGTTTTCTGGAAAAGTCAACCGTTCGGGTCAACGGTCAACGTAAAAGTCAACGGAAGATCGGTTCGAGCGAGTCAAGCTTCATATTAATTAAATCATCTTAGATTTAATTAATAATAATTATGTCATTTGTTTATTTGTATTTGCTCATTTGTATGTGTGTTAGCTAGTTAGTGGGCTAGTGAGCACATGGGCTCTCTATATATAGGAAGGGTTAGCTCCATTAGATAGATGATGAATAAGTTGAATAAGGATGTTCTAGAGAGATGTGAGCTATCATTCTAGAGAGAGAGTCACCATGGATTTCCTATGACGAGTTTGTAATCATTCGGTTCGTTGTAATCATTCAACAATAATCAATGAATCGTTTGTTTTATCATTTCTTGTCATTTATTATCTTTGATTCTCATCATCCCGTCTCCTTCCTCATCTCACCTCTGTTCTTGCTCAAGATCGGGATTCTCGATGTGAAATCGGTCCTGACAAATGGTATCAGAGCGGGTACCGATCAGATTCATCTCACCGTGAATCTGGTCACTCGAATCTGTGATTTTGAGCTTGAATGAGGTGCTGATTGGCATACCCACTTTGGAGACTTTTTCTATTTTTTCTTATTTTTTGGAGCTGATTGATGATTTCTGGATGAATCTGATGATAGATTCTTGTTATTGGGTTCATTTGGGAGTGATTTCATGCTCCATATGTTCAAATCAGTGAAAAAATCCGAGATCTGAGCTGAAAAAAATAAAGCAGTTAGAGTTTTCCCGTTTTTGGGGTTTTGAAGAATTTTTGAGCTTTGATTCTGAGTTTTTTGGTGTTTTAATCAGTGTTTTTGGATGAAATAAAGTATGAATCTTGAAGGAAAACGCATTCCGGATCCATTGGGAGCATCGGTTTCGCCTGATTCGTAACAGATTTGACAGATCTGGAAAAACACACACTAGTGTGTGTTTCTTGGTGTTCTTCATTTTTATGAAGATTGCCTTGGCGATTTCGCTGTAGATGAAGGTGTTCTTGGCGACCTGAGATGCTCTTGAAGATGTACTTGGCGATCTCAGGTGGGCTTGAAGATTGCCTTAGCGATCTCGAGCTTGTTCTTGGCGATTTCGACAATGTTCTTGGCGATCTGGTAAATAATCTTGGCAAACTGTGCTTGGCGACCTCGTATGGGACTTGGCGACTTCGAACATGGCCTTGGCGACCTCGGTAGCCTTGGCGACCTCGAATAACATTGGCGATCTCGACGAATCTCGTTAACTGGGTTTTCGTTCGGATCGTTTTCAGGTAATTTCGATCGTCTAGACGTGTAGGGGATCGACTCACGAGTCCAACGGTACCAAAATCATCGAAAATGGTCAAGTAATAAGGAAGTTATGGGCATAATACGATTTTCCGGTGAGCAAACTCGGTTTTCCAGTGAAAACTCCGATCGTATTAGGGTTTAGGATGATGGAGAAGACAGGTCCACGTGTCATTCGCTGAGTGGCTGCTTAGGAATAAGGAATGCAGCTATCTCTCTCCTTGGTCGGATTTCTTGGTCAACATGGGTGGCTGTCGATTTTCTATTGGCTGCTAATAAAAGTCGTGGGCCCCTACTAGAATAAAGATCCGTTGGAAACTTTTATTGTTGTTGCTTTCCGATTGGTAGAAACATTCGCGTGGGCCCAGCTGCATAAAAGGAAACTCGTTGACAGCTTCTGCGTGTCATCTGCTGAGTGGTTGGTTCTCCATTCACACGGATCATGCTCCTGTCCGATGGATTGGTTTTTTCTGAGCCGTAGGATGCTTTCTGCTGCTGATTCCTGATTGGCCTGCTGCCTTTCACGCGGATTGCCAGCTCTCAACCACTGGATCTGATTCAAATGGACCGCTGGATCATGTTTGTGCTTCTTTCTGATTGGCTACAAGCCCTTCACGCGGATTGAGCATTACCAGCCCATTAATCTCAAATTTTTTTGGTGGATTTAATATGGAGGACTAATTTTTATTGGTCTGAATTTTAAAGACATGGTTCTAGGTTTTGTTGGAGACTTAAACCACTAATAAAATTTTCAGTACTTTTCGTTAAATGCGGTGTTTTTCTCATCAATTTTTCTACAAGAATAACGGGATAACGCCGCAACGGAATTATGAAAATATTTTTATTAGTCATGGATTTATTTCGTTTATTGACCGGGTTTCTAGTTTTTGTTGACGTCAAGGCCACGTTAGCTAACGACCACTGACGGACTGGTTTCGCTTCTCGGTTAAGTTTGTGACTGTTTCGTTATGTTTCACTTCAAGCTGTTTAGCTGATGCAGCGCTGATGTCATCTAACCGAATTAACTGGAATCTCAGTTAAATATTGGAATATTCCGTTAAATCTCTAACGGAAGGCCGTTACTTGAATAAAATTTACGGTCTTCTCAGATTCATTCCAAATTGCACCGTTTGACTCAGAATTCTTCACGGAATATTTTTCCGAGCTCGATTTTCTTCACCAAAAATTACGAAGACTCCGGTTATGAATAAATTTCTCGTTTACGCTCGGGATCTCAGTTTTTCACCGATTTGACATTATTTTCGCATCCAACCCAGTCACGCGAAACAAGTTCAGTATTTATGGATCATTCACAACTGTCAGCACCCGGCTTCCGGTTTTTCGCAAGATTGTCCGATTTCAGGATTTCAGTGTCGTTTTCTCTTCGGAACTGAGCGGAACGGTTCCACTCTCTGCATCTGATTTTCCGCTTCCGCATCGGATGTTTTCAGAGGGATCTAGAGAAAAGGGGGAACAATAATAGAACTGGATTATCGGGTCGATTATCAGAAGTTGGAGCATTTTCAGTGATTGATTGGTTTATCTGATTCGATTTGTTGCGATTTTCTCTCCAACGTTCAGCATTCTTAGTATTGTACCCGGCCGTGTGAACCGAGTGAACTGCAGCACTTGGATCTCAACTGGAGCAACAAGAACAGAAGAAGCTTATTCAAAGGGGGAACCTTTACAACAGAAAGATTCCGGTTTATCAGTTATTCTTCGAAGATGTACGACAGAGCGGTTCTTCACCAATATGACAGATTTGAAAGCGTCAGTCAAGGGGGAATTGTTGGAACTTTTAATAAGTGTGACTGACGCCATCAAATCTATTCTCGAATAAATCGGTTGAAGAATCCATTGTGATTTGATTCAGAGACGCGGGTTGTGATGCTCGAGGCTTGCAGGTTTGGACCGAAGACGTTTTCTGGAAAAGTCAACCGTTCGGGTCAACGGTCAACGTAAAAGTCAACGGAAGATCGGTTCGAGCGAGTCAAGCTTCATATTAATTAAATCATCTTAGATTTAATTAATAATAATTATGTCATTTGTTTATTTGTATTTGCTCATTTGTATGTGTGTTAGCTAGTTAGTGGGCTAGTGAGCACATGGGCTCTCTATATATAGGAAGGGTTAGCTCCATTAGATAGATGATGAATAAGTTGAATAAGGATGTTCTAGAGAGATGTGAGCTATCATTCTAGAGAGAGAGAGTCACCATGGATTTCCTATGACGAGTTTGTAATCATTCGGTTCGTTGTAATCATTCAACAATAATCAATGAATCGTTTGTTTTATCATTTCTTGTCATTTATTATCTTTGATTCTCATCATCCCGTCTCCTTCCTCATCTCACCTCTGTTCTTGCTCAAGATCGGGATTCTCGATGTGAAATCGGTCCTGACAGAGAGTGGTGCGAATATGTGGTGGAGGCTGGTGTCTCGGATTAAACTTTAAATAATCTGCCTTCAAATTAAACTTAGATCTTCACGTGTCACGCCTTAATAGTCATGTCTAACCCTCCTGATAGTTAATAGAGATAATTAGGTGGTGTCAATGGCTCGTCACTGATCCAAATTTACTATTAAAAAAATAATACCAAAAAATATTATTCAAAAGTACAAGGTACACTTGTAAAATATTAAAAGAACACAATGTCAAAATTTTAATCCATTTAAGGTAACACAAAAGATTCATTTTGTCATGTTCTTTCATGGTATTCATACTCATGATAACTTGGACAATTCTATTATTTCCTGGTCTTTCAGACGGCCGTTTGATAGTAGGTGGGTACATTTTCTCTCTGGGATTTATGTTCAACAATTGATCCTTTGTAGGCATCAGAGCAACTTCCAAAGCATAAGTTGCTCTAAGTTTCTCAGCGGTGAAATATGAATCAAAATATTTGTCCCGGTTTGGATACCTAGTAAAAGCAATAAAAGTCTTTGCATGCACAAATGAAAGGCCATTAACTTGTCAAACTCGACAAGTGCATTTTCGTTCAACAAGTAAGACCTCCCAACACTTTCCTTTGCACTTCAGTTTAGCTTGATTTTCACCGTTTCAACAAACTTCATATTCACCCAAGTTTCAAAATACACAATAAAGAATAGAAACATTACACTTGCCTTGAGAGATCTGGGTGATGACCATTTCTTTAAATCTTTGTGATGACGATTACCTATTTATATTACTTTATTTCCCTATACTACGTTAGAGAAACTACTATGTTACATTCTATATTTGAATTTTTGTGATGACCATTACCTATTTTGAATTTTTGTGATGACCATTACCTATTTATATTACCTTGTGTTTGATCCCGAGTTGAGTTATATAGAAGAGTCTACGGGCTTGCCCTGTTCCCGCTAGATGGTGCAAATGAAAGCATTTTCGGAGTTCTGGGTTTCCTCGCTATGAGATCTGGACTCGAGACAGTTGGTAGGTCTAAAGTAACCAGCCCTAATACATCGCTTAGCCATACATCGAGCAAGCAAGAAACATATTTAGTTTATAAAGTAGCAATTTTTCATATATATTTTATTTATTTATAAAACATCGATACATGAACTTTCATTTATCCTTCAAAAGAAAGAAGTAAACTAATCTCTAATATCTTGCAAGTCCAAACTCACATGGCTTTACTTTGGTTAAGGTTTATTTTCAAGCCCAAAATTTAAGAATCAAATCCATCAAACCCAAAAAACAGATAGGTTCAAGACCCATAAATCAATTCCAAAGTTCAAAATCACACAAAGTAACAAAGAAACTTGACATGATGATAACAAAATTCTAATTCACTACCATTATCATTATCATCATCTTCACATAAAATAAGACTGTAACAGGAAAAAGAATTCATGCAGAAACCTGGTTTTCTTGAAAGATGATTATTCATCTTCATCATTCACCAAGAACTCTTCTTCCTAGCATCATAGTACTCAAGATACCATTGAACAAACTTCTTCAACCCCATCTCCAGATCCACTGTAGGCTTATACCCAAGCTCCATTCGAGCCAAACTTATATCCGCATGCGTTAACGGCACATCACCATTTCGCGGCATCAACACCACCTTCTTCTTCGCTTTCACCTTCAACAACTTCTCCAATGTCATCACTAACTTATGAACCGAAACAGGGGAAGTATTCCCCAAATTGATGATCCTAAATTGAGCTTCACCCTTCTTCTTCCTCCCATTTCTTCCCACACTCTTCTTTGCAGAATCGATAGCTGATAAACAACCTTTCACGACATCATCAATGTAGGTGAAATCCCTAGCAACTGTCCCGTGATTCGCCCCTTCGAAAATCGAAATCTGCTTTCGATTCAGTATATCTTTTGTAAAGAAGAAATACGCCATATCTGGTCGTCCCCAAGGTCCGTACACAGTGAAGAATCTCAATCCAGTAATTGATAAACCATGAATGTGATTATAAGCATGGGCGATTGCCTCACCGGCTTTCTTCGTGGCGGCGTATAGGCTCGCCGGTTGATCCGTGCGGTCCTTTTCCGAGAACGGTACCTTCGAATTGAGGCCGTAAACGGAGCTAGAAGACGCCCAAACGATCGCCGGAGGAGCAATCGTCGATTTCACAACTTCCAGGAGGTTAACAAATCCATCTATGTTCGATTTGATGTAAGAGTTAGGGTTTACCATTGCGTACCTGACGCCGGCTTGTGCGGCGAGGTGGAGGACGTGAGTGAAGTGCACCAGGCCGAAGAGTTCCCGGAGCAATACGTCGTCGTTGATGTCACCTTTGACGACGAACACGCCGGCGCGATCTAAAAGTTCCGATTTCCGTGAGTTTTTTAACGCGACGTCGTAGTAGCGGTTGAAATTATCGAGGCCGACGACGCCGTCGCCGCGGCGTTTGAGCGCGACGGAAGCATGTGCGCCGACGAAGCCAACGGCGCCGGTGACGAGGACGGTGTGGCCTCTACGGGAGCGAGGTTTAGCGGATAATTCGATTTCGGTTTTCCATTTGGATAGGGCGGAGGAAGGGGAAGTGGTGGTACGGAAGCGGCGGAGAGGGGCGGTGGTGGAAGTAGGGGAGAGGAAGAAGAGCATGAGGATCAAGGAGAGGAAAACGATCCACCAGAGTAGGGATTTGGGGGAGGAAGTTTGGAATCGGAGACGGTGGTGGATGTAGTAGACGGATGACTTTTCCGGTTTGAATTTTCCGGCGTTGGAGGGGATGTTATCGATGTGATTGAGAATCGGCTTCAATGCGGTCATCGTTTTGAGGAATAGGAATGTGAAAGGATGAAATTGAGAAAGGGTGGAATTTGAAGGGTTTTGTGAATTGTGAAGAAGATGAAAAATTAGGGTTGGTGCAGGCGGGAAGAGATGTGATCGATCTAATAATTCATTCTTTGGTTTGGTTACAGAGGGTGGATGTGCATGCTTCTTTTCTTTCTACTAAAATGAAAACTGAAATGAAAGGGGGTTTTGTTTGACCAGACCAAACCAAAATTATATAAAATTATTAAAATAAGTAAATGTAATATTAGATTGTATTGTCGATAATAACTCATATTTCATTTTTTTTTAAATAAATTTGATTTTAATCATGTTAGAAATAAATAGATCATCATTAAAACTGAAACCGATTGGATCTCTTTTCTCTCTCTAGACACAACCGATTGGATCTCTTTCTCTCTTTAACTGAGAGAACTGGTGGCTCTCTCTCTCTCTATTTTCTTCTCGCTGTATGTATCACCGTAACTAAGCGGTAAGCCACCGGTTGTTTTTTCTTGCCGCTATCTACTTAAGACACTGGTTGCTCTCTCTCACTATCATTTTCTTTCCACCGTCAAAGACGCCGTGTTCGCCGCCAATTTTTGCCTCTGGTGGCCGGCGTGTCGCTGTCGGCTTCATGCCTTGGTTGATGGTGGTCGTCGTTTTCGGTTTTCTGCGGTGGCGTGAGGGTTTTGTTTACTTTGGTATCTTTTGTCTGTGATTTTTTTACAACGTCATGGTGATGCTGTCGCCGTCGCCTGGATCTGAGCCGATATTAGATCTGAGCCTGGAAGGCGATGATGATGCTAACTTAATCTGAGCCTTAAAGGCGATGATGATTTGTTTTCTTAGTGTATGAATGTTCCAATTTGGGGTTTTAATTTTTGGGGCGTTTTGAGAGGACCCATGTTGCTTAATGGTACTTGAATGTCACCGGATCTACTTCTTCAGAAAGAAACCCTAGAATTGCAGCCTATAGTGGCGATAAGTCGCCAGCCAAACCGAAATTTGATTTTTTTATTTTATTTTTTATTTTTTACTTTGACTCTCCGGTGGCGATATGTACCCACCTAAACCAGGCCTTTAGTGTTCAAAACTCACAAACCTTAGTTGTTTTCACCTAAAACCAATTTTATCGTAGTGTGTGGATGGGGTGAGAACATGAAGCGAAAAAATATATGTAAGAGTTTTATTTTCAATGACATAACCTTAACTAACCCTGTGACCCTTTAAAATATATAAGATAGAGTTACAAACGTAACTAAATTACTCATACCCGCTTAATATCAAATTCGATTCTATATAAGATAGAGTCAAGAATACCACATGTCACAAAACATCACATATCATACATCATTTACACCAACACATTGAGTTGATATGTTGAACAAACATTGAACACATTCAATGTGTACGTGATCTATATGACCGCATAAGAATATAAATTAATGGTATATATCATACATTCCAAAATGAACTTAATTTATTCCCAAACCCTATTATAAGATTAAGCTAGCTGTGTAAGTTTTATTTAAATGATTTTCATTAATATTGCAGGTTTGACGTATTTTATGTTTATTATAACATTGTGGTCAATCAAACAAATTGGGGGCACCAAGTAAATTAATATTATGGGTTCTTTTGATATTTTTAAAAGTTACGTTTCAAATCCTTCTCTATTTATCTTGCTTGAAATCGAAAAGAATAAATTATATGGCTTGAAACCAACAACAATATCTTACAACCTTTTTTTTATATCATAGCCTCGGGTATTTATATCACAGTCTCGGGTATTTACCCGGGACACTAACTAGTGATGAAGAATATATATATCCTGATCCTAATTCTTTCCTTCTTAACACACGTTTCTAATCTCACAGTAAATTTATAATAATTAACTAGTTAGTGTCCCGGGTAAATACCCGAGACTGTGATATAAAAAAAATTAAACGAATTAAAAGATGAAAGTTTTTTTCTAACTATTAAACGAATGATCGAATTGGAGTTTAAGTTCATCAATGGTGGGTTTAGAAAGTCGCGACTTTGTTTTTTGATTCGTTCACCATCATTCGTTGATCGAAACCTAAGCAATATGGATATAGTTTTGTTAGGTTTTCTTTCACGAATCCAAAGCAATTTACGGATCAAATTTTCATTGAGAAATGAAGAAAATATGATGAATCAAAGTTATGGTATTGTAAAACAAATATGGATAATTTTGTATGGAAATAATTTAATTTTTTGATTTTTAATTATAAGTTCTTTCCTTTGTGTAAATAACATTTATTTTTTAATTCAAAAATCTATAAAAATGACACATAAGCTAATCCTAGGTGGCACGCCTTAAATTGTGCCACCTACACATTAAAAACTTGTGTTTATTATATAGTATAGATATAGATGTACTGGACGACCGTTTGGTTTTTCAGATATTACTTTGATCTTTTTAAATGTTTAAAAAGTTAAAAAAAGTCCAAGTCAATATTTGAAAAAGTCAGACGGCCGTCTGGTACAACATCAGACGACCGTCTAGACTGGTGTGATCAGAATAGAAAAAGAGATAAGTGTGAAAATAGGTCGTCTTCTCGAATATATATATGCAGCCAGCCATTATTCCATTATATATCTTTCTTTTTTTTAACGGTAACAATCGATTGGCTGGCACGTCTCTAAATGAAAACTCATTCATTAGCGACACCACTTTTATTTCATCAGTGAAGGAGGAAACCCACCATTTGTGAGAAAACCCCGGTCGGGATAGAACATGAGGCGAGTTACAATTAGTTCAACATCTAAGATCAATGTTACACAAAACTAGCTAGTTGGAATGTATATATGCATGCATGGTACAGTGCATGGAATAGAATGTCAGACAGACGACTATATAATCTACACAAGCAACCAATGGCTAGAATGGAAGTAAGTATCGACATACAGGAGGAGAATATTAGCTTAAACTTAAAGTACAAAAAAGTGAAGAAAAAAAGGGTTGTAAATGAACATATACCAATCGGTCATTTCATTATTTCATTTAAGATGCATGTCACATTTCCAATATATGAAACATCATGTAGCTAGATTGAAAAGAAGATGAGATACCGGTCTATAACGTTTCTTTGATTAATGGAAGAGGTACATTATGCTTCCATAACTCTTCTGTTGGTATACGTACAACAAGAATATATAATACACCCTCCGTCGTGTGATGACCCCTATATATTGCGACGACATGTGTCGTTGGTATGCACTAGCCGATGGAAACAATATGCCATAGGTGTTTCTGGAAATTGATTCTGACTTACATTTCTTTCTTCATTTACCTATATAATAAAAGAGACCTTGTAATGTGTCCTTTTGTGTTTTTTTTTTTGTTTTTTTTTGGATTATTTTTTTGTCTTTATATTTTTTTTTAGTGAGAGCGGGTTAAGGAGGAATTTCAATTAAGCGATGATAGGATAAAGGATTTTTTGATCGATCGAATGAATTTCAAAGAGAAATCTACAAGGAATACATAGAATCAACATTTACACCAAGATATATACGTACACGAGAAAAGACCCTAGAACAAACTTTGAATTAGTTACGTTTAATAATGCTTCTGGTTGGCTCATTTCATGAAGAATTCATAAACAATAGTTCACTACAACATCAACTATGAGGGCTAAATACGTTGTGCGTTATAAAGCTAGCTAGGCGCCATGTGATGCTCCTTAGAAACCTGATTAAGGGACTCAAAGTCGTTAGTTTCACACATATATACACACCTATGAGAATCTAATTATGTGATAATAGCTAGTGTGGCAATATAATGAGCTTTTCAAACATTAATTAATAGATCAAGTGTGCTAGTCTATATCTCAATTTAAAATACTTATTTGTGCTAGAGCATGTGAAGGACGTTATATATAGTGTTAATGCATAAAGGGTCCATATATATATATGAGCACATATAGTATTCGGTATTCATGCATCTTAAGGCATAAAATGTCATCTAAACTCAAAAAAACTTAGATACCTACTTCACTCAATATTTTCATGTATGCAAGAATCATTGAATTGAGCATCAGTTCTCTAGCTTGGTGTTTATTCCTCCCAACATTTTTATGTACCTTATTTCACTTAACATACTTATTCTTCTTTTTTTTTTTTTTTAATTTCTGGGACCAGACACGCTTTTGCCAACTAAATCACACTAGTATTTAAATGACTCCATTCCTCCACAACTTTCCCACAAAAAGATCAAGGGGAGATCATAACCAGAGCTCAAGAATGAATGGCAAGGAGGACAATTTTGTGATTGAAATGTCATCTAGCACCAAAGAGAACCTCCCAAAAACCACTAACAAATGCAGTGTTTATGTGTATAAAATCTGGGAATTTGCCAAAGAAGACATCAACAGAGTAACATTTTCTCTAAAAGTTGGTCTTGCTGTTCTCCTTGTGTCTTTACTCATTCTAATCCAAGCACCTTATCAAGTGTTTGGCACCACCATTATCTGGTCACTACTTACAGTCGCCATCATGTTTGAATATACCGTAGGTATGTACTTATATCATAAATGGGAACTAATTAAAACAACAAAAGATTCATGTTATGAATGAAAATAATATTGATCATTTTCTGAAGGGGCTACATTTCACAAGGGATTCAACCGCGCGCTTGGAAGCCTGTTTGCTGGAGTGTTAGCCATTGCTGTTGCTGAATTAGCTTTGATGAATGCTCCCACTGCTGAACCTGTAATAATAGGCATCAGTATTTTCATGATAGGTAACTTCATAACCAATATAAGATTAGATGTAACAATATAAGTTCATGTTTTATTAAGATATTTTTGTAATATGAAGAACTAAAACCGAACCTGACAATGACCCGTCCATCTCAAACTGTACTAAAACTGACACGCCCATTTCTAGCCGGGGATAGCTGTCCCAAGTGACATCTTGATGGTAAGTGATTTACTTCGCAACTAAATGTTGTAGGTTCGAGTCGTGCAGGGTACATGCATGTTGTGATTATTTTATCCTAGAAAATCTTGGAATTAATTAATATATGTATGCTAAAGCAAAAGTTGTTTAATTTCCATTCACAGGGGCTTTAACGTCATTCATAAAGTTATGGCCAACACTTGTCCCATATGAGTATTGTTTTCGAGTTATACTCTTTACATACTGTTTGATCATAGTTACTGGGTACCGAATGGGTAACCCAATTCGAACATCGATTGATCGGTTTTACTCCATCTTGATTGGAGCAACTGTAACAGTAGCAGTGAATACTCTAATTTTCCCAATATGGGCTGGTGAGCGGTTGCATGAAGAACTTGTCAAAAGCTTTAGTTCAGTGGCAGATTCACTTGAAGGTAACTTTTTGCAGTTTGATCAGAAATATATATCTTAATCTTACATCAACTGCTAAAAACTTTGCAATTGGGTGACTTTAGAATGTGTCAAAAAGTACTTGGATAATGGTTCAGTTCATCCAGTGTCTATCAAGGCTTTTATGGAAGAACTCCCAGATGAGCCTGCTTACAAAAAATGCAGATCCACATTGAACTCATCAGCTGAACTCGAGTCCTTGGTAATATAGTTAACTTGCTATCAAATTTCTTTTTTTTTTCTTTCAAATCCTGATTTTAATAGTTGATCTTGGTGGTGAAATTCTCAAGGCTCTTTCGGCTAAATGGGAACCGCCACATGGTAGGTTTCGATACGTTTCATATCCTTGGAATGAATATGTCAAAGTTGGCACGGTCTTGCGATATTGTGCATACCAGGTTATGGCACTTCATGGTGTTCTTCACTCACAAATTCAGGTTCCTATCTTTTTCGTGATGATTTTAGTGAGATATTTGTGCCTTTACAAACTTGTAATTTTTATACTACTATTTCTTTGTTATATACTACTATTTGACATGCTTAGAGGTTATTAAAATTGTAATTTTTCCAATCTTGAATGTTTTTCATAGGCACCATATAATTTAAGATTCATATTCCAATCAGAGATACTGGAAGCATCAGGCAAGGCTGCTGAGTTGATCAGATGCTTAGGCAAAGATATAGGTAACATGAAACAAACCCTAGAAAGTTCATTACTACAAAGTGTCCTTGGATCAACAGAAAGACTCAAAAGATCAATAGACATGCATTTTTTTAGCAAAAATGGTGCAAAAGTTGAGGTTAAGTACCAAAACCAAAGGCGGTCATATAAGGATGCTGCAGATGGCATTGCAATCACACAAGCATCTGCAGGGAGCACTGAAGCATTATCACTCGTTACTTTCACATCATTGCTGATAGAGTTTGTTGCTCGACTAGATCATTTGGTTGAAGCTGTTAATGAGCTTTCGAATATAGCAAAATTCGAAACCTGAGGGTCCATGAACATGTTGTTATCCCTAGCTAGCTAGCTACAGATTGTGGAATAAATTAGTATTGTCCATCAAATACATTGAGCACATTATTAATTAGCATCTTCCTCTATACATATATATATGTGCATCAACAGTTATATCAATCTGGTTCAAATATTAATATCAGTTAATTGTCAATGGTTCATTTCATCACAATATGTAGGTAGCTAGGGTTGTAAAGGAACCTGACATTCAGCAAACCGTTTGGCGAGAAATTAATTTACGTTCGTTCGTTTAATAAATAAACTTCAATGTCCGTCCGTTGATCATATGGCCGGCAGAAAGTGTGTATCACCATCAACGTACTTCAGTGTTTATAAGATGTAACTACTAGCTAAGTTGATAACACCCAAGTCATCATCTTATGGAAGTTTGTGGCAAACGGGATAACTATTCAACTATATATGGCCGGTGCTTCATCTCATGTATAAAGAAGATATTTGGTCTAATTTCGGTATAATTGTTATAACAGAATTACTTGCATATTCATTTTACTCTTCTCTTTAAACAACACGATTGAGTGGTTCAGTCTGAAAGGGCCCAACAAGGTTTAGAGAATATCCGTGCCTTTACAAATTTACAAAATTCTACAAAGCTTACAGTTTTTCTTTGTTATACACACTAGAAAAAAAGACTGAAGAATCACTTATATATAAGCACACTAATCAGCAGATCGATTTAGCACATCTGCTAGTCCTCGTCAATGGATCCTAGTGCTTGTATGTTATATATATATCCGGTAACAGAACGGTCGGAGATACAGAATTCACCACTCGAACCAATTCGTCGGGCACTCCGTAGTTGAAATTACAATACAGTCACATCACGTAGATTCAATTACGATTTCAAAGAACACCACTCAAGTTGCCAAACTTGAATTAGCAATGGAAAAATTCAAGTTAAACAAAAAAACTTACACCAAAATTCAATCTAAACTCACTGCCTTTTCCATTGAAATGTTTTGAATTACATACATATAGAGAAATTGAGAGCACAACCGACTGAAATAAAGGAAATGACATAACAAAAAGAACATAAAAATGAAAATAACAACTGCAACTAAAACGTGGGCCTTAAAATGAGGCTGCATGCATGATACAATTGGATTAAATCCAATTTACCAAAACATCCCTAGAGTTTACGAAGCTTGCTATATTGGTGGATCTAGCTGCCTATCATTTAGACGTCAGAGGAAATATTTCTCAGTTTGTTATATATGAATGGATAATCTTGTAATTACGAGGGCTAAAGTTATCATAGTTATAAGGTTGGAGGGTTTTTGAGTACTTTTACTCTTAATTTTAATCTAGTAAAGAGTCTTATGTATTTCGGATGCTTGCATGTAAGTTAGGTAGGGCTATAAACGAGCCAAGTCGAGCCGAGCCAGAGTCAAAAGTATCATATCAGTTTTAAATCTTATTCTAAGTTAATTTTTTAAGAAAAATACTATAGGAAACTTAGTATTTAACTAAAAGTAGATATTATAAATAAGAAACTTATAATTTTTGGGTTATATATATGTATATATTTAAACGAGCCAAGCGAGCTAACTAACGAGCGAGCCACGAGCCAAGCTAACCTTGGCTCGGGCTCGACTCGTTAGGAAACTGACGTTTATAATCGAGCCGATTTCGAACGAGCTAATTTCAAGTTTTTTTTTTCGAGCGAGCCACGAGCCGCAAGTTTTTAAACAACTCTAAAGTTAAGTAAAAGCATCATGTAACCTATTCTTTCATCACTTCATAATACAATTCTCAAGTTATGATTAAATATTGTGTGTTGCCAATTACTCTTTTAATTGGTATCAAAGTTGATTAAGGGAGAGTTTTTTATGCAACCTAGAGGGCGAAAGTTCACGAGTCCAGCTAAAAACAGGTGATTACTTAGACAAAAGTACGATCACAAGGTTCCGTGAGGGTGTGATTGCTTAAAGATTAATTGAGTTAGTTTAATAATAACACAAAATTATCAAAATCATCTATGAAGTATATGTTTTCATAGTTATTGTTCTAAACGTGCTTAAAAATATTAATAGTTGTTTTCTAGTTATTGTTCTATAATCATTTTCCAATAATATGATCATATATTTTCCATTAATATAATAACTAGTGGAGGACGTGTCACCCCATCATGCACCATAAGGACGGTGTTCCACACCAACGGTGAGTCCACATCACCACCCTTCATGTAGCTTATCGTTTCACTTCTTTACAATCTACGCATTTACTTTACTTGTGTGGGTTCTTCCGCGCACCTCCATGTCAACCTCTCCACGTTGAGGAGACAACTTTCATTACAGTAGCGATTGAAGCACTACACATTAATTTATTACCGTGAATAGTAAGTTATGTAAGATCACAAACCCTTCTTTAACTATTAACTATTTTACCGATTCCACATGTCATAATTTCTTGTTTCAACGTTCCTATTTTTTTTCTCTCACATATGGTATATAGTGTAACTATATTTTAGCTCAAAATATTATTTATAATTTCTAAATCTAGCTCGTATAATGCACAAGTTTCCAATCCGCTAATAAAATATATACATATGAGAAGCAAAACGTGTAGGCTATAGCAAAAAACAATGGGGACGGCTAAATTTTGTTTGATCCGTCATTAGTAAGTGCTTGGATGTTCCAGGTCAATAGCCCAATGGTCTTGGGCCGGCTCAGTCCAGCATAAATATCCAAGTCTTGCATCATTGTCATTTCTTGTGTTACACTTGTTGTTTCCTAGGAAACATGTTTCGTGTCCGGTGATTCTTTAAATTTGCATTCCCTGTTTTCCATAATATATAAAATAAGACAGGTTATACTAATAAGTTGTATTAAGATAAGAAAATTAAGACATAATTTCACCCCATCATTAACTACAACTCTAAATTAGTTGATAGAAAAAGAATTATGGAGGAGCATTTTTTTCTTAGCTATTTTTATTGACTTTTACATTTGACATTATTTTTTTTTTTAAATTACACCATAAAAACGAGTTTTTTTCTTTAAAACGCGCACAGTGGAAAAACCCAAAATCTCTTACTAAGAAGCAAATATATTTGAGACAAAAAGCAATTTTTTTAACAACATATTTGGATAATAACGGAGACATTACACCACCCACCCGATCATCTCCAATCTTCATCGAGAGAAAACTTATCACAGGTGAGAAAACTCCTAATTCAACGTGTAACCTCATTTATTTACTTTTTAATTTAAATAAGACTTAAAATCAAAACCTTTTATTTATAATTTTTTATAATTTGTTTGGATAGCTCCGGTAACTAATAAGGCTAGACATCAATAAAAAGCAAATAGGTGTTAGTTTATTTAGTGACTTATCCTCTTTAAGTGGGAAGACGAGTGAGGTGGCAGAAGAGGATAATGTGAGCTAGCCACTCTGCTCCGGTCACGTGACCTGCTCCGATAACAACCGACTCATAACCAACCTTTTCCAATATTCATTAATTAATATAAACATAATCACGTGACCTGGGAACATATAACTAAAGGTTTTTTTATTTTTATATTAGAAAACATGTACGTTTGCATGCATTTTAGTATAATCAAACACTTTGTAATGCATGGGGTAATTTTATAAAGTCATCCTTGTACAGAGATGATAATATATAAATTTAAGCATGTCGAATCGTGCTTACCATGTCATCTCCATAATGCATGCATGCATTAATTCACCTACATATAGACACGTACGTGCATAACATCTAAATCAAACACATAAAACACTATTTTTATCATTAATTAATGTCGAATTAGCGGACTTGATATATAGAAGATCTTACTTAATAGATGACGTTGAAGGTCATAAATTAAAACTTTAGTTTTAATGTAATGAAAAGTAGTTTAAAAGTAGAAGTAGAATATTTTTAAATTATAAAAATAAAAGATATCATCATTATGGTGAATCCTGATGTAGTCATGTTGTTGAGAAATACAAATGAATCGAAGAAGAAATTAACAATCAATCGATGAAATCAAGCAATCAATCTTCAATAACACTCAATGAAAGTTGTTACAAAATATCAGAGAAAGATAATCGATCAAATGAGAATCGACGAACCCTTATTTAAGCTACACTCGCTAACCTCTCGCTAACAACTATTAACTAACTCTAAACAAGAACAATTACACCTAACCCTTCAACAATCAAAGATTGTCACATTTGGTCCCTCCGCTAAACTCCTGATAAGAGCAGGCGCATAACCAAGAGAATGTACCCGGGTTCGAATCCCACATAACCCCATATGTGTTAAATAAATGTCAAACTCAATATTAACATTCTCCACCTTGAGTTTAACATTCTGCTTGATTCCTGGATCAACTTCATGAAATCAAAATATTGATAATCATCCATTAGCATCGAATAGTAGAGGTCCAATGGACTTTTCTATCCTAATGTGGACAAAAATCAATCTCATGACCAATCGTTTTGACCCAACAGGTATTAATAACTTAACCAATTCCAAGTGTCCTCAAACAAGACTCAAACTTGGATATAGGTAATGATTTAGTAAACACATCAGCACCATTCTCATATGTAGGGACATATTCAACATCAACCTCTTTAGAATTGATTACCTCCCTTATAAAATCAAAGCTTCACTCTGATGTGTTTAGTTTTGTCATGAAAAACACTGTTCTTAGACAATGCTATTGCCCCCATATTATCACACTTAACCAATGTACCCTCAGAATTCAGTCCCAATTCAAGTGTGAACCTCTTTAACCAAAGTGCCTCCTTAACAGCCTCCACCAAAGCTATGTATTCAGCTTCAGTACTTGAAAGTGCTACCACACTTTGTAAACTAGCCCTCCAGCTTATACAATTACCAAGAACTTGAAACCCATAACCGGTGATTGATCTACCTCTGTCCCAATCTTTGGCATAGTCTGAGTCCACATACCCCTGCACTGTCCTCACACCACTATGATTCCTAAACACCAGACCCCTATCCTTGGTTCCTGCAAGATATCTCAGCAACCATTTCACTGCTTCCCAGTGAGTTTTTCCAGGATTAGATAAGTACCTGCTAACTATGCTCACCCCATAGCTGATGTCAGGCCTAGTGCACACCATCAAGTACATTAGTGACCCAACCGCATTGGAATAAGGTACTTTAGACATATACTCAGCCTCCTCCTGAGTCTTGGGGCAATCTTCAATAGACAATTTGAAATGAGGAGCAAATGGAGAATTAACAGGTTTGCACCCTATCATACCATATGATTCTAAAACCTTCCTGATATAACCTCCCTGAGTCAAATACAACTCCCTGTTAGCTCTATCTCTTTTGATTTCCATACCAAGTATCTTCCTGGCTGGACCCAACTCTTTCATTTCAAATTTACTCATCAGCATCTTCTTGGTATCCTGTATAACCTTCATAGACTCACAAGCAACAAGCATATCATCCACATAAAGCAATAAGTAAACATATTTACATTTATCATATTCCTTTATGTATACACAGGGATCATACTCACTTCTCCTAAACCCATTTGAGATCATATGGTCATCAAACTTCCTATACCACTGCCTAGGAGATTGTTTAAGACCATACAAAGATTTCTGTAAAAGACAAACCTGCCCCTCCTTACCTTTTTCTATAAACCCCTTTGGTTGATCAATATATATTTCCTCTTCTAAATCACCATGAAGGAAGGCTGTTTTTACATCTAATTGTTCTAACTCAAGGTCCATAGAGGCTGTGATAGACAACATAATTCTTATAGAAGAGTGTTTCACAACAGGAGAAAACACTTCATGATAATCTATACCTTCTTTCTGCCTAAACCCCTTAGCAACTAACCTAGCTTTGAACCTAGGTAAGTCACCCTCTACAGCAGGTTCTTTCAGTTTATAAAGCCACTTACAGGGTATAATTTTCCTATTAACAGGCCTATTAGTAACAACCCATGTCCTGTTCTTATGAAGTGAATCAATTTCCTCTTCCATGGCTTTCAACCATTGAGACCTATGATCAGAGGACATGGCTTCCTCATAGGAATTTGGCTCCACCACATTCTTATAGCCTGCCATAGATAGGAACACAAAAGCAGATATATCTTCATCATCTCTAAACCTAAATGGTTTCACTATTTTCCTCTTAGTCCTATCTTTGGCAATGCTAGGTTCCTGACCCCTATTAGAATCACCTGGGGTCTGACCCTCCTGTTCATGATCACCACTATCCTCAAGGCCCTCATGATCACTATCACTATCCTGAGCACTACTGCTCTGCCTAAATGGCTCCACCACAAGTTGTGGGTTCACTCTACCTGCTGATCCTTCATTAGCAGTAATTCCTATTATACCCTTGTACATTATGTCCTCTCTAAAAGTCACATTTCTGCTAATGAATACTCTGGGCTTCCCTTTATCCACTCTCCAGAGTTTATACCCTTTAACCCCCTCAGGGTAACCCAGGAACACACATTTCTCAGCTCTAGCTCCTAACTTGTCATCACTAACATGAGAATATGCTAAAGCACCAAATACCCTTAAGTTCTGATAATTAACAGGTCTACCACTCCATTTTTCCATAGGAGTCTTCATCCCTATAGCAGATGAGGGAGACCTATTTATCAAGTATGCAGCAGTGGTAACTGCTTCCCCCCAAAAACCCTTTGGTAAACCAGAACTCAACAACATGCACCTAACTTTGTTCAACAGGGTCCTATTCATCCTTTCCACTAAACCATTCTGCTGTGGTGTACCAGGTATAGTTAAGTGCCTAGCAATCCCCTTGTTCCTACAATAAGTATCAAACTGCAGGTTACAAAACTCCAAGCCATTATCTGTTCTAAGCTTCTTAAGTCTCTTTCCTGTTTGATTCTCTACAAGGGATAACCAATGTTTAAAGCTCACAAATGCATCACTTTTGTGCTTAAGGACATGAACCCATACTCTCCTAGAGTAATCATCCACTACAGACAAGAAATAGCTTGCTCCACCTAGAGTTTGTGTCCTAGCTGGCCCCCACATGTCAGCATGTACATAGTCTAAAATACCCTGTGACAAGTGTTTACCTTTAGAGAATTTCACCCTATGAGTTTTCCCTAGAACACAATGCTCACAGAAATCTATCCTAGTTTCTTTTAAGGTACCTAACACCTGCTGCTTATTGAGTTCAACAAGACCTTGGTCACTGATATGCCCAAGTCTTCTATGCCATAACATGGCATCACTATCTTTGGACTCAGTAACAGCATGACTAACTCCCTGAGCACCCTTAATATCTAATTCATAGATATTGTTCTTACACCTAGTGCCAGTTAACACAACTCTTGACCCAAGCACCACCTTGGCCCTGCCATTCTTTAAACTAACAGCATGTCCCAACTTCTCAAATGTTCCCAAGGATATGAGATTCCTAGTCAACTTAGGAATATACCTAACATCTTCCAAAGTCAATTCAGAGCCATTATTCAGCATAACCTTCACAGATCCTATACCTTCTATCCTACAGGGCCTGCTGTCTCCTAGTTTAACTATACCAAGATCTTGATAATCAATATGACTAAAACAAGATTTACTAGGTGTCATATGATATGAACACCCAGAATCCAGGATCCAATTCTCCCTAATAGGCCCACTAGTCACCATTAACACATCACTGCTCTCATAACCTTCAAATGAGCTCTCATCAAATTGTGACAAATTTGCCTGTGGTTTATGACCAAATTGCCCTTCCTGTCTAAACTTCTTTTTCTCAGGGCAATCCTTCTTGAGATGTTTCTCAGATCCACATACAAAACACTTCAAGATCCTATTGTACTTAAATTTCTGTTTATTATTGTTATTATACTTCTTTTTGTTATTCTTAAATTCTGATTTTCCCCTTACATTTAGCCCTTCACCTATTGGTTCATCTTTGCCCTCACCTCTTCTCTTCAATTCTTTAGAATTGAGAGCAGCAATGACCTCCTCCATGGATATAGTTTCCCTACCATACATCATAGTATCCACGAAGTGCTCATATGAAGGGGGCAAAGATGTCAAGAAAAGGATAGCCTGGTCTTCATCCTCTAATTTATTCTCAATATTTTCAAGATCCAGGATAATTTTGTTAAAATCATCTAAATGAGAGTCAATAGATTTACCTTCTTGCATTTGAAACGTGTACAATTTCTTCTTGAGATACAGCCGGTTCGCCAACGACTTAGTCATGTAGAGTGACTCCAATTTCAGCCACACAGCAGCAGCCGAATCTTCCTTGGCGACTTCCCTCAAAACCTTGTCTCCGAGACACAATATTATCGAACTGTGAGCTTGATCCATGACTTCCTGCCAGTCGGCATCCGCCCAGCCTTCAGGGCGATGATCATCGCCTTTCAAAGCTTCTGCCAAACCTTGATACACCAGCAATGCCCTCATCTTCACCCTCCAAAGGCCAAAATCATTCTTTCCGTCAAACTTCTCGATATCGTACTTCGTAGACACCATTCTTGAACGATTGATTCCTCACCGATCACAATTCTTCCTTCGATTTGAGCCCCATAGCTCTGATACCAATTGTTGAGAAATACAAATGAATCGAAGAAGAAATTAACAACAATCAATCGATGAAATCAAGCAATCAATCTTCAATAACACTCAATGAAAGTTGTTACAAAATATCAGAGAAAGATAATCGATCAAATGAGAATCGACGAACCCTTATTTAAGCTACACTCGCTAACCTCTCGCTAACAACTATTAACTAACTCTAAACAAGAACAATTACACCTAACCCTTCAACAATCAAAGATTGTCACATTTGGTCCCTCCGCTAAACTCCTGATAAGAGCAGGCGCATAACCAAGAGAATGTACCCGGGTTCGAATCCCACATAACCCCATATGTGTTAAATAAATGTCAAACTCAATATTAACACATGTTGTGAATGATATATATAGATTCAGTTATCATTCTGGAAATTAACGGTTTGTCAAGATTCAGTCAACCTTGATAGAATGAATGGAAAGGACGTACTTCACCCTATGAAAAGAAAAGAAAAGATAAGATGGACTTGATGTTATAGTTGCTACGAAAGGTTATTGTTCTAGAGATACCTCAAATTGCAGTCTACAATGAAGAAGAACAAAAACAACATGACCAATATATATAGAGGATCCATTCCAAGCATTCTAAGTAATTGTCTTTACATGTAAAAGATGCACCAAAGACTTGACAAAATTAAGTAATGACTTCTAAAAATATTGTATTTTGAAATGAGGTAATCAGGGGCGAAGCTTGGAAGAAAACCCTGAGGGGGCGGGACTAAAAAATTCTACCGAGGGGGAGATCCTGAATACATATAATTTTTTCTACATAAAATCGTGAATATCAATGCTTCTGGCTGAAAAACCGTAGGAGAGGCGGTCCCCCCCCCCCCCCCGCGTCCCTTCTAAGCTTCCCCCCTTGGAGATAATGAAATGGATTGGTTATTTCCAAAAATACTTAGGAAATTTCTAGTTTATCTTCGGCTTCCAAAGCAAGTAGGTATTTAGAGTTAAGTTAAAGACTATTAATACAACTTTTATATCAAGACTAGTAATACAAGGTTTTAATTTGTCAAATATAAGGATTAGAATACTTTGATACATATTCCCAAGTGCTAGATGGATGTAATGTATTGATCGATGAAACTAAAAAAGTTATATCTTCATGTTTTAAAAAATGAAGGATTTGAATGAATTTGATACTATATATATTTGACATTAAATTACAAAGGCATGCATGGTGAAATTAAATCAATGTCAATATTACATTGATAAGATTCTTGATAAGTTCAACACTTGCACATTAAAGGGGCAAACACGTACCCTTTAGGCCTATACGAAACATCATTCAAAAGTTAAGTCAGAATGATGGTAGACCTATAGCTAGCCCAAATTTAGTGTGTAGGTGTCATCGGTTGCCTTATGCATGCTATTCATTGTACGAGACTAGACACTGCATATATTTGATGTTTATTTAACTTTCAAGCTTTACAATTAAGTAATTTGAATATAGACCACGTACCCTAAGGTTAATTGGTTGGATTCTTGGATATGATCTAAAAACAACAAGAGGAAGTTTTAGTTTATACAATGGAGAATTTCAAGAAGCTAGTTAGACGTGGTTTTTTAAACTATATATAAGAGATGTATGCATGAGATGATATAGCTAGCTCAATGAATAAAGTTGTAAATAATAGAACCCGGTATTTACTAATTATGCATGCTTCAATTTGTTCGAAGGTTCATTGTTGTGAAAACAAGTTACTAATCACCAACTTCGACATTAGTTGAACTTTTATAGAAATATGCACGAAGTTAATTATGTTCCAAGTGAAAGTTGCCTTAATCTATGTAAAATTTGTTAGATGCTTGTGCTAAAGCCTATGTGAAGAATTATTGTTGGATATAACTAGTATTTCTCAGAAAGCCAAAGGTCTCAAACTCCCAACAGCCAAAAGATATATTAGATACATTAGTCCAAATCTATATGTTAAATCGAACTTTAATTTAGATCAAGACAAGAGTTGGTCAATGCCCCATGGTTTTGCATTAGTTGTAAGCCACATTGATAGAGGGGATAACGAAACCCTCATTAAGGGTATGGATGGACAACCTATCAGAGCCAAAGGCCCAAAGCTGACAATATCCATCTTGGTACGTTTTACTTGAGCTGTTACAAATGGTATCAGAGTTAGAGGTCGAGCCAGTGTCAACGAGGACACTGGGCTCCCTAAGGGTATGGAGATGTAAGTCACATATCAGTTGAGGTGGAGAACGACGAAACATTCCTTAAAAAGTGGTGAATACCTAATTCTCTATCAAGACATGTTTTGCCTGGGCGAGCAATTCGTTAGGTGAGAAACAAAACTACAAATTTTTGGATAGACAATATATCGAGCAATTCTCTAAATAGTAGACCTCCAGAGCCCGCCTTCATATGAATATGACACTATATTGTTTACAACTAGAAAAATGTGAACTTAAAAGAAACAAAACTAACTTCTATATTGATTAAAGAGTTGGTAGTAATTTCCCCCCTTCTTCATTTTCCTTCTCCATTCTCCTTCATTCAAGCTTTGCTTTACTAGTAAGATCAACAAATGAAGACACTCTTCTAATGTGTCGAAAAGCTAAGACAAATTGAAGAGGATAAGAAGACTACAAAGTGAATAACGTCTAAGCATTTATAAAATAAATATATTTATATACCTCAATCCTTATCTAACATTTTAACACAATGTACAACATGTAATATTTTAACATGAAGGAAGCATACCTCACCCCACAATGAGGGCCACGACCGAACAAGGAAGGTAGGAGGCCATGCCTCACCTAATTTTTTATTCACTTGCTTTTTACTTTTGTATTATGAAAATAATTTATGCATCCATATGAGTTAATTATTGGCTTAGGCTCTATATAGTCATAAAGTTTTTTAAGAAAAGTTTTCCGACACGTGTTATTCACGTTATTAAAAGGCTTCATAACCAATATCCATAGCTCAATTGGATAAGGTGAGGTATCCAAAGACATTAAAAGTGAGAGGTTTTAGATTCAAGACTCACATATGATAAAAAATAAATAAATTGAGGTTCAGGTTGGGCCAGGGGGTTTTCTCACCTATGGTGAGTTTCTTCTAATAGAGATAATCAGGTGGTGGGTAATATCACCGTCAGTGATCTAGTTCAAACAAAAAAAATCAAAGTGCTTCATAATAGATTTTGTATGTAATCATAAAGCCCCATAAAGTCCTCATCATAATTGCAGAATTATTGTTTTTTTAAATTAAAAATCTTTAAAAGGGAAGGAGATGAGGTGAATCAATGAAACTTGAGATAGATAAATAGGTAGGGCGTCATTAACATCGCAAGGCAACCAGATTTCTGTACCATAACGTCCCGGGAGACGCTATTGAGGCGCTATGAAGATACATTCGTTCTCATTACACATAGCCTTATAATCAAATGGTCATATCATATGTGCAATTAGTTAATTATGCTAGTTTCTAATCAAGTAAATAAAACTTGTAAAAACTAACTTAAGACTATTCTTGAAGTCTCGGTTTTCAACTGGTACCAATTTAGACTCACATGTATAAAAAAACGACTACAAGATAACTCCATTTCTACGGATAGCCTAGCATTCACCCACCACCACACTCACTCGAGAGTAGAGTTAAAATATTTAAATAAGATTTAAAAAAGAAGAAAGATAAAAATATGAAAGATAAACAGATCGAGTTCCCGCTGGCTGATAGGACCCTATAAAACAGCAAGTTGGGTGCAGCCTTTCCGTCTTCACTCTTCACTCTTCACGTTCACTTTCTCTCTCCCCCTTCTTCCAAACCCACCCGCCGGAAACTTCACTCCTCCTCCTCCTTACTCACCGGAAAAAACAAACTGAGCACCACCTCCCGACCACATCAATTTATTCCTTGATTCCTTTTCCCCCTGCCCACCGTCGCACCAGTATCCTCTCTCTGTTTAATTACAAAGCATCTTTATTCTTCAATCCACAAACGAATCTCCTCTTTTTGAACCCTCTCTTCTGTTCGCATATATCTATCTATCTATCTATCTATTCTTCTCCTCCCACCCAATGCGAATCTCACCAGTTCACTGAAACAGACTCAAATTACTGAACCAGAAATGTTCGATTCCGTCAAGTTTACAGAGCACAAAACCCTTACCACAATCCTTAGTAGTAGTAGTAAATCCTTATCTACATCCTCCTCCTCACTGGAAATTGATGCCGTCTCCGCCGGTCCTAGAGTCGTAAGGATTTCAGTCACGGACAATTATGCCACTGAATCCTCCGGCGACGAGTGCGTCGGCCGGAGAAGAGTCAGGAAGTTTGTTAAGGAGCTCAAAATTGAAAACCGTTCGACGAGTGATGATTTCAGAAACAGAAGCGTGAATCGTACGGCGTCTAGTCGGAGGAGAAAGGCTGTCCGGAAAGTTAGCACAACGGCGGCGAAGTCGAAGGTTAATTCCGGTAGAAAGTTCCGAGGCGTACGGCAAAGACCATGGGGGAAATGGGCGGCCGAGATTAGAGATCCATTGCGACGTGTACGGCTGTGGCTTGGCACCTACGATACAGCGGAAGAAGCTGCCATGGTCTACGACCACGCGGCCATCCAGCTACGTGGACCCCACGCGCTCACAAACTTCACCGTCCCGGAAAACAACAAGCCGTCGCCGGTGTCGTCCGGTTACAACTCCGGCGAAGACTCCCACAACCACTGCACCAACAAAAAGGCGACTTCGCCAAAGTCCGTTCTCCGTTTCTCCACCGACGAGTCTGCCGCCGAGTCGACTCAGAACGACGTCGTAAACGACTTGTCCGGTTTCCAGCCTTTCAACACCCCGTTCTCCGCATCCGACCTCTTCGATCTCCCGGAAACCATACCCGACATTTTCGACCCGACAACCATGTCGGGTACCACTTTTCAAGACTCCGACCCGGTTGACATGTTCATCGATTCCGCCATCGATGCCGAGTTCGGTACCTGGCCCGCAGACGATTACTTCAGTAACGACTTTGGTGATATATTCGGGTCGGATCCTCTCGTTTCGCTTTAGGACCGGGTCTGGAAAGTTGAGGAATTTTTGCACGAAATTAGGACGTTTATTAATTATTTGTTTATCATATATATATAAGTAAGTAGCTACATAAATATTTAGGAGAACTCCGTTACTATTAATAGTAACGGACGAGTTGTGAAACTACGTTGGTGTTAGTGTTGTGCCGTTAAGGTTAAAGCACGTGGCAGTTCACGTGACTGGAAAATTGTTGTTGGTATTTTGAATTAGGTGAAGGATTGAATTTCTGCTTTTGATCATGCGTTATTTGATTTCCACCCAATTTTATTTGCAATCAATCATGTTGGATACTTGTAGTCTCTAGTGTATAACTCGTAATGCATAGTGTTACATATCAGTTTCTTCCTCACTTTATATAAACATATAGTTATATTCATATTTGTTTCATTGTTGCTATAACTTTGACGTTTTAGATTATATTGTTTGAGTGAGATTTGTTGTGGGGTGCTTTTTAAACAATGTATTCTAACTGGAACGTATAGAGGTGTATCAGTAGAAGGTCTTTTTTTTTTTAATATATATCTCCAAAAATGGAAAGAATTGAATGTTTTGAATGAATTTATAGAATCCAAAGTTGGACTTTTAGGATGCGAGTTAGGGTGGTTTGATGTTGGTAAATTGATTGATGAGGTGGTGTTGTGTTTGGTTTTTGGGAATAAAGAATGTGGGTTTGTAGGCATGAATGAAGTCTCGTCACTTGACACCTGCCCTGCTAGATATTAATTCTTTGCTTCAACTTTCCTCTTTCTTACATTATTGGTTTCACAAGATATTTGTTACTAAAGATTTCGGAAAATAAATACGTGTACAAATGGCTTTTTATTATTAATTTAAGGGGTCAACTACACTCCATCATGCTGTTCGAAAAAAAAACTACACTCCATCATACGAGTATGAGTGTATGACCACTATATTTTCGTGAAAATATTAGTTTTTTTAATAAGTCAGTATTAATCTGTATAATTTTATTATAAAATAATAAAATATAGTGATGATATTGTCGTAATAAAATACAAAACTAAAACAAATAAAATAAAAGTCATCTAATCATAAGTTTAATTACACCATAGGCGTGGCGCTTTAACGAGCTTTTCCGTTCGAAGTAAATATATGTTTACGGTTGTGATTGCGGATATTTAAAGTTGTGAGAGATGTGAAAATTTAATAAAAGAGAGTAGAATGTGTACCATATTGACATGCTAAAATTAAAAGGCTCTTATCCAATGATAATTGAATGTTTATAGATTGAAGGTTGAAGTACTCCTCGTGAACTAAAAAAAAAAGCTTAAAAATTTCAAATGAGGTGAAACTTTGTTGACTGACATGCACCGTGCGCTATCTTATTAACCGAAGAATACCCAAAAGTACGTAGGATATGGACACAATCACACAAATTCTAAATTACTTTAATTATTAGGAATTATTATATAAATTTCAGTGTATGTCAATTAAAAATAAATTGTTATATAAAACAATAGTACGTGATAGAACATGTTGAGAATAAGCATATGCCTTGGTACTTGCCATTGAAGCTTTGTGTCATCGCCTTTATATAAAGGTGTTACATATGAGAGATTATGACGAATTAACTTTGTGATAATTTCAACTAAATAACTCAATGTTTTGGACCCAATAAAATAAAATAAAACTACGTACATTTATATTTGATACATATTTTGAACTAGCTAGTTGTTTATTTGTTCGCGTTGCGATTGTCTAAAATCATAGGACTTTATATGGATATTTTTTATGAAGAACTGTAATTCGCTACTTTTTGTTTTACTCTTTTGTACGTTGCCATGACGATATTCTACTAACGTTTTTAGACGCTAAAATATATATGTTAGTTGTTTTGGTTATTCCATACATACATATTTTAATAGTGTTGGACCAAAATATTTCTATATGCAAGCCACGTCGATCAATTAGAAACGCAAAACCTATAAAATAGCATAAACCTACTGATGGAGAATGGACAGGCCAGAGAGAAATAAATAGAAGTGTAAGCCATTATTAATTTAGCCATTAAGTTATGATGATGACTATTGTTAATAAATAAAGTATAATTTTACCATATACAAAGTTAGAAGTTATGAAATGTAACCATTTTTAGTTTTTTTTGTAGCGTTTAACCAAATAATATATATATCAGTTGAGCGTATTCTCAGAGAAAATCGTCTTCGTAATTAAGCAGTTGGATGTAAAATCTGTCAGCCTCAAGGATCGAACTCATGAACCTTAATCTTGAGTATTCTCCTCATCACCAACACCATTCGACCAAATTTAAGGTTTTTATTCTTATGGTTGGTTTTTCTTTTTTCTTTTAATGTTTTACACGTTATAAACTATTCGACCAAATTTATGTTTTTTGTTATGGTTGGTTTTTTATTTTAACTGTTTTACATGTTATAATATTTAATGTTGTAAGTCTTTGTTTAAGTTTTCATGCATGTTTTTTAGAAAAAGGTTTGCATCTAACATGAAAAGAGAATTTTAAATTTACACGACCTTACTCCAACCTGTAATATTTAACAAACACAAAGTCAACCACACTAGGAGGTGAAAAGCAGCACTAGCACTAGGATGAAGCAATCTTCTGGAATATTTGATATTTTGTGATACTTAGGGGACTCTTTCTGCCCCAATTGCCAAATGAATCTTACTTTTTTCGACCATGGGTCTACAAAGATCTCCCATATAGATATTATATATAGCCTTTCAACGATATACCACAACCACTAAACCAATTTCACATGTCACCATATTCGACATATATGTAACTTAGGTCTTCTATAATAAGGCATTGTTTTATCTATTTTTTTAAAACCTTTTAAATACTGCCTCTAGATGTTTTCATGGACGTGATGGGCCAAATCACTACACCTCATCTTTCTTTTTTAAATTAAACTTCATGTTCACACAAACAACATTACATTTATAGCCATCACACTCTTTTCTACACAAACAACCATTAGACATGATTGTTGGTTATTGTAATGTAATTTAAGATTACGTATAACATTCAAGCAAAACTACAACTTGCTTGAATGGGCATGTTGGGCCGAAAGGCCTGTGGGTCGATATCGGGCTGCCGGGCTGGGCTAGGCCACTGGATCAAATTAAAAAATGAATTGGGTTGATAAGCCGGGTCGGGTTGGGTCGGATAGGGCCTCAGGTTGGATTGGAAACACCAAATGGGCCGGTTTGGGCCCTTGGGTTGCAAACCTAATGCCTGGGTCGCAAACCCCTCTTTGGGTCATAAACCATTGGTTGGGCCAAATGGGTTTGGGCCTAAGTGATCCAGATAGGTTAATGGTTTGGGTCTGGTTGATTTGGTAAAGGTTTTGGTGAATAGAAGTGTCTTGGATTTGAACGGGAACGAAACAAAAACATTTGGGTTAAACGAGTGATATTTGAAATGATGATAATTGATCGGAATAGAACGATACAAGTCTTTAGTTTCTTTGATGATTAATATACTAGCTTTGAATGTTTTTGATTGATTGAAATTAAAGACGACGTTCGTAACGAAACGTCAAATGTTCGGTTTATTATTTACATATATATATTTTGTCAATATATTTAAAGAGTTTTAAGTATAATGTACATAAATAATAATTTGGTTTGAATTGTCAAACGTGAACCATTACGCGTCAAAATTAAAGCTTAACACGAATTGGTCGTTTAACGGATTGAATCAGTTGAATCTGTTAGACATAACACGATTGTTTTGAAAAAAATATATAAGATGAACATTCTACATTTCTTGTTGTTAAATTTTCATCTTTGAAATTTATGAAATTTCCTTGTTATTGAAGTTCCAGTTGGAACAAACATAGAACCTTATTGTTAAAATGACTGATTTCCGATACGGGCACGAGTTTTCAAGCTTAATTTACCTATGTTTGCACGTAGGGGCACCTAATTTGACTAAATTAAGTCTAATCACATAGATAAAACAGATAATTGCATGTATATTTAATATTAATGTTGACCTGGAATTTACGGATTGCCATACATGTGCTTTTGTGGTGGCCGCCATGTGTTACGGATTTGCTCCTTCTCTCGGTTCTGAACTAAGTTATGATTCGGTCGCTTCCATTTGGTTGTGATGATGCACTTGACGGGCTGGGTCTGATTGTGGCTGTGATGATCTAGATAATCTGAGCTTAGGGTTTTTCAATGATTTTATTGTGAAAAGGCTGTGATGATCCATGATCTGAGCGTACGGTTTTTTAATGATTTGATGTGCTATGTTTGGTGGGTACTATTTAATGGTTGTGATGATCCACATGATCTGAGCCTACGATTTTTTTAACGATCTGAGCTCCAAACAATTTTGTGTCTATTTGATGTTGATGATGGATTCATCATGTTCTTGTGTCTATTTGTTGTTGGTGATGGAATTGAAATGGTAGTGATGGTCCAGATGATTTGAGCCTAGGGTTTTCTAACGATGTGAGCTTCGCAAGATTTTATGTATATTTGATGTTGTTGATGGATTTCTATACTTGGTGGTTCAAAGGATTGAATGAAGGCCTCATGGTTAATTTGAAACTAGAAAACTAATGTAATTCTCATAATACTTAGATGGGCATGTGTATGTGTTTGTGTTTGTGCTTGTGCTTATGTTATGTTTGAAAACCTTATAGTCATTTCAAATTTGAATGGTTCTACCAAGTGCATACAAAGTTGTAGGTTGTTGGAAAAAAGCAAGTGTCTAAAGCCTCAGGAGATTAAAAAAAACTAAATGAACATCAGCGGTATATAGCTATTTTCCCCCATTTAACCAACATCAAGCACACACCATTACAACCATAAAGTTGTAATGTTATGTTTAAAAACCTTTATGTTTTAGGTTTGGTCCTTCGAGCGTTTGGCTTCTAATTCTTTTTTTCTCCTGTAATATTTTTTTGTTGTTTATTTTTATTTTCTTTTAGGTTTTCTTGGTTTTAATTTCACATTGTTGTGCTCATGTATCGGTTTATTTGTTTTCATTTCATATTTTTTGTAATATCATTATCTAGTTATTTTTTATTTATGTTTTCTTATGTTATGCACTAGTAGTGTAAATGTTTTGTGTACTCGCGTTATCTCATCGTAATACGTGAACAACAAAATCTAGTTATTACTATAAAAGATGATAAAGAGACAAAATATTTTTGTATGTACATGAAAAGTAAACTACAAGTAAATGAATCCTATTTATCTATTTATATTAGTTTGAAGCAGAACCATTTCTAACAACCTTAACTAACACTAACAGCCACATTCTTTATTCTAACAATATTGTTGGTAATAGTTTAGTTATAGATGTGGATAATGAAACCCGTGAAAATTGATTTGCATATAAAAGCATAAAACTTAATTCAATTGTTTCAAATTTGAGGACACGTTGCCCCACGCAATCTTAAATCGGGCCACAATCTTTCTCACATAATAGCTCTAAAGTGTCCCTTTCATGTTGTTATGTTTTTTTGTCTCCTTACTAATTGGGCCTCATACAACTTGTTAAGTGTGCCCTAATAATTGGTAATAACAATTTGGCCCCTTGGTTTCCTTTTGGGTTACAATTTGATCTTCTATCATTTGCTTTTTGTCCATCAAACTCTCATTTGGTGGGGTTGAGTTAGGTTTTTATACCAACACAAGATTCTTTGAAAGAGCTTCGAGTTCATTTGCTCGTATTGGAATGACCGACGGTCAATGAATAGAAGGGAATCTATTGAAACCTCGACATTCAGATTCTAAAATTACATAATTTATATGTTTGGTTAGATTGTTTAAGCTCGATTCCATTCAAGCTTTTAAAAAAGAAGATTTCGATTAGTTCACGAATAATTCAGCTCATTTGTATAGTTGCATTTATTTAAACCGGAGAAATTTCCTAATGTTGTGTAACTCCACGATTTTGTAGGATGACACCTCTATATATCATCAATATAATATATTTTATTATATACGACTCGTTAGGTAATAAAATTTATATGAAAATATGTAAGAAAATACATATCATAACAACATATATGAAATTATATAGAATATCATATATATTAAAAGTTATAAAAGAAACATAATATATTAAAGAAAAATATAAAAATAGTATCATGGTTGTAGTTCCAAATTATAAATATGCAAATAATTTTCAATCATCCATTTTCAAAATGGTTGTATAGTTGTTTTTTTACTAATCAGTCCTTCAACTTTGGGAGTAGTAGTAGTACACCCTTGTCCTTTCATAAAGATAAAAGGGTGGCTAAGCAACGTAACTTTCACTCAGATATTGGCAATAAAGAAGGAGATACAGTTTGAAACAGAAGGCCTACAAATAGAATTATCAATTATGTTCCCTCTCTTTATAACCTTCTAAATTTGTGTTATCTCACTTTGAGTCCTCCATGATCTTAGGTATTACATTCTCGGTACCTGTTTTGCTACTTACTAGGCCAAGAATTGTTTGGAGGACAGAATCGTATGAGCCATGAGATGTCTTTATATTATATCTAGTGTAATTTCAAATCAAAGGATAGCAATGCAGTGTCATCTTGATTTCGACTCTCGTTTTTGTACAAAGTGGGGGCTCCATGAAGAAAATTTGTGTTTGGGCAGTACCGGAACCAAAACCTTTAGTCGAAGAATTATCACAAGGAATTTCCTTTCTATGAGCTATAACTAAAGGTCCGACTCATAATTTTCTTTAAAAAAATAATAGTTTCTACATATATAAAGTTGACAAATTCTGATATTCAGAAAGTCATTGAACTCTCTTGACGATCGTTGTTTCTGCCCCCATTGTATATGAACATGTTAAGCAATGAATCAAAAGATTTGATAAAAGAAATTATCGTTGACTAATTATAAAGTACATCCAAATATTTTAATAATTTGATTGCTTTGTTGGAAAAATATGTGTGAATGAGATGTTAATCTCAAAGTTATTTTGTTCAAGTTTGGAAAATGTTGTGCATCTTGTCCCGCATTGGTGTCGGAACAAAAGTTAAAAAGGCACTGTTTTGAACCGGTGTAGCCTGGAAAAAAAAACGACGAATCTGCTTAAGTGAATTGTGTCAAACACAAGCCCGGTTCCTTTCGTTTTTTTTTATGCGTTAATCTGTTTTGCGGAACTAATCCAGCTGTTGTTCGTGATCAAAACTCGTAGGAGTTTACTGTTTCTTTTCATTTCTATTGTATTTATCTTCTGATGTTATTTTCTTTCTACTGTAATTGTTCAAACGATTATTCAAAAATGGTTTACTTGAGTTCTAACATGCTTTACTTTAAAAAGTTCAAATAAAAAAAAGCTTAACAAACAAGATATTGCCTATAAATTCAAAGTCTAATAAGTTCAAATTCTATAAATCTTACAGTGGGACCAGAAAGGCAAAAATACGAACAGTTGCTAGGCGTATTCAAAAAGTTCAAATTAAAGTTAGTTTCTACATACATTTCTTTCTTTGAGATGAGATTTGAAGTGTGAACGAACACCGTTATAAAGGGTAAAATCGGAAAAGGTGGATGGACCCCCTGGCCTGAACCACGGGTGCCACTGGGCGGGCAGTGTATCAGATTCTTCTGCGAAGCAGCCGCCTACATTTTATATATATTATATATTTGCTTTGTTTTTTTTAAGAGAGTGGCTCGATCGGTGGAATTAATACATGCAACGCAAGTTGCAAACCGGACTCATCCTATCACCATTTTCATTCCACATATATATTTTGATGTTTATTATTAATATTTTTAATGATTACAAATACAAAAAGGATTCAAATCTTATTATAGTTAAAAATGAGACTTCTTTTGTAATGCTTATGTAATATGAACATTTTTAATACACACCTTTTTACGCTAATTAAACTATAAGTCGTTAATCCTTTGATTTTTCTATTTATTCATGCCCACTTCGTTGGGAAGTACTGGTCAAAACCGGTTTACCCTGAAACCGGTTCGATCGGTTTTTAAACCAGTTTGAAGAATGAAAACCCGAAACCTGTTAGAAATGGTTATATAGGAACGATTTGAAACCAGCCATCATTCCAAATGATGAATTGTCTGATATAGGAACACATTCATGTTCTCTTGATCCTTCTATTGACATGTTTTAGGGTTTCATGTCGAATATAGTACAGATTACTTGGGAAATAGTTTATCATCGCAACCGAAAGAAGAAAAAATGCGATCATGTCTGATTAGGTGAGTTTTTGCCATACCTGCTATAGATCGGTCTGAGTTAGAACACTAATAGGATTGCACTTGTATTTTCAGTCTTCAAAAACACTGACTTGTTTTATTTTCATATAGCAAACTCGTTTGCCACATGTAACTTTCATCTTTGCTGTGCAGAAAGCGAAGAAGTTCGTCTGGCTGAAGAGAAACAGGCAACAATTCAGGACACCGGGCTAAAAAACAAGTTTGACATATTGTTTATAACTGAGTTACAAACCAGAATTCAACACACACAGAGTTACTAATAAAGAAAACAATTTAACTTGGCTGTAAAAAGTCAACCTCTTGGATTACAAAATTACGTTGGTGAAAGTCAAACTTAGGAAAAAGCCATGTCTAAATGGGTCATGCCATCTTAAGAAAGAATTCGTTGGATCATGTTTTTTTTTCTTCCCAGACCTGCGTTATGGTCATTGTGCCACGTCACCAAAGGTGGGTCGGTAGATAATCAATACCATCATCATCACCTTCACCTGAAGTGACCATTTGCTCCAAGATCTTTCAATTGGATGCTTGTGATTCCTCTGGGAAGAGAGAGTCCATGTAGTCCTCATACCTGCAATTTATTTAAAGTATGTAAGCACTACGATCCTTCTAAATGTTGACTGGTTCTAACATGAAAACTGTAACATTCTTTTGCCGGCTAGTGCTTATCTCAAACGGACGAATCAAAACGTTTAGCTAAAAGGGAAACAGACCCAAATGGGTTGAACGGCTTGGAAATCTATTGAAAATGCATCACTCCTAAGTGGCTAAGTGTTGCACTAAAAAACAAGCATACACAGTAAAATCTCACTCATAGAGTAGAGTATGGGGAGGGTCCTTACCTTTATCACAGGAAAAAAGAGGCCGCACCCAGTGAGACCTCTGCTAAAAAAAACCAAACAAAAGAAAAGAGGAACAGCATGTAACAAGTAGGGGTGTCGTTTTTACCCAAATGACACCCCCAGTAACAATTATCAAGTACTAACACCACATAACAAAAACACATAACACATATTAAGTCTGTACCATGTAAAACAGCTGTATCAAGAAACTAGAGCACCTATGTACCTAAGGCTAAAGTACAAAGCATATAGAAGACATATGCAAGAGGCGATATGTAACATTAAAGTGGGTGAAGCATAAAGGTCCACTTGAGACAACATGCAAACTTAGACTAAAGCTAGCATCAACACCTCCGACAAACATCCATCTAGAGGCTGCCTTGAGGCCAAGCTAAAACTCCTATCCAAGAACTCCTATCACTGATCATGTCCTCTGAGAGGTACAAATGCCTAGAATCTAAAGGTTATGATACGACTTTAAAATTAGAAGTCAGACGTTTAAAACTCCTGTATAAATTTGTTTAGAAGTAAAACAAAAAGTAATTAAATACGCTGCCACGTGGCAACCACCTACGAGCGCCATGTGGCCTAATAACCACCAGGTACTAATGTACTATTCCTATTAACTTAAAATTGTTAATAGTACAACTATGCAACTTGGATTGTAGCCCAACGGTAAAGGCAAAAGCCTCTATAGAGTAGAGTGTTGTTTGGGTCTTCCTAGGTCGAGGATCATATCTTGTAGTAGGCAGGTGAGATGGACTTAGTAGTAGGTTATATGCTATAAAAAAAAAAAAGCAGACAAGGATTTAAAACCTGACATGGAGTATTTTGGTGAAATAAATTTGTTGTTTAAAGAAAAACGTTCACCAATTATAAGACTATTTTTATTGTTATCAAACACACGAAATATTTTCGCGTGATTATGGTAGGTGATTATTAGACCTCTACATGATAAACTCTGATTTTTTACTTCATCCACTGTTACGTACCGTTTATATTTTTGTCTAGTTTTGTAAAGTTGTAATAAGTTCAGGGACCAGTAATGTACAAAACTTATAATCTTTCAACTAACTAATGTTATGTGTTAAATAAGCTGGTTATTCAATAATAAGATCAGCTTGATTCGGTTGAAACTTCTTCTCTCTTAGATTCTCTATTTTGAACTTGGATGATACTTAGTATACGTTGTAAGCAAAACACATTTTGTATTTAAACTTTTGCTTATATTTATTTTATAGTTTGAGCAAAGGGTTTTTTAGGGATCAACTTTTTTATTCCCTAGGATACACTTAAGGTTTGTAATTATCAAATCTTTCTCACAAACTACCAATAGCTCTGTTACAAGTGAGGATTATATTGGGTACGTTTTTTTTTATATCATAATCTTCTTTAGAGAAATGGTAAAAGAGTATTTATTTAAATAATTACATTTTTGTTCCTACGGTGTAAACCAAATTACCTGTTTATCCCTGTGTAACAACTTTTACAGGTGAGTCACGAGTCACGACACTAATTGCTACTAAAATTGGTCATCCCTTGAAGTTACTCTCTACTAGAGCGGAAAAAAGAAAACTGTTTAGCGCACCGGTTCATGAACCGGAAACCAAACGGGTTATTAACCGGAAATGTAGTAATCTGTAATAACTAATAACTGGTGGTTCCAAAACAGTTTGAGTTCTCTAAGCGAAGAGCTGTTATTGATTAAGCTATTAAAAAATATATTTTTTCTAAAAATATCTATTTTTACCAGTTAACAGGCTCAGTTTCTAAACAAACGAGTTTTACCGGTAAGGGTTTTTGGGTTCCAAAAACTGGCTTTTTTTATTTTGAAAAAAAAAACCCGGCTTTTACCAATTTTGGTTTTTCTCGGCCAGTTATTCCAAAACTAACTAACCGGCCGGTTAACTGATTTGTGCACCTCTACTCTCTACCTTCCACCAGAGTAGTCGGGAACTTGATTGAGATTTAGTCCATCTTTATTGTCATTTTGAGTTCTAAATTGGGTGTGCGGCGGGGACAAACAGGAACCAACGAATGTAACAAACAGTATCAAATATGAAGGAATTGCGGAGTGCCCAGCAGTACTAGGTACATGTTTCTGCTCAAATTTATAAAAAGAAACCAGAAAGAATGAGTTAACCGAAATCTAAGTTGCCGCAACAAAGTAACCAACTTACACTACCACCAGCGTAGTTTTGACACCCTAGTAGCACCAGCAACTTTTCCAATACAATTCCACATGTATAAACACATTACACATCGATATGGGTCAAAGTACAACTACTTGCCACCGTATGATGCATAGCTTACAAACTCACTAATTTATAAACTAGATCATCAATAATCCTCTTATACACACATTATGTGATATCAAACCGTTCATACTATGATACTACAAATTGGGACATTATACAAATTTATCATTTCATAAGTGGATTGAAATTCACGTAGGGGTCACATTCGCCATTGTGACTCTCCTAAACACCATAATAAGTCACAAACTGTGTGACTCAACAACACCAACAGATGGGTCACTCATGCAACTTGTGACTAGCCATACCCGCATATGTAACCACCATCGAGTTTATGCATTACAATCAGCACAACAAAACATACATAATGCATATACCACATAAGTACATAAACCACTATGTTATATCCAAACATAGGATGCATAGAATTCACCATTTGGAACCATGCAAACAATCAAAGAATAATCCCCACTTTATACCATCCTATCATGAAATTCTAACACAACCAACTTATAATCACGTATGCGCGCTAATAATTCATGAGCACTACACAAACTTTCTATGTGCATTTAAATAAACAATCAAGTCTTTTGGGTACTCACCTTGGCTCATAGGATTCGTGTGATAAAGATTTCTTTCCCGGGAAGCAGATCAGCTTGAGCTTCCAACTCCTAAATAAGATAACATTGACATACAAAGTGTCATTTAACACAGTACATGACAACTTCCACACAAAACGTCATTTATGACATACAAATTCTCAAGCTTGATTGAATTCAAGTTGCAATCCAATTTAAGTCTCGTTAAGACATTTCATCGAGCACCTCATGTGCATAATCTTTAGTAATACATAGATTACCCAAACCCCCATATGTATCATAATCTTTATAAACATTTACTTACAATTACTCTCCACCTCTTGATATACAGTAGCTCAATTCCACGCATGCTTATGGTTCGCATTGGGTTCACCAAAACTACAAGCAAAGGTTGTAGCCTCTGAGGATGAAAAATTCGGATTTTAGGTCAACCCTCCATAACATGCATTTGGCAAGAAAGACGAAGTAGAAAGCTCATAGATCAACTTACCACAAGATAGTTATCACTCAAGATTGAAGTTCCTAGCCCTTCTTAAATGGAATTAGATCAATTGCTTGCATTCACCACTAGGGTTCTTCCTCCCCCTCTCTGCTAATTTATCATCATTACGACATGCCACAAACACCCCCTTTTTATTACTCTTCTTAAATGGAATTTTCAGCTTTTGGCCCCTCCAATTATAACTCTAAATCGGACCATTACATTTATAACTATGTTACTAAAAGATAACATTCAATCCAACTATATCCAAAGTTACACATCTTATCTTTATCTTTAGAGTAACGTTTCTCCGTTAAGTGAGTGTCCTTCACGATTTGTCGATGATGACGGATCATAGTTGATTTTTTGTAAATAGTTTTTTAAAATGTTTTTAAATTGTTTTTAAGCGTTATCTTAGTTTCACACTACTTTTTTTACGTATCTTATTTTGTGCAGTTTTCTATTTAATTATTGCAAAATAGATTTATATCAGGATATACACATTCTTTAGGAACTAAATTCGATACTTGTAGCGCTTGATTTCTAATTTTAACGTTATTGTGAAGTATTTTTGTGTTTCCGTTATCTTTACCTTACACTTTAGCAATGCAATTGTTCTACGTACCCGTGTTATCCACGGCAATGTACAGGTAGTAAAATCTAGTCTTCAACAATTACCAACATATAACTTAATGAGAA
>JBCNJP010000010.1:115386970-115426948 GCA_039602395.1 Deinandra increscens subsp. villosa
ATGTTGTGAATGATATATATAGATTCAGTTATCATTCTGGAAATTAACGGTTTGTCAAGATTCAGTCAACCTTGATAGAATGAATGGAAAGGACTTCACCCTATGAAAAGAAAAGATAAGATAAGATGGACTTGATGTTATAGTTGCTACGAAAGGTTATTGTTCTAGATCGAGATACCTCAAATTGTAGTCTACAATGAAGAAGAACAAAAACAAACATGACCAATATATATAGAGGATCCATTCCAAGCATTCTAAGTAATTGTCTTTACATGTAAAAGATGCACCAAAGACTTGACAAAATTAAGTAATGACTTCTAAAAATATTGTATTTTGAAATGAGGTAATCAGGGGCGAAGCTTGAAAGAAAACCCTGAGGGGGCGGGACTAAAAAATTCTACCGAGGGGCGATCCTGAATACATATAATTTTTTCTACATAAAATCGTGAATATCAATGCTTCTGGCTGAAAAACCGTAGGAGAGGCGGTCCCCCCCCCCCCCCCCCGGTCCCTTCTAAGCTTCCCCCTTGGAGATAATGAAATGGATTGGTTATTTCCAAAAATACTTAGGAAATTTCTAGTTTATCTTCGGCTTCCAAAGCAAGTAGGTATTTAGAGTTAAGTTAAAGACTATTAATACAACTTTTATATCAAGACTAGTAATACAAGGTTTTAATTTGTCAAATATAAGGATTAGAATACTTTGATACATATTCCCAAGTGCTAGATGGATCGATGTAATGTATTGATCGATGAAACTAAAAAAGTTATATCTTCATGTTTTAAAAAATGAAGGATTTGAATGAATTTGATACTATATATATTTGACATTAAATTACAAAGGCATGCATGGTGAAATTAAATCAATGTCAATATTACATTGATAAGATTCTTGATAAGTTCAACACTTGCACGTACATTAAAGGGGCAAACACGTACCCTTTAGGCCTATACGAAACATCATTCAAAAGTTAAGTCAGAATGATATGATGGTAGACCTATAGCTAGCCCAAATTTAGTGTGTAGGTGTCATCGGTTGCCTTATGCATGCTATTCATTGTACGAGACTAGACACTGCATATATTTGATGTTTATTTAACTTTCAAGCTTTACAATTAAGTAATTTGAATATAGACCACGTACCCTAAGGTAATTGGTTGGATTCTTGGATATATATGATCTAAAAACAACAAGAGGAAGTTTTAGTTTATACAATGGAGAATTTCAAGAAGCTAGTTAGACGTGGTTTTTTAAACTATATATTATAAGAGATGTATGCATGAGATGATATAGCTAGCTCAATGAATAAAGTTGTAAATAATAGAACCGGCCGGTATTTACTAATTATGCATGCTTCAATTTGTTCGAAGGTTCATTGTTGTGAAAACAAGTTACTAATCACCAACTTCGACATTAGTTGAACTTTTATAGAAATATGCACGAAGTTAATTATGTTCCAAGTGAAAGTTGCCTTAATCTATGTAAAATTTGTTAGATGCTTGTGCTAAAGCCTATGTGAAGAATTATTGTTGGATATAACTAGTATTTCTCAGAAAGCCAAAGGTCTCAAACTCCCAACAACCAAAAGATATATAATCTATATGTTAAATCGAACTTTAATTTAGATCAAGACAAGAGTTGGTCAATGCCTCATGGTTTTGCATTAGTTGTAAGCCACATTGATAGAGGGGATAACGAAACCCTCATTAAGGGTATGGATGGACAACCTATCAGAGCCAAAGGCCCAAAGCTGACAATATCCATCTTGGTACGTTTTACTTGAGCTGTTACAAATGGTATCAGAGTTAGAGGTCGAGCCAGTGTCAACGAGGACACTGGGCTCCCTAAGGGTATGGAGATGTAAGTCACATATCAGTTGAGGTGGAGAACGACGAAACATTCCTTAAAAAGTGGTGAATACCTAATTCTCTATCAAGACATGTTTTGCCTGGGCGAGCAATTCGTTAGGTGAGAAACAAAACTACAGATTTTTGGATAGACAATATATCGAGCAATTCTCTAAATAGTAGACCTCCAGAGCCCGCCTTCATATGAATATGACACTATATTGTTTACAACTAGAAAAATGTGAACTTAAAAGAAACAAAACTAACTTCTATATTGATTAAAGAGTTGGTAGTAATTTCCCCCCTTCTTCATTTTCCTTCTCCATTCTCCTTCATTCAAGCTTTGCTTTACTAGTAAGATCAACAAATGAAGACACTCTTCTAATGTGTCGAAAAGCTAAGACAAATTGAAGAGGATAAGAAGACTACAAAGTGAATAACGTCTAAGTAAAGCATTTATAAAAATAAATATATTTATATACCTCAATCCTTATCTAACATTTTAACACAATGTACAACATGTAATATTTTAACATGAAGGAAGCATACCTCACCCCACAATGAGGGCCACGACCGAACAAGGAAGGTAGGAGGCCATGCCTCACCTAATTTTTTATTCACTTGCTTTTTACTTTTGTATTATGAAAATAATTTATGCATCCATATGAGTTAATTATTGGCTCTAGGCTCTATATAGTCATAAAGTTTTTTAAGAAAAGTTTTCTGACACGTGTTATTCACGTTATTAAAAGGCTTCATAACCAATATTCATAGCTCAATTGGATAAGGTGAGGTATCCAAAGACATTAAAAGTGAGAGGTTTTAGGTTCAAGACTCACATATGATAAAAAATAAATAAATTGAGGTTCAGGTTGGGCCAGGGGGTTTTCTCACCTATGGTGAGTTTCTTCTAATAGAGATAATCAGGTGGTGGGTAATATCACCGTCAGTGATCTAGTTCAAACAAAAAAAATCAAAGTGCTTCATAATAGATTTTGTATGTAATCATAAAGCCCCATAAAGTCCTCATCATAATTGCAGAATTATTGTTTTTTTAAATTAAAAATCTTTAAAAGGGAAGGAGATGAGGTGAATCAATGAAACTTGAGATAGATAAATAGGTAGGGCGTCATTAACATCGCAAGGCAACCAGATTTCTGTACCATAACGTCCCGGGAGACGCTATTGAGGCGCTATGAAGATACATTCGTTCTCATTACACATAGCCTTATAATCAAATGGTCATATCATATGTGCAATTAGTTAATTATGCTAGTTTCTAATCAAGTAAATAAAACTTGTAAAAACTAACTTAAGACTATTCTTGAAGTCTCGGTTTTCAACTGGTACCAATTTAGACTCACATGTATAAAAAAACGACTACAAGATAACTCCATTTCTACGGATAGCCTAGCATTCACCCACCACCACACTCACTCGAGAGTAGAGTTAAAATATTTAAATAAGATTTAAAAAAGAAGAAAGATAAAAATATGAAAGATAAACAGATCGAGTTCCCGCTGGCTGATAGGACCCTATAAAACAGCAAGTTGGGTGCAGCCTTTCCGTCTTCACTCTTCACTCTTCACGTTCACTTTCTCTCTCCCCCTTCTTCCAAACCCACCCGCCGGAAACTTCACTCCTCCTCCTCCTTACTCACCGGAAAAAACAAACTGAGCACCACCTCCCGACCACATCAATTTATTCCTTGATTCCTTTTCCCCCTGCCCACCGTCGCACCAGTATCCTCTCTCTGTTTAATTACAAAGCATCTTTATTCTTCAATCCACAAACGAATCTCCTCTTTTTGAACCCTCTCTTCTGTTCGCATATATCTATCTATCTATCTATCTATTCTTCTCCTCCCACCCAATGCGAATCTCACCAGTTCACTGAAACAGACGCAAATTACTGAACCAGAAATGTTCGATTCCGTCAAGTTTACAGAGCACAAAACCCTTACCACAATCCTTAGTAGTAGTAGTAAATCCTTATCTACATCCTCCTCCTCACTGGAAATTGATGCCGTCTCCGCCGGTCCTAGAGTCGTAAGGATTTCAGTCACGGACAATTATGCCACTGAATCCTCCGGCGACGAGGACGGCGATGCGTCGGCCGGAGAAGAGTCAGGAAGTTTGTTAAGGAGCTCAAAATTGAAAACCGTTCGACGAGTGATGATTTCAGAAACAGAAGCGTGAATCGTACGGCGTCTAGTCGGAGGAGAAAGGCTGTCCGGAAAGTTAGCACAACGGCGGCGAAGTCGAAGGTTAATTCCGGTAGAAAGTTCCGAGGCGTACGGCAAAGACCGTGGGGGAAATGGGCGGCCGAGATTAGAGATCCATTGCGACGTGTACGGCTGTGGCTTGGCACCTACGATACAGCGGAAGAAGCTGCCATGGTCTACGACCACGCGGCCATCCAGCTACGTGGACCCCACGCGCTCACAAACTTCACCGTCCCGGAAAACAACAAGCCGTCGCCGGTGTCGTCCGGTTACAACTCCGGCGAAGACTCCCACAACCACTGCACCAACAAAAAGGCGACTTCGCCAAAGTCCGTTCTCCGTTTCTCCACCGACGAGTCTGCCGCCGAGTCGACTCAGAACGACGTCGTAAACGACTTGTCCGGTTTCCAGCCTTTCAACACCCCGTTCTCCGCATCCGACCTCTTCGATCTCCCGGAAACCATACCCGACATTTTCGACCCGACAACCATGTCGGGTACCACTTTTCAAGACTCCGACCCGGTTGACATGTTCATCGATTCCGCCATCGATGCCGAGTTCGGTACCTGGCCCGCAGACGATTACTTCAGTAACGACTTTGGTGATATATTCGGGTCGGATCCTCTCGTTTCGCTTTAGGACCGGGTCTGGAAAGTTGAGGAATTTTTGCACGAAATTAGGACGTTTATTAATTATTTGTTTATCATATATATATATAAGTAAGTAGCTACATAAATATTTAGGTGAACTCCGTTACTATTAATAGTAACGGACGAGTTGTGAAACTACGTTGGTGTTAGTGTTGTGCCGTTAAGGTTAAAGCACGTGGCAGTTCACGTGACTGGAAAATTGTTGTTGGTATTTTGAATTAGGTGAAGGATTGAATTTCTGCTTTTGATCATGCGTTATTTGATTTCCACCCAATTTTATTTGCAATCAATCATGTTGGATACTTGTAGTCTCTAGTGTATAACTCGTAATGCATAGTGTTACATATCAGTTTCTTCCTCACTTTATATAAACATATAGTTATATTCATATTTGTTTCATTGTTGCTATAACTTTGACGTTTTAGATTATATTGTTTGAGTGAGATTTGTTGTGGGGTGCTTTTTAAACAATGTATTCTAACTGGAACGTATAGAGGTGTATCAGTAGAAGGTCTTTTTTTTTTTAATATATATCTCCAAAAATGGAAAGAATTGAATGTTTTGAATGAATTTATAGAATCCAAAGTTGGACTTTTAGGATGCGAGTTAGGGTGGTTTGATGTTGGTAAATTGATTGATGAGGTGGTGTTGTGTTTGGTTTTTGGGAATAAAGAATGTGGGTTTGTAGGCATGAATGAAGTCTCGTCACTTGACACCTGCCCTGCTAGATATTAATTCTTTGCTTCAACTTTCCTCTTTCTTACATTATTGGTTTCACAAGATATTTGTTACTAAAGATTTCGGAAAATAAATACGTGTACAAATGGCTTTTTATTATTAATTTAAGGGGTCAACTACACTCCATCATGCTGTTCGAAAAAAAAAACTACACTCCATCATACGAGTATGAGTGTATGACCACTATATTTTCGTGAAAATATTAGTTTTTTTAATAAGTCAGTATTAATCTGTATAATTTTATTATAAAATAATAAAATATAGTGATGATATTGTCGTAATAAAATACAAAACTAAAACAAATAAAATAAAAGTCATCTAATCATAAGTTTAATTACACCATAGGCGTGGCGCTTTAACGAGCTTTTCCGTTCGAAGTAAATATATGTTTACGGTTGTGATTGCGGATATTTAAAGTTGTGAGAGATGTGAAAATTTAATAAAAGAGAGTAGAATGTGTACCATATTGACATGCTAAAATTAAAAGGCTCTTATCCAATGATAATTGAATGTTTATAGATTGAAGGTTGAAGTACTCCTCGTGAACTAAAAAAAAAAGCTTAAAAATTTCAAATGAGGTGAAACTTTGTTGACTGACATGCACCGTGCGCTATCTTATTAACCGAAGAATACCCAAAAGTACGTAGGATATGGACACAATCACACAAATTCTAAATTACTTTAATTATTAGGAATTATTATATAAATTTCAGTGTATGTCAATTAAAAATAAATTGTTATATAAAACAATAGTACGTGATAGAACATGTTGAGAATAAGCATATGCCTTGGTACTTGCCATTGAAGCTTTGTGTCATCGCCTTTATATAAAGGTGTTACATATGAGAGATTATGACGAATTAACTTTGTGATAATTTCAACTAAATAACTCAATGTTTTGGACCCAATAAAATAAAATAAAACTATGTACATTTATATTTGATACATATTTTGAACTAGCTAGTTGTTTATTTGTTCGCGTTGCGATTGTCTAAAATCATAGGACTTTATATGGATATTTTTTATGAAGAACTGTAATTCGCTACTTTTTGTTTTACTCTTTTGTACGTTGCCATGACGATATTCTACTAACGTTTTTAGACGCTAAAATATATATGTTAGTTGTTTTGGTTATTCCATACATACATATTTTAATAGTGTTGGACCAAAATATTTCTATATGCAAGCCACGTCGATCAATTAGAAACGCAAAACCTATAAAATAGCATAAACCTACTGATGGAGAATGGACAGGCCAGAGAGAAATAAATAGAAGTGTAAGCCATTATTAATTTAGCCATTAAGTTATGATGATGACTATTGTTAATAAATAAAGTATAATTTTACCATATACAAAGTTAGAAGTTATGAAATGTAACCATTTTTAGTTTTTTTTTTAGCGTTTAACCAAATAATATATATATCAGTTGAGCGTATTCTCAGAGAAAATCATCTTCATAATTAAGCAGTTGGATGTAAAATCTGTCAGCCTCAAGAATCGAACTCATGAACTTTAATCTTGAGTATTCTCCTCATCACCAACACCATTCGACCAAATTTAAGGTTTTTATTCTTATGGTTGGTTTTTCTTTTTTCTTTTAATGTTTTACACGTTATAAACTATTCGACCAAATTTATGTTTTTTGTTATGGTTGGTTTTTTATTTTAACTGTTTTACATGTTATAATATTTAATGTTGTAAGTCTTTGTTTAAGTTTTCATGCATGTTTTTTAGAAAAAGGTTTGCATCTAACATGAAAAGAGAATTTTAAATTTACACGACCTTACTCCAACCTGTAATATTTAACAAACACAAAGTCAACCACACTAGGAGGTGAAAAGCAGCACTAGCACTAGGATGAAGCAATCTTCTGGAATATTTGATATTTTGTGATACTTAGGGGACTCTTTCTGCCCCAATTGCCAAATGAATCTTACTTTTTTCGACCATGGGTCTACAAAGATCTCCCATATAGATATATATATAGCCTTTCAACGATATACCACAACCACTAAACCAATTTCACATGTCACCATATTCGACATATATGTAACTTAGGTCTTCTATAATAAGGCATTGTTTTATCTATTTTTTTTAAACCTTTTAAATACTGCCTCTAGATGTTTTCATGGACGTGATGGGCCAAATCACTACACCTCATCTTTCTTTTTTTAATTAAACTTCATGTTCACACAAACAACATTACATTTATAGCCATCACACTCTTTTCTACACAAACAACCATTAGACATGATTGTTGGTTATTGTAATGTAATTTAAGATTACGTATAACATTCAAGCAAAACTACAACTTGCTTGAATGGGCATGTTGGGCCGAAAGGCCTGTGGGTCAATATCGGGCTGCCGGGCTGGGCTAGGCCACTGGATCAAATTAAAAAATGAATTGGGTTGATAAGCCGGGTCGGGTTGGGTCGGATAGGGCCTCAGGTTGGATTGGAAACACCAAATGGGCCGGTTTGGGCCCTTGGGTTGCAAACCTAATGCCTGGGTCGCAAACCCCTCTTTGGGTCATAAACCATTGGTTGGGCCAAATGGGTTTGGGCCTAAGTGATCCAGATAGGTTAATGGTTTGGGTCTGGTTGATTTGGTAAAGGTTTTGGTGAATAGAAGTGTCTTGGATTTGAACGGGAACGAAACAAAAACATTTGGGTTAAACGAGTGATATTTGAAATGATGATAATTGATCAGAATAGAACGATACAAGTCTTTAGTTTCTTTGATGATTAATATACTAGCTTTGAATGTTTTTTATTGATTGAAATTAAAGACGACGTTCGTAACGAAACGTCAAATGTTCGGTTTATTATTTACATATATATATTTTGTCAATATATTTAAAGAGTTTTAAGTATAATGTACATAAATAATAATTTGGTTTGAATTGTCAAACGTGAACCATTACGCGTCAAAATTAAAGCTTAACACGAATTGGTCGTTTAACGGATTGAATCAGTTGAATCTGTTAGACATAACACGATTGTTTTGAAAAAAATATATAAGATGAACATTCTACATTTCTTGTTGTTAAATTTTCATCTTTGAAATTTATGAAATTTCCTTGTTATTGAAGTTCCAGTTGGAACAAACATAGAACCTTATTGTTAAAATGACTGATTTCCGATACGGGCACGAGTTTTCAAGCTTAATTTACCTATGTTTGCACGTAGGGGCACCTAATTTGACTAAATTAAGTCTAATCACATAGATAAAACAGATAATTGCATGTATATTTAATATTAATGTTGACCTGGAATTTACGGATTGCCATACATGTGCTTTTGTGGTGGCCGCCATGTGTTACGGATTTGCTCCTTCTCTCGGTTCTGAACTAAGTTATGATTCGGTCGCTTCCATTTGGTTGTGATGATGCACTTGACGGGCTGGGTCTGATTGTGGCTGTGATGATCTAGATAATCTGAGCTTAGGGTTTTTCAATGATTTTATTGTGAAAAGGCTGTGATGATCCATGATTTGAGCGTACGGTTTTTTAATGATTTGATGTGCTATGTTTGGTGGGTACTATTTAATGGTTGTGATGATCCACATGATCTGAGCCTACGATTTTTTTAGCGATCTGAGCTCCAAACAATTTTGTGTCTATTTGATGTTGATGATGGATTCATCATGTTCTTGTGTCTATTTGTTGTTGGTGATGGAATTGAAATGGTAGTGATGGTCCAGATGATTTGAGCCTAGGGTTTTCTAACGATGTGAGCTTCGCAAGATTTTATGTATATTTGATGTTGTTGATGGATTTCTATACTTGGTGGTTCAAAGGATTGAATGAAGGCCTCATGGTTAATTTGAAACTAGAAAACTAATGTAATTCTCATAATACTTAGATGGGCATGTGTATGTGTTTGTGTTTGTGTTTGTGCTTATGTTATGTTTGAAAACCTTATAGTCATTTCAAATTTGAATGGTTCTACCAAGTGCATACAAAGTTGTAGGTTGTTGGAAAAAAGCAAGTGTCTAAAGCCTCAGGAGATTAAAAAAAACTAAATGAACATCAGCGGTATATAGCTATTTTCCCCCATTTAACCAACATCAAGCACACACCATTACAACCATAAAGTTGTAATGTTATGTTTAAAAACCTTTATGTTTTAGGTTTGGTCCTTCAGCGTTTGGCTTCTAATTCTTTTTTTCTCCTGTAATATTTTTTTGTTGTTTATTTTTATTTTCTTTTAGGTTTTCTTGGTTTTAATTTCACATTGTTGTGCTCATGTATCGGTTTATTTGTTTTCATTTCATATTTTTTGTAATATCATTATCTAGTTATTTTTTATTTATGTTTTCTTATGTTATGCACTAGTAGTAGTGTAAATGTTTTGTGTACTCGCGTTATCTCATCGTAATACGTGAACAACAAAATCTAGTTATTACTATAAAAGATGATAAATAGACAAAATATTTTTGTATGTACATGAAAAGTAAACTACAAGTAAATGAATCCTATTTATCCATTTATATTAGTTTGAAGCAGAACCATTTCTAACAACCTTAACTAACACTAACAGCCACATTCTTTATTCTAACAATATTGTTGGTAATAGTTTAGTTATAGATGTGGATAATGAAACCCGTGAAAATTGATTTGCATATAAAAGCATAAAACTTAATTCAATTGTTTCAAATTTGAGGACACGTTGCCCCACGCAATCTTAAATCGGGCCACAATCTTTCTCACATAATAGCTCTAAAGTGTCCCTTTCATGTTGTTATGTTTTTTTGTCTCCTTACTAATTGGGCCTCATACAACTTGTTAAGTGTGCCCTAATAATTGGTAATAACAATTTGGCCCCTTGGTTTCCTTTTGGGTTACAATTTGATCTTCTATCATTTGCTTTTTGTCCATCAAACTCTCATTTGGTGGGGTTGAGTTAGGTTTTTATACCAACACAAGATTCTTTGAAAGAGCTTCGAGTTCATTTGCTCGTATTGGAATGACCGACGGTCAATGAATAGAAGGGAATCTATTGAAACCTCGACATTCAGATTCTAAAATTACATAATTTATATGTTTGGTTAGATTGTTTAAGCTCGATTCCATTCAAGCTTTTAAAAAGAAGATTTCGATTAGTTCACGAATACTTCAGCTCACTTGTATAGTTACATTTATTTAAACCAGAGAAATTTCTTAATGTTGTGTAACTCCACGATTTTGTAGGATGACACCTCTATATATCATCAAATAATATATTTTATTATATACGACTCGTTAGGTAATAAAATTTATATGAAAATATGTAAGAAAATACATATCATAACAACATATATGAAATTATATAGAATATCATATATATTAAAAGTTATAAAAGAAACATAATATATTAAAGAAAAAGATAAAAATAGTATCATGGGTGTAGTTCCAAATTATAAATATGCAAATAGATTTCAATCATCCATTTTTCAAAATGGTTGTATAGTTGTTTTTTACTAGTCAGTCCTTCAACTTTGGGAGTAGTAATAGTACACCCTTGTCCTTTCATAAAGATAAAAGGGTGGCTAAGCAACGTAACTTTCACTCAGATATTGGCAATAAAGAAGGAGATACAGTTTGAAACAGAAGGCCTACAAATAGAATTATCAATTATGTTCCCTCTCTTTATAACCTTCTAAATTTGTGCTATCTCACTTTGAGTCCTCCATGATCTTAGGTATTACATTCTCGGTACCTGTTTTGCTACTTACTAGGCCAAGAATTGTTTGGAGCAGTGGCGGATACACTTCATGTGTAGGGGGGGGTTGGGAACCCAGTACGATGCAATGTTTCTTCATTAAATTTTTTTAATTTTAGTGCTTTTGGCCCAAAACTGTGTACTTTAGGGGCACTTAAAAATCCATTTTGGGGGCCCAGTCTCACAGTCTTATTGTCCAGTCCAATTATTTTAAAGAAAATAAAAAAACCCTAAACAATCAGATGAGTTTCTACGCCACAATTATCACCGAGAGAACCCTTGGCGTCTCCAACCCTCTCCCTCTGTCTCCTTTCATTAATTCATCTACTTACTGAGTTACTTACTGCAAGTTGATTCTTGAAATGTAAGTCAAAATGTCGAAGTATTTCTTTAGTATTATTAATTGTTTATTGTTTGATTACTTGTGTAAATGTTGTGCCGACACAAATCTCACAAATCCACAATTATTCATTTGAATTGTTTAGTAGTTTTAGAGATTTTTAATTTGTTGTTGTTTCCTCTTTACCACAAATCATTGTTTAGTATTATTGTTGTTTCCTGGCCGCTGGCCACAACACCTAAACCTTATGAGTTATGCCCTTCTAGAATTTTCAAAACTTAATATCTAATTACCTGTTGCCCTTGTAGAGTTGTAGTTGTAGTTTAATTTAGTATTATTGCTTGAAATCTATTTCTATTGCCGTTTAATAATGTAATTTATACTAGGAAGTAGGAACTGTATTTTGGCAATTTGCCCCCCGTGTAAAAAATTCCTGTATTCGCCACTGGTTTGGAGGACAGAATCGTATGAGCCATGAGATGTCTTTATATTATATCTAGTGTAATTTCAAATCAAAGGATAGCAATGCAGTGTCATCTTGATTTCAACTCTCGTTTTTGTACAAAGTGGGGGCTCCATGAAGAAAATTTGTGTTTGGGCAGTACCGGAACCAAAACCTTTAGTCGAAGAATTATCACAAGGAATTTCCTTTCTATGAGCTATAACTAAAGGTCCGACTCATAATTTTCTTTAAAAAAATAATAGTTTCTACATATATAAAGTTGACAAATTCTGATATTCAGAAAGTCATTGAACTCTCTTGACGATCGTTGTTTCTGCCCCCATTGTATATGAACATGTTAAGCAATGAATCAAAAGATTTGATAAAAGAAATTATCGTTGACTAATTATAAAGTACATCCAAATATTTTAATAATTTGATTGCTTTGTTGGAAAAATATGTGTGAATGAGATGTTAATCTCAAAGTTATTTTGTTCAAGTTTGGAAAATGTTGTGCATCTTGTCCCGCATTGGTGTCGGAACAAAAGTTAAAAAGGCACTGTTTTGAACCGGTGTAGCCTGGAAAAAAAAACGACGAATCTGCTTAAGTGAATTGTGTCAAACACAAGCCCGGTTCCTTTCGTTTTTTTTTATGCGTTAATCTGTTTTGCGGAACTAATCCAGCTGTTGTTCGTGATCAAAACTCGTAGGAGTTTACTGTTTCTTTTCATTTCTATTGTATTTATCTTCTGATGTTATTTTCTTTCTACCGTAATTGTTCAAACGATTATTCAAAAATGGTTTACTTGAGTTCTAACATGCTTTACTTTAAAAAGTTCAAATAAAAAAAAGCTTAACAAACAAGATATTGCCTATAAATTCAAAGTCTAATAAGTTCAAATTCTATAAATCTTACGGTGGGACCAGAAAGGCAAAAATACGAACAGTTGCTAGGCGTATTCAAAAAGTTCAAATTAAAGTTAGTTTCTACATACATTTATTTCTTTGAGATGAGATTAGAAGTGTGAACGAACACCGTTATAAAGGGTAAAATCGGAAAAGGTGGATGGACCCCCTGGCCTGAACCACGGGTGCCACTGGGCGGGCAGTGTATCAGATTCTTCTGCGAAGCAGCCGCCTACATTTTATATATATATATATATTATTTGCTTTGTTTTTTTTAAGAGAGTGGCTCGATGGTGGAATTAATACATGCAACGCAAGTTGCAAACCGGACTCATCCTATCACCATTTTCATTCCACATATATATTTTGATGTTTATTATTAATATTTTTAATGATTACAAATACAAAAAGGATTCAAATCTTATTATAGTTAAAAATGAGACTTCTTTTGTAATGCTTATGTAATATGAACATTTTTAATACACACCTTTGTACGCTAATTAAACTATAAGTCGTTAATCCTTTGATTTTTCTATTTATTCATGCCCACTTCGTTGGGAAGTACTTGGTCAAAACCGGTTTACCCTGAAACCGGTTCGGTTTTTAAACCAGTTTGAAGAATGAAAACCCGAAACCTGTTAGAAATGGTTATATAGGAACGATTTGAAACCAGCCATCATTCCAAATGATGAATTGTCTGATATAGGAACACATTCATGTTCTCTTGATCCTTCTATTGACATGTTTTAGGGTTTCATGTCGAATATAGTACAGATTACTTGGGAAATAGTTTATCATCGCAACCGAAAGAAGAAAAAATGCGATCATGTCTGATTAGGTGAGTTTTTGCCATACCTGCTATAGATCGGTCTGACTTAGAACACTAATAGGATTGCACTTGTATTTTCAGTCTTCAAAAACACTGACTTGTTTTATTTTCATATAGCAAACTCGTTTGCCACATGTGACTTTCATCTTTGCTGTGCAGAAAGCGAAGAAGTTCGTCTGGCTGAAGAGAAACAGGCAACAATTCAGGACACAGGGCTAAAAAACAAGTTTGACATATTGTTTATAACTGAGTTACAAACCAGAATTCAACACACACAGAGTTAATAATAAAGAAAACAATTTAACTTGGCTGTAAAAAGTCAACCTCTTGGATTACAAAATTACGTTGGTGAAAGTCAAACTTAGGAAAAAGCCATGTCTAAATGGGTCATGCCATCTTAAGAAAGAATTCGTTGGATCATGTTTTTTTTTCTTTCCAGACCTGCGTTATGGTCATTGTGCCACGTCACCAAAGGTGGGTCGGTAGATAATCAATACCATCATCATCACCTTCACCTGAAGTGACCATATGCTCCAAGATCTTTCAATTGGATGCTTGTGATTCCTCTGGGAAGAGAGAGTCCATGTAGTCCTCATACCTGCAATTTATTTAAAGTATGTAAGCACTACGATCCTTCTAAATGTTGACTGGTTCTAACATGAAAACTGTAACATTCTTTTGCCGGCTAGTGCTTATCTCAAACGGACGAATCAAAACGTTTAGCTAAAAGGGAAACAGACCCAAATGGGTTGAACGGCTTGGAAATCTATTGAAAATGCATCACTCCTAAGTGGCTAAGTGTTGCACTAAAAAACAAGCATACACAGTAAAATCTCACTCATAGAGTAGAGTATGGGGAGGGTCCTTACCTTTATCACAGGAAAAAAGAGGCCGCACCCAGTGAGACCTCTGCTAAAAAAAACCAAACAAAAGAAAAGAGGAACAGCATGTAACAAGTAGGGGTGTCGTTTTTACCCAAATGACACCCCCAGTAACAATTATCAAGTACTAACACCACATAACAAAAACACATAACACATATTAAGTCTGTACCATGTAAAACAGCTGTATCAAGAAACTAGAGCACCTATGTACCTAAGGCTAAAGTACAAAGCATATAGAAGACATATGCAAGAGGCGATATGTAACATTAAAGTGGGTGAAGCATAAAGGTCCACTTGAGACAACATGCAAACTTAGACTAAAGCTAGCATCAACACCTCCGACAAACATCCATCTAGAGGCTGCCTTGAGGCCAAGCTAAAACTCCTATCCAAGAACTCCTATCACTGATCATGTCCTCTGAGAGGTACAAATGCCTAGAATCTAAAGGTTATGATACGACTTTAAAATTAGAAGTCAGACGTTTAAAACTCCTGTATAAATTTGTTTAGAAGTAAAACAAAAAGTAATTAAATACGCTGCCACGTGGCAACCACCTACGAGCGCCATGTGGCCTAATAACCACCAGGTACTAATGTACTATTCCTATTAACTTAAAATTGTTAATAGTACAACTATGCAACTTGGATTGTAGCCCAACGGTAAAGGCAAAAGCCTCTATAGAGTAGAGTGTTGTTTGGGTCTTCCTAGGTCGAGGATCATATCTTGTAGTAGGCAGGTGAGATGGACTTAGTAGTAGGTTATATGCTATAAAAAAAAAAAGCAGACAAGGATTTAAAACCTGACATGGAGTATTTTGGTGAAATAAATTTGTTGTTTAAAGAAAAACGTTCACCAATTATAAGACTATTTTTATTGTTATCAAACACACGAAATATTTTCGCGTGATTATGGTAGGTGATTATTAGACCTCTACATGATAAACTCTGATTTTTTACTTCATCCACTGTTACGTACCGTTTATATTTTTGTCTAGTTTTGTAAAGTTGTAATAAGTTCAGGGACCAGTAATGTACAAAACTTATAATCTTTCAACTAACTAATGTTATGTGTTAAATAAGCTGGTTATTCAATAATAAGATCAGCTTGATTCGGTTGAAACTTCTTCTCTCTTAGATTCTCTATTTTGAACTTGGATGATACTTAGTATACGTTGTAAGCAAAACACATTTTGTATTTAAACTTTTGCTTATATTTATTTTATAGTTTGAGCAAAGGGTTTTTTAGGGATCAACTTTTTTATTCCCTAGGATACACTTAAGGTTTGTAATTATCAAATCTTTCTCACAAACTACCAATAGCTCTGTTACAAGTGAGGATTATATTGGGTACGTTTTTTTTTATATCATAATCTTCTTTAGAGAAATGGTAAAAGAGTATTTATTTAAATAATTACATTTTTGTTCCTACGGTGTAAACCAAATTACCTGTTTATCCCTGTGTAACAACTTTTACAGGTGAGTCACGAGTCACGACACTAATTGCTACTAAAATTGGTCATCCCTTGAAGTTACTCTCTACTAGAGCGGAAAAAAGAAAACTGTTTAGCGCACCGGTTCATGAACCGGAAACCAAACGGGTTATTAACCGGAAATGTAGTAATCTGTAATAACTAATAACTGGTGGTTCCAAAACAGTTTGAGTTCTCTAAGCGAAGAGCTGTTATTGATTAAGCTATTAAAAAATATATTTTTTCTAAAAATATCTATTTTTACCAGTTAACAGGCTCAGTTTCTAAACAAACGAGTTTTACCGGTAAGGGTTTTTGGGTTCCAAAAACTGGCTTTTTTTATTTTGAAAAAAAAAACCCGGCTTTTACCAATTTTGGTTTTTCTCGGCCAGTTATTCCAAAACTAACTAACCGGCCGGTTAACTGATTTGTGCACCTCTACTCTCTACCTTCCACCAGAGTAGTCGGGAACTTGATTGAGATTTAGTCCATCTTTATTGTCATTTTGAGTTCTAAATTGGGTGTGCGGCGGGGACAAACAGGAACCAACGAATGTAACAAACAGTATCAAATATGAAGGAATTGCGGAGTGCCCAGCAGTACTAGGTACATGTTTCTGCTCAAATTTATAAAAAGAAACCAGAAAGAATGAGTTAACCGAAATCTAAGTTGCCGCAACAAACTAACCAACTTACACTACCACCAGCGTAGTTTTGACACCCTAGTAGCACCAGCAACTTTTCCAATACAATTCCACATGTATAAACACATTACACATCGATATGGGTCAAAGTACAACTACTTGCCACCGTATGATGCATAGCTTACAAACTCACTAATTTATAAACTAGATCATCAATAATCCTCTTATAAACACATTATGTGATATCAAACCGTTCATACTATGATACTACAAATTGGGACATTATACAAATTTATCATTTCATAAGTGGATTGAAATTCACGTAGGGGTCACATTCGCCATTGTGACTCTCCTAAACACCATAATAAGTCACAAACTGTGTGACTCAACAACACCAACAGATGGGTCACACATGCAACTTGTGACTAGCCATACCCGCATATGTAACCACCATCGAGTTTATGCATTACAATCAGCACAACAAAACATACATAATGCATATACCACATAAGTACATAAACCACTATGTTATATCCAAACATAGGATGCATAGAATTCACCATTTGGAACCATGCAAACAATCAAAGAATAATCCCCACTTTATACCATAAAAAAAGGATTTTCTTTTTAACTAAATACGAGCTTTTCTTCCTTTACTTATACACGCTAATAATTCATAAACACTACACAGAACTTCATTAAACTGCATTTAAATAAACAATCAAGTCTTTTGGGTACTCACCTTGGGTCATAGGATTCGTGTGATAAAGATTTCTTTCCCGGGAAGCAGATCAGCTTAAGCTTCCAACTCCTAAATAAGATAACATTGACATACAAAGTGTCATTTAACACAGTACATGACAACTTCCACACAAAACGTCATTTATGACATACAGATTCTCAAGCTTGATTAAATTCAAGTTGCAATCCAATTTAAGTCTCGTTAAGACATTTCATCGAGCACCTCATGTGCATAATCTTTAGTAATACATAGATTACCCAAACCCCCATATGTATCATAATCTTTATAAGCATTTACTTACAATTACTCTCCACCTCTTGATATACAGTAGCTCAATTCCACGCATGCTTATGGTTCGCATTGGGTTCACCAAAACTACAAGCAAAGGTTGTAGCCTCTGAGGATGAAAAATTCGGATTTTAGGTCAACCCTCCATAACATGCATTTGGCAAGAAAGACGAAGTAGAAAGCTCATAGATCAACTTACCACAAGATAGTTATCACTCAAGATTGAAGTTCCTAGCCCTTCTTAAATGGAATTAGATCAATTGCTTGCATTCACCACTAGGGTTCTTCCTCCCCCTCTCTGCTAATTTATCATCATTACGACATGCCACAAATTAACACCCCCTTTTTATTACTCTTCTTAAATGGAATTTTCAGCTTTTGGCCCCTCCAATTATAACTCTAAATCGGACCATTACATTTATAACTATGTTACTAAAAGATAACATTCAATCCAACTATATCCAAAGTTACACATCTTATCTTTATCTTTAGAGTAACGTTTCTCCGTTAAGTGAGTGTCCTTCACGATTTGTCGATGATGACGGATCATAGTTGATTTTTTGTAAATAGTTTTTTAAAATGTTTTTAAATCGTTTTTAAGCGTTATCTTAGTTTCACACTACTTTTTTTACGTATCTTATTTTATGCAGTTTTCTATTTAATTATTGCAAAATAGATTTATATCAGGATATACACATTCTTTAGGAACTAAATTCGATACTTGTAGCGCTTGATTTCTAATTTTAACGTCGTTGTGCAGTATTTTTGTGTTTCCGTTATCTTTACCTTACACTTTAGCAATGCAATTGTTCTACGTACCCGTGTTATCCACGGCAATGTACGGGTAGTAAAATCTAGTCTTCAACAATTACCAACATATAACTTAATGAGAAAGTTGGCTAAAAAGCGTGATGTTTAATATAAACAAGAAATTCATATAATTCACGAAACAATATTATTAGACTAGGTTGTAGTTTATTGTCATATTTGTAAATATCGGATCATTAGACTACAACCTAGTCTTATAATCTAATAAATATGTTCTATATAAGAAGTCTTTAATTGCAAGTTAGTATAGTATAATAAGGGGTTAATTGTTAATGTACGTGGTGTGTGTTTTCCTCTTGTTCAATAAAGAAAATAGTCGAGAGGTCGCTCAAATCTCGTTTGGTGTTTTTTGTGTTTCACAATTCTAGCTATGGAGTTTTGAGAATTGGTCATCAAGAGGAAGAGATCAGCAAGAAAGAAAAAGAAAAAAACAAGTAGCAAGGAACAACAAGAAATGAAAGCAACGAGAACATGGAAAGAAGAAGCAAGTAATGAACAAGGAACCTATGTGGTTCAATGAAAGAGAAAAAAAAATCCTCATTAGGACGGAGGGGGATTTAAGGTTTTTAATCCTAATTAGTTTCAATGAGAAAATTGAAGAGGCTAAGGTGCTGTTTGTTTTTGAAGAGGTAAAATGTCTGCAGTCTGCGGACCACATCTGCAGACATCTGTAGCAGAAGAGGTGGACTAAACCTCTGCAGTCTGTAAGAAGAAGAGTGTTTGTTTTTTAACTTATGCAGACTGCTAAAATAAACTGAAATTTAAATAAATCATTTTTTAAACTTATACATAATTCAATCATTTTATTTCTTTTCGTATATTTTAGCAAACAATTGTTTTTTAAATAATTTTCTTTTAAATAAAATATAAAAAATATTTTATGAAAACTGTTCAAAAATATGTTTTTTAAACAGTTTAAAAACATTTTTAAATAAATGTTTAAAAAGTTTTGTTTAATAATTGTTTAACATATTTTTTTCTTAAAATAATTGTTTAAAAACGTTTTTTAAAAACAAAACTTTTTAAAAAACAATTTAAAAAAAAACTAATTTAAAAAAAACATTTTAACATTTATTTTTTAAAATTAATTGTTTAAAATGTTTTTTTTTACTTTTTTAAAAGACGATTTAAAAAAAGTGGTTAAAGAAGTTTCTTAAAAGTTTTTTAATATATTAAAAACTTTAAAAAGTTTTTTTAGAAAAAGTTTTTTTTAAAAAGGACTTAATAAAATGTTTTTTTATAAAAGAATTAAAAAAAACTGTTTAAATAGTTTTTTTAATGTAAAAATAGTTTAAAGAGAAGGTTAGAAGATGTCAGAAGTGACTGGGTCACATCTGCACCAAGAAGAGCCTGCGCAGACATTTTTTAATGAAATGTCTTCAAGAAAACAAACAGTCTGCAGACCTAAATGTCTGTGCGTGGTCTGCGCGGCGCAGACAGAAGAGGACAGGAAGAGCTTTTGCAGAAAAACAAACACCACCTAAATCAATGAAAGTGATAAGATTTAATTTTTTTATTATAGTTGTATTTGTTTGTTGTGTTTATTAAATATGATAAAGAATATTAAGTTTGATTTAGTTTCCTAGTTTCAACAATATTGATTTATAAGTTAGTGTAGTGTAAATAGTGGTTAGAGTTAATGTAATCAATGTGAATTTTTCGATTGATCGGATATAGAGTCGAAAAGTTACTCAAGATCACGTTTGGTGTTTTTTTGTGTTCGATGATTCAACTGGGACAAAAGGGGTATTATAGGAATAGAATTGTGTGCTTTATTAATTTTTGGATTGCGTTTTAGACGTTTTATGTAATAAAGAGTTGCATAAAGAGAATTCTTTTCCGTACTTGTTTGTTCATTATGATAAAAAAAATACATATCACTATCAAACCTAAGAATGAGTTGGTCATTCAAACATGAGTAATTGACACTCAAAGAACATATATGCATCCTTGTTAAGTGAAACCATACAAACAACTCAATCACTCAAAAATTTGGGAAAGGGATTTTGTGGACAAGAGGGGCATTATAGGGGTAGAATTGTGTGCTTTATTAATTTTTAGATTGTGTTTTAGACGTTTTATAGAATAAAGAGTTGCATAAAGAGAATTCTTTTCTGTACTTGTTTGTTCTTAATGATTAAAAAAAATACATGTCACTATCAAACCTAAGAATGAGTTGATCATTCAAACATGAGTAATTGACACTCAAAGAACATATATGCATCCTTGTTAAGTGAAACCATACAAACAACTCAATCACTCAAAAATAGTTAAAGTTAAATAATGGATTTTGGGAAAGGGATTTTGTGTTTAGAGGGATAAAGAACCAAAAAGGTCAAATCTCAAAACGTAACATGGTAAAAAGGCAAAGCTGCTTTCGAAATATCTCTCTGATTGTTGAAAATATTTCCAAATCTAGATTGAAACCTCAACTTAGAAGGAATGGGCAGCAACATCTTGGTCCATTTTCGATTCGATCCAGCTCTGATATGATTCAATTGCTTGCTGCCATTACCCAAAAAAAAATAGAAGGGGTAAGAGGTCGCGATCTGTGGACCATCCTTTGATGCCCAAGTCAATATTGGACTCCATTAATGTATATTGACATTCATAAGAAAGGGCTTTCATAAGTATGAGATGAAGAGAATGAATGAGAGAGTGAAGGAGATAGTGAAGAAACGTGAACCAAGAAGTAAGTGAGGAACCTCCTTAATTTATATAGGCTTAGGTATTAGGATTTCGAGTGAACCCTTTTACTAGGTCCAAAACCATTGGGTGGGAACCAGTGCTTAGATATCTAGTGATCCTAATCAAAGTATGATCAAACCCCAAAATGTATTAATTGATGTAGCGAATGTTTAAGATTAAAACCATAAAAACGTAACCCAATTCGAACCAAATGAAATCAAACAAACCCCACTAACCAAGTCTTGTTTGGATCCGAAGGTTGATGTGTTATTATATCTATACTGATCATTTAGTTCTTTAAGTCACATATATATTATTTTAATTTAATTTAATTGTAACAAAGAAAGTTACTTATCAAATAAGCCTTACTTTTTATATCAAAATAACAAAAGTACAATAAGAGTTATAAGTTTAAGCTCATGCAAAATAAAATTAAGGACCTTAAAATATTAACACACTAAAACGTGGCATCTTAACATTCCTTAAAGAATCAGAATATTTAGTTGGATTGAGTTGTAACCTTTATTTTGGCTGTTTAATTAAAAGAATATTTAATTTGTTGTTAATTAACATGAATTGGTGGGACCAACAACATCATGTGGCCATGAATTATTGGTACAAGTGGACGAAACTTTTGTCGTAGATTGTACTTGAGCATATTAGGAGACGATGGGCATATTTTTGTCCCCGTAAATGTCATAGGATCCACACATTTTGGTTCTTTCTTTCACCTTTTGAGGTGTTTTCCCTATTGATTCGAACTATGGGTTGGGCTTAAATCTATATATTTTATGAAAAAATAATGATCATATATTTATATAATACGGACAAAGTCGAGATTATTTATTATTTTGATATTGAAAAAGGTTGTGATTATTTACCATTTTATCTTTCTTTTAAATTTTTCAATCAAATATGTATTTCTTTTAATTTACTATAATTAATTAGATTTTAACATTTTCAAAAATAAAATATGATTTCTTTTAATTAAATTATACATAACATTATTAATTGCTTATAACCGAGTCATAGTAAATGCATACGTTTTTCTTTACATAATACCACTCTATTTTTTAAAATACATTTTCCCTTTTAAATCATTTTTATACCGCTTCATTGGTTTTAGTCTTAGTTTCACATAGTTGTCTTTAAGTATCTAATTTTTGTAGTGTGATAAACTAGGCTTTTAATTTTAACGTTGTTGCGTAGTCTTTTTGTATTTATGTTTTATTTATGTTACGTTTTAGCAATACAATTGTTTTGTGTGTAGGAAAACCGTTCGTAAATTTAATTAAAATAAATACTTTTATTTAAGTACGATTACAACAAAAGAAATAAATCTAATCTATTACAATACAATGAAAATGAAATTCTACTCCTATCAACAATTACAAGGAAATGATTAAAGGTTACACGGAAATGATATACCATACAGGGAAATAAATAAGAATTACAACGAAATGAAATTGCAATACAAATGAAATGAGAGCAAAGTTTAACAGATGCTTGTAAATAAAATATTAATGTTTTGAATGAAAGAAAACAAACAGTGAGTTATAGAAAATGTTTTAGATGAAAAGGTTTAAGGAAAACAATTTTGATATTAGTTTAATAAAAACGATGAAGATTCCAAGGAATCTTTGGCGAAGGATTCGGGTCAAAACTCGGGTCCCTTAAAACAAATTCCGGGTCTACCGAAGATCCGTTTTGTTTCCCAGGGTACAATCGCCTGAACCGTATTGTACGGCCGGGATAACTCTAAGCTTGAAAATACCTTGAAGCTTGAAGAGCAAGAACGATGAAGAAGATGAGAGAATTATTGAGAAGAGGCAGAGAGAAAGAATTCTGTGAATTCTGGTGTATTTTGCCTCAACTAATGAGGCTGTATTTATAGTGGTGGGAAGACTTGTTGAGCACACAAAAATAATTCGTAGTCAAACTTTGCATTAAACGTCTTTAATGCAAATTGATTTCTAATTAACGCGGAATTACCTTATTTAGCTCAAAACGCGTTTACAGCTGTCAATCCGGAGGAATCTCCGCGTAACAGCTGTTTCTGGAAGAACTGATCTTCCGCTTGAACTTCAAGCTCCTTTTCAGCTGAGCTTCAAGTTCAAGCTCCTTTTCCAACTGAGCTTCAAGTTCAAGCTCCTTTTTCCACTTGAACTTCAAGCTGGAATTTTTTCCGGTTGAACCCAGTTCCGCTTGATCTATCTGCCCAGACCACACAGGTCCGCTTGGACTTCAACCGGAACACCTTCCGGTTGAACCCAAAAACAATAAGGCGGCTCTCAAGCGGCTCGCGGCGATGCGAGCGTGCGAAGTGCAAAGTGCGCCATCAAAGCGCCACATTGCGCCTCATACGTCCACGCCACGCGCGCGTGCGTGTGCGAGTGCGAGTGCGAGTTAGGGGTGCTTCGCACCCCTCAGGCTCCAAGGGATGTGTCCTACTAAAGGAAACAATAGTTGGTAAGGTTCCCACCTTATAAACCACTTTTGGTTTCAATCCCCAACCAATGTGGGATGAGTTAACATGCTATACTTAGCATTTTTCTCTCTAATTTTCGCAGCTTCACAAGTTGCGAGACCTCAACTTTGAGCTTCGATATCTCATTCATACGAGCTCGGATTTGGACTTGGTTTGATGCGTTGGAAAGCCCTCACAACGTACTACATAAACCCATTAAATACAGAGGCAACAACCTATGTTATCTGTATTTTATTTTAGTCCAAAGTTGGTGAAAAACTCATTTTCACACTTAGTGAAAAAACACATTTTTCACTAGTTTTTCTCCCAAAATTCCAACAATCCCCCACATGAATGGGTATCGATCTATTCTTCAAGAATCAAGAGCAATTTCGGCAGTCCAGTATTGCAGGATAGGTAGGTGTCCCCTTTGAACCTTCCTTTGTGAAACATGCTTGGGTTACTGGTGTTTGGTAGACGCGATGTCTTTGAACCAACCGACCGTTTGTGTAACCGTTATTATGCCCACACAACACTTTCCCTAACTTGGTTAGCCCTCATTGTCGTGTCCAATCATGGTCCTGGAACACTCGCCTGGTTCTGCTAGAGCTCTAGGATTTGTGCCCAACAAATCCATTCGAAGCGACCGCACTTCTCTCTTGCATAGGTGATTACCACAATCATTAAAAGCATTGGTATTATGATTTACTCAAAATCATCTATGACTTACACAAAGTCATTGACCATCGTATGCTTAACCTCACACATTTCACTGTTTGGTGATAGGAATGGACTAGGAAGTACACAACTCCCTTTTAAGATTTTAGGGTACTCCCCCACAGTGACCTTAGCCAATGCGGTTAGGTTGTCCTATTGAACCTAGAGCCTGGGATCTCCATTTTCATAGGTTAGGTTTTCCTTCGCATCAGCTTTCAACCCAATGGGCTTTAGTCCCATTCCCCTTGACGACTTCAAAACTAACTCTTTGCTTAAGCCTTTTGTAAACGGATCCGCAGTGTTATCCTTTGACTTTACATAGTCAATTGAGATAACACCAGTAGAGATTAGTTGTCGTACCGTATTATGTCTACGTCTAATGTGCCTTGATTTGCCATTGTACATCATGGATTGAGCGCGCCCAATCGCTGATTTACTGTCACAATGTATGCAAATAGCCGTCATTGGCATAGGCCACCTTGGAATTTCTTCCACAAACTGACGTAGCCATTCCGCCTCTTCACCAGATTTATCCAAGGCGATGAACTCAGATTCCATCGTGGACCGCGCTATAACAGTTTGCTTAGCCGATTTCCAAGCAATAGCCGCGCCACCAAGCGTGAACACATACCCGCTTGTTGATTTGGAATCCTTTATATCCGAAATCCAATTCCCATCGCAGTATCCTTCGATAACCGCTGGATCTCGGGTATAATGCAGTCCATAGTCTCTCGTGTATCTTAAGTACCTTAGTAAACGAGTCATTGCTTTCCAATGTACCGCGCACGGATTACTCGTGTACCGGCTTAGTCTGCTCACAGCATAAGCCAAATCTGGTCTGGTACATGTCATAAGATACATGAGACTCCCAATCACCCTTGAGTACTCTAACTGAGCAACCCCTTTTCCTCTATTCTTAGCAAGATGAAGGGTAGTATCAACCGGAGTTTGAGACACACTCTTATCTCCCGCGTTGAACTTCTCAAGGATTTTGTCCACATAGTGAGATTGACTCAAGACAATACCGTTTGGGGTTCTGATGATTTTTACACCGAGTATCACATCTGCGAGCCCCATGTCTTTCATGTCAAATCTCGCTTTCAACATGTCTTTAGTAGCTTTGACCATCTTATCATCGCTCCCAACGATAAGCATGTCATCTACATAGAGACATAGAATCACATAACCTCTAGGTGTGTCCTTCGCATAGACACACTTGTCGCACTCATTTATTTTGAATCCGTTGTCAAGCATGACACGGTCAAACTTCTGGTGCCATTGCTTAGGAGCTTGCTTCAAGCCATACAAAGACTTGACGAGTCTACACACCTTGCCTTCTTGGCCAGGAGCGGTAAAACCCTCAGGTTGTTCCATGTAGATCTCTTCTTCTAAATCACCGTTTAGAAACGCGGTTTTTACGTCCATTTGGTGAACCTCCAAATTTCGTAAAGCCGCTATAGCAAGCACCAACCTTATCGAGGTTATGCGAGTAACAGGTGAGTAAGTATCAAAGTAATCCAGACCTTCCTTTTGTCTGTATCCTTTGATCACTAGCCTCGCCTTATACTTGTCAATGGAGCCATCGGCTTTCAACTTCTTCTTGAATATCCACCGATATCCAAGTGGTTTGCAACCCTTAGGAAGATCGACAAGCTCCCAAGTGTGGTTCTGCAAGATAGACTCTATCTCACACTTGATGGCTTCTTTCCATTGAGGCCCATCTGAAGAGGTTACCGCCTCGCGGTAGGTATTGGGATCACCCTCAACCATGTAAGCCGTGAAGTCAGGTCCAAAGGATTTTCCAACCCTTTTTCGCTTACTTCTTCTAGGCTCACCCTCATCAGATGCAGACCGTTTACGAACTTCGTTACCAACCGATGGTTGTTCATAAACCTCGTCATCAACAAATGGATCTTCACGAGTCTCGTCACCAACTAATGGTGTCGATGAACTCGCGCGTTCTCGTGACAAACACGGGAATACATTTTCAAAGAATGAGGCATTCCTTGATTCCATGATAGTGTCTTCTAGTATATCGGGATTTTTCGAGTCATGAACAAGAAACCGATATGCACTACTGTTTTCTGCGTATCCGATGAACACACAGTCCACGGTTTTGGGTCCTAACCTTTGCACCTTAGGCAAAGGAGCTAATACCTTAGCTAGGCACCCCCACACTTTGAGGTATTTGTAGGATGGCGTTTTGCCCGTCCACAATTCATAAGGAGTCTTATCCTTATCTTTGCGGGGTATCTTATTCAAAAGATAGTTAGCCGTCAAGATGGCTTCCCCCCACATGTCTAGGCTCATCCCAGAACTATTCAACATGGCATTCATCATCTCTTTCAATGTACGGTTCTTTCGTTCCGCAATGCCATTGGATTGTGGAGAATAGGGTGCGGTGGTCTCATGGACAATTCCACTTTGTGCACATAAGTCCGCAAACGGTGAAACATATTCACCTCCTCTATCACTCCGCAAAACCTTAATTTTCTTGGTGAATTTATTCTCAACCAAGTTCTTAAACAAGACAAACTTGTTTATTGCTTCATCCTTACTCTTAAGTAAGTATACATAGCAATATCTTGTACTATCATCAATAAACGTGATGAAGTACTTGTGTCCGCCACGCGTGGGGACGACTTTCAAGTCACACACATCGGTGTGAATTAAGTCTAGGGGTTCGGTTATTCGTTCAACCGATTTAAATGGTTGTCTTGTAAGTTTGGATTCGACACACGTTTCGCATTTTGATTTCGAGTCTATTTTAAAATTTGGCAAACATTTTAAATTCATTAAACGGCGAATTGAATTAAAATTGACGTGTCCTAATCTACCATGCCACATATTTGAATCATAAAACTCAATCATATAAGTAGAAGAGGAGGCTTTCGCCATTTTATTAATAACCATGGTAGACAATTTAAACATAGAGTTTTGGGCATAGCCCTTGCCTACAAACATGCCGTTTTTGGTCAACACGACCTTATCAGACTCGATCACAATGCGAAATCCAAACTTGTTGAGCAGCCATCCAGAAACAAGATTCTTCCTGATTTCTGGAACGTACAAAACGTTGCTCAACGTAAGCTCCTTCTCTGAAGTGAACTTCAAGACCACATTGCCTTCACCCATGATGTCGGCAGTAGCTTTATTCCCCATATAAAGCTTCTCGGTCCCCTTCGCCTCTTTAAACGTACTAAAGAGGGACTTGTCTCCGCACACGTGGCGGGTGGCACCGGTGTCAACATACCAGCCAGGGTTCTCCCCCACAATGTTGACTTCAGAAATGAAGGCAGACGCCTCCGTGATCATGGCCACCAGTGGCATGTCATCCTCCATCATGTGAGCGTGCTCACGTTGTGGCTTCGGGCACTGATCCGCCCGATGACCATGCCCCCCACAGTTGTAGCACTTTCCAGAAAACTTTAGAGGCTTCTTTTTCACAACCCCTTTCTTCGGTGCCAAGTGCTCAACCGCTTTGCCTTTGCCTTTGGCTTTGGCCCCACCATTGCGCTTGCTTCCCTTGGAAGACTGACCAACCTCCACCATATTCACCTTAGCCGAAGGTTGCATGGTGGTGGCTTTTTGAGCCATCTTATTGTCCTCCTCGATACGAAGACGGACAATGAGATCCTCAACGGTCATCGCCTTTCTTTTGTGTTTAAGATAATTCTTAAACTCAAGCCACGAAGGCGGAAGCTTTTCAATCATAGCCGCCACTTGAAATGTCTCGCAAAGGGACATACCCTCTGCGTGGACCTCATGTAGTATAATTTGAAGCTCCTGGACTTGACTCATCACGGTTTTATTATCAACCATTTTGTAGTCCAAGAAACGGGCTACCACGAATTTCTTCGTGCCAGCATCCTCCGTTCTATACTTCTTGTCTAAAGACTCCCATAATTCTTTGGAAGTCTTAAACACCGAGTAGACATTATACAGAGAGTCCACTAGGCCGTTCAACACATAGTTACGGCACAAGTAGTCCGAATGTTTCCAAGCTTCCACCGCGCTAACGGTTTCGGCGTTGGCTTCCCCTTCACCGAGTTGGGGAGCGGACTCTGTGAGACACCTCGCAAGGTTCAAGGTGGTTAAGTAGAACAACATCTTCTGTTGCCACCTTTTGAAGTGCAAACCCGAGAACTTCTCGGGTTTTTCGGCATGACTGGCGATGGTGTTGGCCGTTATGCCAGTGGAGGTACCAACCGATGGTGTTTCCTTAGGCTTTTCGGTCGTCTTAACGGTTTCGTTAGTCATTTTTCTGAAATAGAAACTACACAAGTTAATATTTAGAATTATTATTTAAACGCGCACGTTTAAAACGTAAGAAAAAACCTCCAACTAATGGATGGTTTTCAAGGAGTAGAAGATAATTTTTAATCTCTAACGCGCACGTTATTAAAGAGATTAAAGTCCAACTAATGGATGGAATTAGAGATGTAATAAATTTTATAACTTCCAACTTATGGAGGTTAGATTGTTTTAAATAAAATTTATAACGTCCAACTAATGGATGTTAAAGTTATGTCGTAACCGACAACTCGTTTAACTCTAAGTCCAACTTTGAGTCAAAACGAGTTAAAAAATATTTATTTTTAAAACACTAAATCACCTCGAGAAATCTAAGTCCAACTTTGAAACTCGAGGTAATGAAGTTTTTATAAAACGAACGGTGTTTTAAAAGTTGTTTTAAGTTTGTAGGAAAACCGTTCGTAAATTTAATTAAAATAAATACTTTTATTTAAGTACGATTACAACAAAAGAAATAAATCTAATCTATTACAATACAATGAAAATGAAATTCTACTCCTATCAACAATTACAAGGAAATGATTAAAGGTTACACGGAAATGATATACCATACAGGGAAATAAATAAGAATTACAACGAAATGAAATTGCAATACAAATGAAATGAGAGCAAAGTTTAACAGATGCTTGTAAATAAAATATTAATGTTTTGAATGAAAGAAAACAAACAGTGAGTTATAGAAAATGTTTTAGATGAAAAGGTTTAAGGAAAACAATTTTGATATTAGTTTAATAAAAACGATGAAGATTCCAAGGAATCTTTGGCGAAGGATTCGGGTCAAAACCCGGGTCCCTTAAAACAAATTCCGGGTCTACCGAAGATCCGTTTTGTTTCCCAGGGTACAATCGCCTGAACCGTATTGTACGGCCGGGATAACTCTAAGCTTGAAAATACCTTGAAGCTTGAAGAGCAAGAACGATGAAGAAGATGAGAGAATTATTGAGAAGAGGCAGAGAGAAAGAATTCTGTGAATTCTGGTGTATTTTGCCTCAACTAATGAGGCTGTATTTATAGTGGTGGGAAGACTTGTTGAGCACACAAAAATAATTCGTAGTCAAACTTTGCATTAAACGTCTTTAATGCAAATTGATTTCTAATTAACGCGGAATTACCTTATTTAGCTCAAAACGCGTTTACAGCTGTCAATCCGGAGGAATCTCCGCGTAACAGCTGTTTCTGGAAGAACTGATCTTCGCCATCAAAGCGCCACATTGCGCCTCATACGCCCACGCCACGCGCGCGTGCGTGTGCGAGTGCGAGTGCGAGTTAGGGGTGCTTCGCACCCCTCAGGCTCCAAGGGATGTGTCCTACTAAAGGAAACAATAGTTGGTAAGGTTCCCACCTTATAAACCACTTTTGGTTTCAATCCCCAACCAATGTGGGATGAGTTAACATGCTATACTTAGCATTTTTCTCTCTAATTTTCGCAGCTTCACAAGTTGCGAGACCTCAACTTTGAGCTTCGATATCTCATTCATACGAGCTCGGATTTGGACTTGGTTTGATGCGTTGGAAAGCCCTCACAACGTACTACATAAACCCATTAAATACAGAGGCAACAACCTATGTTATCTGTATTTTATTTTAGTCCAAAGTTGGTGAAAAACTCATTTTCACACTTAGTGAAAAAACACATTTTTCACTAGTTTTTCTCCCAAAATTCCAACATTGTGTACATACATTATCTCGCGTCAACGCACGAGTAGTAAAATCTAGTTTAACTTACAAAATACAACATGAAATTCGAAGTTCCACCATTTATTAATACAACTAGTATTATATTTGTACACGTTGTGACACGTTAAACTGCTGAGAAGGTAAAAACATGATGTTAAATATGCATAGATATGTATCGACGTGCAAACAAGTGTCTAGACGACTTGTATATTATCATATGTATCTTTATTTTGAATGAAACTTACGCGCAACAAATAAAATTATAAGAGCAGGGACGTTTAGTGTAAATGGATTTGAAACAGAAAACAGTCCCATGGTAGGCGCCACTTGTTGCTGTAACGGGAGCCTGGGAGGTTAGTTACCGACCTTGCTGGGTGGAAGTCCAGTACCAGGCCTTGTTGAACGAGCATACCTTGAGCTTGTAGACCTGCTTAATACAAGAACAGACACTGCTAGTCTCAACGCATGAGGGGACCTCATGCGATCAACCGTTGGCTTGAGAATCAGTATTGTAAGTCATTCAAGTGTTTGTGAGTAAGAATGGTCTAGTGTAGTGTGATATGGTGAAGTTTTGCAATGAGTTCGAGTGTGTGGAAAGTTGTGTACAAGTGATTTATTTATATAAGAGGTTGTATGATCTGTGGGAATCCGGCTTCCTTGTTCGCTTGCCTTGAGAAGGCGTTTTTCGCTTTTGGTGTAATAAGTTTGTTGGGATTTCTGTGTACGTTTTCATATTTTAGATTCGTGACTTCTCATACAAGTAACGTTGCGGAAGCGTGCACACGAGGTCGGTTCCTAACCAATCCCACCATATATCCAGACAACCGAATAAACAAATTAACTAGTCGTGATTAAACTGACCAGTACATGATGGTTCAACGAACAGTTTCGCTAGATGGCTTAACGCAGGCGCTAGAATGTTCTTTCAGGTTTTGAATATAACTGGACTCCATGATTATTCGAACTTTTATCATATACTCGTATTATAAGACATCATGTTTGTTCAACAAAGTTATCTTTATTGGTTCCACTAATTTCTTAGTGAGATTAAATATATAGTTAACTAATCTCGTTTAGATAATAAATCAACAAATCAAAAATTCGAGAAAAATTTATCTACTAAATTAAGATTTTCATGTTATATATGAAAGTTAAACAAAATAGCATAAGAATTAAAAAAATAAGTCTATTCATTTAGTCACTTTTTTTAAAATCATCAAGTTTAATTAAGAAAGTTTAATTTTATTAATTTAATTAACATATCAACACATACAATCATCAAGATATGTCTTTTAAAAAACATACTATGAAAAAACACATAATAAAAGTTAAACGGCACATGTTTAGTTTTTCTATATAGAAATTAATAACTACCTAATTAAAACATACAACTTAATCCTAAATTTAAATAAAATAACCAATTTAAAACATTTGTTAAAATGTAATAGCAAAAAGAAAAAAGAAAGAGAATTAATATTTTAATGTAAAAAGCCAAGTTTTAGTTCTCGAATAAAAGAATAAATAATTACATATATATATATATATATAAATATAAATAAATAAACATTTTATAAATGTTTGGGAGAGAAAATAATAATAAGGATGATTATAACAGTGACAAGTGACATCCTCATTTACTCATTTATTAGTATAAATAGATAACTATAAATTATTTACCTCCAACTTGTTTTGACTCGCCTATTTAACTAGACTTGATTTGAGGCATCCTATCTTATATCCCGTTGAAAAATTGTACGAATCTGTCATTGACATGAATAGCGATTGGCTTATTTAATCAAAATTTGTTTGTGATTATTATAATTGTTCCGGGATTGTACCAAGCATGTCATTAACACAACTGGTTCGTTCAACACATCAACACGCCTCCACAAAAAGACCTGGTTTCAAAACTCGCTTTCTATTTATTTATTTTTATCCTCTTTATTTTTTATATTTAGTTTGTTTTAATATTTCATGACTCAAGTGTTTAATGAATTAAATTTTGAATACTCGAATTAACCGAATCGAATTATTTGAATTTTAATTTTTAATATCTGCATCCGAATTCGATTCAATTTCGATATAGATTCTAACAATTCGAAATAAGCATCCCTTTCGAATTCGATTCGAATTCGAAAAATTCCAAAATTATTTTAGTATAAAGTACCAATCTATAAAAAAGTATCAAACCAATAAACTCCCAAAATACAAATGAAAAAAAATATCACATGTTAACATTCAAATTGGAAACGTCCAATTAAACAAAGATTAAGTGAACATTCAAAACATACAAATGTAAAGCAATTTTGTTAAATATTTATTGTGACATGTAACTTATTATTCAAAACATCCAACTTAAGTATCACTATGAAACACAAGAATTAAAATTTTATTATACATTTAAACAACAAAATAATTATAGCACAATAATATAATTAAGTCATTTGGAAAATAATATGATTCAGCGAATCAACATAATACAAAAAAATTGAGGCGTGAATTAGATAATGCGTGTTTTCAAAATTAGAATATTTTAAACCGCTAAAAATTTTAAATATGTTAAAATGAAGTGTTTTTCGTAAATCGTAAATCCAATTTATAATATTTGTATAAGTATAATATGAATATATGAATATTTTTAATTTGAAATTTGAATCGACTTAGAATTTGAGATTCAAATTTTAATTGGATTCGAAATTAGATATTAAACATAGAATTATATTGAATTTGAATTTGAAAATTCAAATCAAATTTTAAAATAATGATTTTTTATCGAATCAGATTTCAAATTCAATTCGAATATTAAACAAATTATAATGTTAAAAATTTACATAAAATAAACATTATCGTATAAATATATTCAAAATAAGAAATATATTTTATAATTTTCTCTAAATGGCTTTATGGTTGTAACGAACGTGTAATGTTACGTCATCTTATGAAAAAAGTAACATGGTGATGTACTTTCTATATTATTTTTTGACCAATAATATTCTTTCTTTGGGCTTTCGTAAATAAATTTGAAACCACAAGAAAAGCGGTTTTTCTCTGATTTTTCTCATGCATGCCAGACAAAATTACTTTCCATGCCACCTCAGTTTCTCTGACTTCCATTTCACCTCCCTGATGTTTTAACATTATAATCATAAGCCCCTATAGTTTTACTTGCTCTTCTATCTACCTAAAATTCTAGAAGTACACACTATATTCATTTATTCATGTTGATTTTCTTCATAATTATCATCAGATTGTAGTAATGTTGTTTAATATGAAGCTTTATAAGTTTTCTTTTGAATGGCTTGTATTTATAAGTAAAATTGCTGTTAAAAAATATATTTACGTACTCTTTTAATAAAAAGAATCTTTATAAAAATATGTTGTCTATATTACATATATTTTTATACTTTTTAAAGTATTCATGATTACTATAATCTTATATTACTTCGAATCGTTGTTTTTGTTCTTATGTTGGTATGCAATGATATTTTTTAAAGAGAATATTAGCCATTAGACATTTTTTTTGATCATGTTGAATTGTTGATATAAACAAATTAAGTATTGCTTTTACATATAAGTGATTGATATAAAAAGATGAATAATTAGTTGACTTTCACATGCAAGATCTATTGAAAATATTAATTCACCATTTGTCTACTTCTCATATATGAATACTACGTAAATATCCCATATAATTGACGTAAGTATGTAAACGAAGTGATACTTATCGAGTTATAATTTCTTGTTAACAAAAACAAACACGAGTAAATATATGTTACATATAAAATATATTTTTAAAATTATTAGGAAGTAATAATGTGACTTTTAAGTTTTAAAGAAAGACCCCATGTCTTATATGATCTCAATTGTAGGTTTCTTGATTCGTAATTCCTTAAGTATCTCTTATAAATCGTGTTGAGATTATTTTTATATTAAAATATTTCGTTGATACTCATGAAAGTTAAAGTTGATAATTCAAAAAGAAAAGAAGAACAAATATGTGCATTGGTTAAGAAAAACATTAAAAAATAGACCAAAGGCCTCTCTTGTAAAGGGGACAAACTATCACAATGTTTTAGTTAATGGTTGGTGGTTATAACTATCGACTTTGATTGAAAAAAAAACTCTTCGCTAGGAACTTCATTAATAATAATTTAGTTACAGGCGATCAGGGGCGGATCTAGAGAAAAAATTCAGGGGTAGCGTTAAAAAAAATAATAATTATCGGGACTAACGGGGGTTCGGGGGCAGCGCCTCCGAAATTTTTTTTTAGGTAATTAACGGGCTTTTAATCACATTTTCAAGTCAGAATTTAAATAAAAACCATAAAATTTCTTCGAGGGGTAGCGAAAAATTCATTTGAGGGATAGCGAAATAACGAAAACCAAAAAAATTACACATCGCAATAAAAATTCAGGAGTAGCGGGCGCTACCCCTAGGCTGTGGGTAGGTCCGCCCCTGCAGGCGATGGCCTGTTTGTCGGCGAGTAACCTAAGTAGTTGACACACATTTGCCACTAACACTTTGTTATCACCACAACTAGTTTCTACTTTTTATACTTACCATTGATATGCCTAGTTACCACTGAAGCCAATATGTTCAACTCATGGACCAATTTCCATGTAGTTTTGCAACAAGCATGTAAATACGAAGCAACTTTCAATGACATTTCACTAAGGTAACTTTCATGACATTTCATTGAGCGACGATACCCTCCACAAGGGACTATGTCCCTTGAATCCTGTCAGGGTTTTACCCCTCTATCCCCACCAAGGTGCCGCAACCCCCGTGCGATCTCAATTAGATGACTCTTTCCCCTTGAACCTCTTGTTCTTCCGTACAAGAAATACAAATATTCTTAAAATAACGTACACTTTACACATCTTAACTCGTATCAATATATATTAATATTCTCCTTGATATTAAATAAATCTTGATAACCAAAATGACTGGATGACACTTTACACCAACATCAGTTTGTGTATTTGATATGCATTAGTTATTATGATTAATCTTCTTGATTGAGGCCAGCTCGAGCTTAAGTTAGAGAAAGATTTTTACTTGATTCAATAAACAAACGACTTGAAAACCGGCCACCATTTGAAAAACACATAATAAAACGAGAAAATTTTAGAAGCTCAAACTGTTCCAAATGTCTATCGAACTATGTTGGAACTTTGAGTTCACATGGAAAATCTTAAAAAAATTTAAAGTGCATTCAAATAGAGTTCTTGTGAGATTTTAACTTTGTATATGTTTTATCAACATGAGAAACCATAAGGTGTATACCTGTTTAAATTTGTATCATGTGGGAGGGTTGTGAAACTTGTTCAAAATTATTGGGCCATGATACTAGAAAAAATAAATAAAAAAATAGGAAATTCCAGATCAAAATTTAGCCCATTCAGAATTCAGATTATGACTCTGTCTCTCTCCCACTATCACACACACAATAAACACACACTAATTGATCAGTTTTTTTGAGCTGGATTTCTGATTCACTTCTGGACCGGTGATCGGCGGCGTCTTAGATTCGAATATCAAAGGTAAGTCGTTTCAATTGTACTGTTACGTTATGAATTCGGTCCTAATAGTATCGCGTGATTCGTTATTCGTACCGTATGCTCAATTGTTGTAACTTTAGCGGCTATAATGAAATCTCTTGATTTATCTAGTTCAAATACATGATTTCAGTTTCGTTTCTGTGAATTGAATTGTTTTGATCTTCGTTTTTTTTGGCGTAATTCGCTTGGCTTCAGTGAAGTTTGACCGCCTTTGAAGGTTGATGTTGATTGAATTTGCTGTCGTATTCGATTGTGAATATTGATAATTTGTTGAATTTAGTTTAAAAGCTGGAATCATTTAGCTGTGAGTTTATGCTAGTTGTTTAGTTTGTTTTTGTTGATTTGTCTTGAATTTGAATTTGGGTTCTCGGATTTGATCTTATTGTATAACGAATGCAACCTATTTGACTCGCTGTCTTCAGTGATCCTATAATAGTGATGAGAATCCTTCATAATATAATCGATGTCCATATGATCCTTTGATGAAAAAAACTCACCATCATGATTCATGTGCTAATAAATATTCAATTGCAGGCAGGCAGGCAGGCACACATGATACTTTGATGTTTCTTTACTATAGACCTACCGCATATGATAGTGATACAAGATGTGTCAATTTGTTTTTTAGTCCTGTATTTATGGACTCTGCATATTAATTCAGTTTATTATGCTTGATCTAGGTTTTCCTGTGCATTCTAGAAGTCAGTTATTTCGATCAGGGGAAGCGTATTTTTTATGTTTTTGAGGTCAGTTTCATGTGGTGAATAAAGAGATACTTTCTTCACTTATTAGTCTATTAGATTTTTGAGAAAGGAAGCAGTGGTACTATTACGTTCATCTTTATCTTTATCAAATCTGCTTCGAGCAACTATGGCTAACTAATATCTTGAGCCTGAGCCAGACTACAACTTTATTGCGTAGAATTGTGTTTATTACCCAACTATTGAATGTTGAGTGAGATTAAGAATTAACTTTGGTTCTTTACGCTAGGTGAAATTTGGACAGAAGTTTGCAACTACTTATTTCTTATTTCCAGTGAAGCTAAATATCAATATCAATGCTAAATAAGTAATGTCATCACAGAACAAGGAATTACACATAGACCAAGTAGCTGCTACTCCTATCTAGGATATCTGTCTTATACAACATGATTTATTTTGTCAGCTTTTACATACAAAGACTTATACAACAACATTCTATAAGTATTTAAAGTATAAGTAATCATCAAATTTAAATTTGCTCTTCTGAGTGCTAACATAATGGTAACAAAAGGCACCTTACAATAGTGTATACTCCTCAACAGAATTATGTTTGTGAGCAGAAGAATCACACAGTCTTGAACATGGATACTAGCATGATGTCAGCGAGTAAAAATCCAAGAAGTTTTTGGTAACATAGCGTTTATGTATTGAATAGAAGCCTGACGATTCATGTTCACGTATGACTCTGAAGGTGGCATAAGTAGACACAAACCAATTGTCAAACCTCTTAAAGTTTTTGGGTGTGTACTATATGCATACATCCAAGTGGAAAAAAAAGTGGTTGGAAGGAGAAAAATGATCACTAGTTTCTTGCCATAACCCCTTGAAAGCCACTTGCCAAACGCTAAACTTAAGCCATGCTTTACCTGGTCCCACTCGTTGGCAAGGTATTGGTGGGGCCCCATAAGTTTTCCCTAATGAGTTCTCATGGGCTCATGGTTACCAAAAGAAAATTGGAGCATACACATCAAACATGGACAAGTTGTCACATATAGGATTTTGTTTGAGCTCCTTGTAATGTTTGGTCAACTAAATTCCAGATTTCCAGTTATCTCTAGAACAAACCCCAAATGGCTTAATGGTTGGAAGACGTGAAGATCATGCTACCTTTTTACGAACGTAATGACAACTGACTTCAATATGTTTGGTTAGCTCATGGAATGTTTGATTCTTGGAGATATGCATGGATGCCTCATTGTCACAATTAAGCATTCTGTTTAAGGCCTTGGCTTCACTAAGACATATCAGTTTAGTGGAGAGTACCATTCCCTGGAATGATTATACTAAGTTTAGTTTGTCTTCACTAAGCTGGATATTAGACCCTTGGCTGAACTAGAACTCTTAAATTCATGAGAATCCACCTTAGATGATCGAGCTTGTGACAATAATAGCATACTGTTTCAGAAAGTTTGTCTGTCTCAGATCCGAGGTGTGTATGTGCTCACCTGTGTGTAGTGTGTACCTCTAGCATACCATCTTTCAATTCATCCTCTTCTCAATGAATGCTGACCCGACCAGAAGCTGTTAAGGCTGGTGCTTTCTGAGAAGTAGTTGAAGTGTCTGAATCAGTAAATGTTATACATTTCTTGTAGTAGGGTATATGCAGACTGCTTAAGAATGATTCCTGAATGTTCTAGAAGCATAGGATGTTCAAAATCATGTGCTGATGAGAGTCCATCATTAAGTGTCAAAACTATTATTATTTTTCTTGGCGTTTATCTTGCTGATGGCGGAAATCACCAGCAATTTTTTTAACATGTGTATAATAACCAGATAATGACTGATTCCTTGAGATCACCGACCATGAGACATACTGGTAGATCCTGAATAAGTAACAAACAAATGACCCCAAAGTTCCTTTACTGTTTGATACATCATGTAGGAAAAAATATTGGCTTCCACAACTTCCTAAATATGTGCATAAAGAACCACTGTCCACCATCACCCATTCCTGATAAATATTGTTGGATGGATTCTCGGTCAAATGGTCCAACTGACCTCTCCACTTCAAATGATGTGTACCAAAAGTAGACCAGCTACAGAACTATCACAGTTTTGATTATTTAGTTTAACTGGGATAGTAAAAGTATCAATTTTAATGTTCATACCAGTTTACTACTCTCTCATTTACCCTTGTCATCACTCATAATGCCACGACATAAGCATAAGTAGCCAAATCCCAAAATAAGTCTACCGAATAGAAAACTTGAGCCAAAGAAAACAATAATCAAACAGAAATCCAGACATTAACCATAATACAAAGAAGGCAGAGACTAAAACACGCAGAAACCATATCATGCTCCCACATCTTAACAGCCATATCCTTGCAACAGAGTATACACCATTTATCATATAAACCATTGGTTATTCAGATTTTAGACTACTAAATGACGGAAGGAAAACATGATGGAACTTTTGGTGCTTTTTATTTATGCTTACTTCAAAGGATCTATATATCTGTATCATGACAACCAAATTAATCCACCTGTCTTTCATATTACATCTATTACTCTATTTTATTCTTTACTTTTATGGTGGCTCACGGAGACCATTTCATTTGTAAGTTTATTTAAGTTATGTACTTATGTGAATCCTGTTTTCTTTGTCTACTGTTTTGACTTCCAGGACCGAGTTCAATTTTGATAAAGAAATAATTGCCATGTCTTGTTAAAACATCCTTTGTTCTTCTGACAAACACTGTTATCTTCTTGAAGATTTGAGGAACACTCGGTGAAAACCAAACAAGGAAATGAAAAAGCAACGTTTCAGAAGTAAACTTAAGTCATTCCTTGGAAGTCATATCGATTCCGACAAAGATGAGGAACTTAAAGGGAGTAATAAAGGTATATATATGTTAGTGAACATCTCTTCACCTTTGTATTAATTAGTCATAATATGTGCTGAACTGTCCAACAATCTAGTTTAGGGAAAATCTAAAATGGTAGATAATGAGCGTCATAGCAATCTACTCCACCCATCCACTACATAAGTTTGAAGAATTCGACCTACCAACCTTCTAATGCATCCATGAAGTATCTAATCTCTTTGGAGATTTTGTGATCTCGTCATTTTTTTTCAAAATCAATTTGCTTTTTATATTTGAATTCATGAAAAGCTAATGTTTGTGTAGTATCATTTATGAGCATACTAGATACCTTACAAACTTATATCAATGTACATTTATAAAACCATTATTGACTTTCGGTTCTAAAATGGTTAATTGCGAGTGTAGCTCATATTTTAAGTTTATGTAATTTGTC
>JBCNJP010000010.1:115427448-115449104 GCA_039602395.1 Deinandra increscens subsp. villosa
CCAAACTAGCTCATTTGTTCCAGAATGATGGTTGCAACAACTAGGCAAATACAACAGCTCTAAAATTCAATTACTCTTGTCTTTTATCACTAATCTTTGAATCAGTGTCTGGCCTGAAATAGTTACTCTTGCCTTTAAGAACTGGTGTCAATCCAATCATCATCTCCCAGTTTATAAATTTTCCAACTGTCTTCTTGGTGCCTACTAATTTTAGGTGGCAAACTAGGATGGTCAGTCATGTTGGGTAACAGGTTAAAGCAGGTTCAGGTCAAAACATATATTATTTTACGCGAGTCCAAATGGGTCAGTCAGACTGACCAACCCACCAACACTTTTTCTGCCCATCTTTTAGTTTTTTTAAATACTACATTACTAAATAAGATTATAAAAATGGTTGTGTTAAATTAAAAACTAACTTGTAAAAATAAAACAAGTTAGGAGATTTGAAGCACTCTGAGCTACTTTTGACCCCGCTTGTTGCTTTCCTTTATAGATAGAATGTACCCAGTTTTAGGTAAATGTATCGAAATTTCAACATCTACTATTTAAATTATTGTTTTAACCCCATGCTTATGACAAAGTAAAAGTATAAACAAATGTAAGAATGCTATTTCTATGTAGAATGTACAAAAAGGAAATATTCAGAACATGGACTAAAAGCTCTGAACTTATTTGCAGAAATGGAGGAGAATTATAAGAAGATTCTAGAGCTTCTCAAAGAGGAAGACAATGATGACAAAAACAAACTTGTGGAATTGATTGAAGATTTCCACAAACATCATCAATCAATATATGAGCGCTATGATCATATCACAGGAGAGTTGAAGGAAAAAATTCATCCAAAGAAAGAAAAAGACTCTTCTTCGTCATCCAGCTCAGATTCAGATTCAGATGACTATTTAAGTAAAAAGGGTAGTAAAAAGGGGAGGTTGAATGTGGCTGACATACTCAAGGACCAACTTCAAGCTGCAAACACACATATTGAAGAGTTGACTAAGAAGTTGAACGTTGCAACAGAAGAATGCCAGGCTGCTTTGAACAAAGAACAAGAAACTCTGAAGATGTTTGGAGAGTTGAAACTTCAAGTTGACAACGACAACAATTTAAATTTTGAAAAGGCCAAAGTTATGGAAGATGAATATGTTCATAAACTAGAAGAACTAAAATCCGTTATCGTTTTGTTGGAAGGAGAAAAGGAGGGTTTCAAGTCAGACCTTTCTAGAATGAAGGAGAAACTGGAAACAACAGAAGAAGAGATATCAAACTTAAGTAAAAAACTAGAAGCTTCTGAGGAACAAAGAAAATCTCTATCAATAAAGGGTTCAGAGTTATCAGACGTGATTAAAATGAGTCATGAAAAAGTTGAAGAACTTTCCGCTAAATGTAGTCGTTTAAAAGAACAATTGGCTGAAAAGGAGAAAGAGCTTCTTGGAAAGACAGAGATGCATACCTCTCACAAGAGTGAAACAGAAATTAAAATAAGAGGTTTTGAAGAAAATCTCGAGTCTTTAATCTCCCAGAAAAGAGAGATTGAGATTCAGAAAGAGGAAGAAACAAAGAATTTGACCGAAAAAGTCAGCAACTTTGAGAAGGAGCTGGAATCTTTGAATATTCAGAAAAGTAAATTGGAAGCCGATGTAAATGAAAAGCAAGAAGAAATTGCATCTCTACGCAGCCAAAAGCTTGAATCAGAAAGTGAACTGGAGAAAAGAAGTCAACAAATTACAGATCATTTGATCCAGATAGATTCCCTGAAACAAGAGTTGGCTGCTAAAATGTCAGATGAAAAGAAATTGCTGGAAGAGAAAGAGGACTATGTTGGTCAGGTGAAAGAACTAGAGGAAGAGGTGAAGTCATTGCATAGACTGAAGACTGAATTAGATAAAGAAGTCACCCAGAAAAGTCAGGAAATTGCAGAATATGTTATTCAGATAGAAAATTCGAAAGAGGAGATTGCAAAAATAAGTGCTGATCAAGCAAAGACGGTGGAAGAGAAAGAGGCGTATGAGTTAAAGGTCAAAGATCTAGAATTGCAGCTTGAATCTGTTAACAATCTGAAAAGCGAAACAGAAGCTCAACTCATGAAAAAGGGTCTTGAGATTTCAGAGCTCTTAGTCTTGAGTCAAAGTATAAAAGAAGATCTTGAAAGCAAGTCAAAAGAACAAGAGAAGACAGTGGAAGAGAAGGAAGTCTATGCGTCGAAGGTCAAAGATCTAGAGTTGCAGCTCGAATCATTAAACAACCTGAAAAATGCATCAGAATCGGAACTTGAGAAAAAGAGTTTTGAGAATTCGGAGCTCTTAGTTCAGATTCAAAGTCTGAAAGAAGAACTTGAAGGGAAGTCAAAAGAACATGAAAAGAGTGTGGAAGAAAAAGAAGGCTATGTGTCAAAGGTCAAAGATCTAGAATTGCAGCTCGATTCCTTGAGCAGCCTAAAAAACGAATCAGAATCACAACTCGAGAAAAAGGCTCTTGAGATGTCGGAACTATTAATCCTGATTCAAAGTTTGAAAGAAGAACTTGAAAGCAAGTCAAAGGAACAAGATAAGACTCTAGAAGAGAAGGAAGGCTATGAATCAAAGGTCAAAGATCTAGAATTTCAGCTAGAATCATTAAACAACCTGAAAAGTGAATCAGAATTGGAACTTGAGAAAAAGGGGCTTGAGAATTCTGAGCTCATAATTCAGATTCAAAGTCTGAAAGAAGAACTTGAGGGCAAGTCAAAAGAACAGGAGAAGACTGTGGAGGAAAAAGAAGGCTATGAGTCAAAGGTCAAGGATCTAGAATCGCAGCTCGAATCCTTGAACACCTTGAAAAGCGAATCAGAATCGCTGCTTGAGAAAAAGGCTCTTGAGATATCTGAACTATTAGTCCTGATTCAAAGTCTGAAAGAAGAACTTGATAGGAAGTCAAAGGAACAAGAGAAGATTGTGGAAGACAAAGAAGGTTATGAGTCAAAGGTCAAAGATCTAGAATTGCAACTCGAGTCATTAAACAACCTGAAAAATGAATCAGAATTGCAACTTGAGAAAAAGGGTCTTGAAAATTCAGAGCTCTTAATTCAGATTCAACATCTGAAAGAAGAACTTGAAGGCAAGTCAAAAGAACATGAGACGACTGTGAAAGAAAAAGAAGGCTATGAGTCAAAGGTCAAAGATCTGGAATTGCAGCTCGAATCCTTGAACAACCTGAAAAATGAATCAGAATCGCAACTTGAGAAAAAGGCTCTTCAGATATCTGAACTTTTGATTCAGATTCAAAGTCTGAAAGAAGAACTTGAAAGCAAGTCAAAGGAACAAGAGAAGACTGTGGAAGAGAAGGAAGGCTATGAGTTAAAAGTCAAAGATCTAGAATTGAAGCTTGAATCACTGAACAATCTGAAAAATGAAACAGAAACTGAACTCGAGAAAAAGGGTGTTGAGATTTCAGAACTCTTAATCCTGTGTGAAAGTCTGAAAGGAGAACTTGAAAGCAAATCCAAAGAACAAGCAAAGACTGTGGAAGAGAAGGAAGAAAGTGACTCAAAAGTCAAAGATCTTGAATTGCAGCTCGAATCCCTGAGCAACCTGAACAACGAATCAACAATGCATCTCGAGAAAAAAGGTCTTGAGATTTCTGAACTTGTAATCCTGAGCCAAAGTTTGAAAGAAGAACTTGAAAGCAAATCAAATGATCACAAAAAGACTTTGGAAGAGAAGGAAAGCTACGAGTCAAAGGTCAAAGATCTGGAATTAAATATCGAATCCTTAAACAACCTGAAAAATGAATTAGAAATGCAACTTGAGAAAAAGGGTGCTGAAATTTCAGAAATCTTAATTCTGAGTCAAAGTCTAAAGGAACAACTAGAAAGCAAGTCAAAAGATCAAGAAAAGACCCTAGAAGAAAATGAAGGCTATGAGTTAAAAGTCAATGATATAGAATCAAAGCTCGAATCCTTAAACAACCTGAAAATTGAATTAGAATTGCAACTTGAGAAAAAGGGTACTGAAATTTCAGAACTCCTAATACTAAGTCAAAGTCTGAAAGAAGAACTTGAAAGCAAGTCAAAAGATCAAGCAAGAACAGTGGAAGAGAATGAAGTCAACAAGTCAAAAGTTAAAGATCTTGAACTGAAACTTGAATCCTTGGAAAACGAAAAACAAGATATTCAAAACCACTTGCTAGACAAGATTCAAAAACTGGAAACACTTTTAGTTGAGAAAGAAAACAAAATCAAAGAGATGACAGAAGAAATCCAAAAGGTCATCGAATCAAAAGAACAAATCGTTGAGCAACTAGAGGAAGCCATTGAAGACCTCAAGGGAGATCTGGAAATCAAAGGAGATGATGTCACCACTTTGACTGAAACCATCAGAAACCTTGAAGTCAAAATCCGTCTCTCGAACCAGAAGCTTCGTGTAACAGAACAGACATTGAGCCAGAAAGAAAATGAGTATGCAGGCAAAGAGGAAAAGCTGCATCAAGAAAACAAATCACTTATAGAGAAAATCTCAACATTATCTGAAACCATCACCAATTACAAAGAATCTGAAGGAAGTGTAAAAAAGGAGATCACACAAAAAGTTAACGCGATATCAACTGGCATGGATTCACTGGGTGTAAAATTTGAGGAAGATCATGGGCATATATCAACACAGATTTGTGAAATCATGAACGAAATCCAAGTTACCAAGATCTCGATGAAGAAGATGATTTGTGAGAAAGATGATCTGAAAGAAAAAGTGGGAAAAATGACGTTACAGTTGAAGGAAGTCGAAAATGAGAGGGAGACACTGAAGAAGTCAGTTGATAAACTTGAACAGAATAGCAGCCAAAAAGATGAAAAGATGAAAGAGCTAGAAAAGCAGCTTCATGTGAAGGATGAAGGGTTGGTGGATCTTGGAGAGGAAAAGAGAGAGGCGATACGACAGTTGTGTATGTTGGTTGATTATCAACGCGATCGTTATGATTATCTTCAACAACTGATCATCTCGAGAAGGCAAACCGCGAGGTAAATATGCATGCCCTTTAAGTAAATTGGTTTTTGATTCTTGAAAAGGTGCTTTTCATCTTTTCCCATGTATTATTATTATTATTATTATTTGGAACATTTTATCTGTTTTTAATATATGTTATTTGTATCGAGTTTAGGAAATTACATGTTATTTCCTAGTCATATGTACTACTTATTTATTCAGTCATATAATTTTGGACAGAAGGATCAATGGAATATGTTTGTGCTAGCTGTTGCATGCATTTGGTTTAGTAGTATGCTTTTGATGTGCACTTAATTACTTGCTAAATACTATTGAAACTTGGGGTTCGCTTGCAAGTTGATGGTTCAGTTTTGCCTGTTATAACCCTCCTTTTCTCATATACCATTTAGGGTTGCTAAACGGGTCGTGTTTGTGGGAGGACACGTTTAACTTGAATTTTAATTATTTTATGTTTTGTAAACACAAAACTAATTCTCTAATTTAGAAATTTACAACCAAAAATATAAATATGTGTAAAAGAATTACATTTAAAACTTTAAAGCTTTTGCATAAAATGTCCAAACAAGTGAACAAGTTAAGTTTTAAGTCGAGACATAAAAATATTATTTTTAAATTATGAAAGTAAAGGTTGTACCCGCAGGCCATTAGGTTAACCCTATTCCGACCCTTTTAGTTAAACGTGTTCATAGGGAGGACCCAAACTCGGCTAGAGTAAAACTCAAACATGCAAATATTGAGTTAAACTTAAGAAATATTAACATGTTTATGGAGAACATGTTAATTGGACAAGTTAAGAAATAAATTCTTAATGATAAAAGGATTTCCTATTGCATGCACAAGTGTATTTAGTCGAACAAGTTAGAACAATGAAGCAACTATTTTTCACACATGTAACAGGACTTAGAACAACAATTTTGCCCATCAACTTTTGTTTTACAATACCATAACTTTGATTTATCATATCTTCTTCATTTCTCAGTGAAAATTTGATCCGTAAATTGCTTTGGATTCGTGAAAGAAAACCTAACAAAACTAGATCCATATTGCTTAGGTTTCGATCAACGAATGATTGTGAACGAATCAAAAAACAAAGTCGCGACTTTCTAAACCCACCATTGATGAACTTAAACTCCAATTCGATCATTCGTTTAATAGTTAGAAAAAAACTTTCATCTTTTAATTCGTTTAATTTTTTTTTATATCACAGCCTCGGGTATTTACCCGGGACACTAACTAGTATTGAGTTAAACTTTAGAAATATTAACATGTTTATGGAGAACATGTTAATTGGACAAGTTAAGAAATAAATTCTTAATGATAAAAGGATTTCCTATTGCATGCACAAGTGTATTTAGTCGAACAAGTTAGAACAATGAAGCAACTATTTTTCACACATATAACAGGACTTAGAACAACAATTTTGCCCATCAACTTTTGTTGTGAAGGATTTGCAACTTGGTGGTTCAATTTTGCTTCTCATAAGTGTCCTTGACTCATGTCAATCAGGGGTGCTAAATAACGAGTCATCTTTACAAGTTTGCGGATTAAGCCCGAGACACATGTATTCATAGGTTGACATGAAAATGCCTAGATTTTTCTTAAGATGATTTCAACAATCAATCCTCTTATGAACACACAATACATTCTAACATGTTCAATTACTATATTATTCTTGTGGAGAACCCAACACAAGCTAACATTTCAATTTCATTCGTCTTGACTCAGCATTATACACGCCGTATTAATAAATCATTCAAATTTCACGATGAAGAGATACAAATATGGATCGGGTTAACCCGATCCATTCATCCTATCGGGGATCTTGGGCCAATCCAAATGTGGTCAGAAGGGGCCACCACATGATAGTTGGTTACATCACAGAATCAAAGAGGGCCCACAGAATGTTCTCCCCACCGAATGAGAGTGAGCCACGTGTCCAGGAGAAAAGTGTGAGCAACATCCACCAATGAGAGGAGAGATGTTGCTATCAAGGGAGGATCCCCTCACGATCATCAAGGTGACCGACTTAGAGTAGTATATAAGCCTGTAATCTCTCCCTAGGAGGGCACTTCTATACTAACTGAGAAAGTATAGAAATAAGAGAAAAATACAATTATACCATTTCTTCATTTGCGGCATTTGTGGGACAATGATACATGTTTGATTTCTTAGAAAAAAGTGAGCAAATTACGTTTTTGGCTCCATGTGGTTTGATCATTCTAATCCTTTCAGTATATAATAGAATCTTTTAACATATCAAGCCCCGAGGTTTAACTTTTATAACCATTTTCATCCATAATACTAACTCTGTTAGATTTTTCTAGTTAAAAAATGCATCCCGGTTCAATTCCACAATCGCTTTCCACCCGCCACTGTCAATGGCCGAACTACTACTACACCACCATCACCATCAACACCCATTAAGTCATAACCACTATCATCCATCTTCATAAAACCATTTGCGATCTAGAATAATCATTCTGAGATGTACAATTTGCTTCTCGAAATTGTGTATTAAATACTCTAATGAGAAGAGTCAGGTGGAGCGATGGTACATAATTGTTTGGAGAGCGGATAATCGCATTCTCTTTAGACAAGAGACTACACTGTGATTTCTCATAGAGTCTTAGTCAATTGGATCGACGGTACATAAAAGTTTTATTCCATACACAAGAATTCACAAGTGGCACGCCTAAACTGGAATTCCTACTTCTTAATCAAGTTTCACTAATTTACTTATTTAGTCCTTCAAATTTCCCCTATTTGACAAATTAGTCCTAACAATAACATCTTTCATTTATTAAGTTTAACAAGTTTCAAACTTTAATGTCTTTACTAATATCATTACTTAATTAAAGTTTATAAATAAAAAGACCACTTACATAAATGGTTTTGTAAGTTACCATGTAAATCCCTAGACCCCTAAAATTCTATATGTTAAACTGAGTTAGTGTGCTTAATTATTTAAAATCATTTGTACACTTATCATGGAAATAAATTATCTAAACTTTCTCCTATACCTTATTATTATTTTTTGTTTATAGTTTTATATGATATACACAAATACAATACTATAGAATAAATAAGACAAATTGGATTTTAATATTTTATTAACCTAAATTATGATCCGTTGGCCGCTAATAATCCATCATATGAGTTTGACCATTAACACTTTAAACTTTTATTTTCGTTATCAAAGACAATATCAGTAGCGTAGTAAACATATATTTATACTTGATTCACTTGTTTTCTCTTTTACATACTTTCGTTTTGTTTTAAGTTATCATTATAAGTCAAAAATCAAATGTAATATGATGATTAGGAGCTAACGCGCATGGTTTGAATTATTAAAAACGTATTTTTATTAGTCAAGTTGTTTTGTTTATATTTACACAATAACAATAATACTACTGTAACTTATATACTTAATGGTATAAATGATGTCTCTCTTCTGAACAACACGCTCCGTCTAAATCGAAATCGAAATCCGGCGGAGCAGCGCCGGCCGTCTGTAATTTCCATTTCTCATTTTCCGTTCCATGATTGATTAATCGATTCCAACTAGAAAACAGTTTGATCTTTCAGATGAACGGTTGACTTTGTTTACTACCACCTACAGATCATGACGATCCACCTACAACAACCATTACTGCCACCAGGTATTCTATCCTCTCTTCTCTTTCCGGTGGCCCCTTTTATTTCCTTTTTTCTAATTTAACAAAAAAATAAAACGATAAAAATAGATCCAATTTTCACTCGCAATCAATTTCATTTTCAATTCATTTAGGGATTTTCGTTTCGATTCGAGCTGTCAATTCGTCGGTTTCATCTAAATTGATGAAAACGAAACACGAAAGATCAGTTTAACCGATTATCGTTGATGAACACGAAATCGGAATCACCTTTGCCTTTTATGATCGTTTCCGTGAAGTCTTAAAACCCTATTTTATCATTAATCATTACGAAGTATGCAGGTCACCTAAAATAGATCTGTGTTTATTTTGCGTAAACCAACCCCCGTAACATGAATTCTTTCTTTCCCATGTGTACCGAATGAATGTATATCTATTTTCGGTTCACACACCTAAAGGCAAAACTGACATGATGAGGTATTTGTATAAACTTGCTCTCTTTAATTGGAAGGAAAAATAACTGGCAAATTGTAAATTTTTAGTCACCAATTTTGCTAATAATAATCCAAACCAATAACACACTTGTAACTTTCATTTTTGTTACCACGAATTATCCCAGTCTAATGGAAAAGTAAATGATATTTGCTCTTCCCCACGATAGTGAAAGTTAAGTTTGGATCATTATGGGCCAGTGATTAATTGTTTTGATTATTTAAATCCAATATTTGAAAATTAATAAAGAAAAGCATATGAGTTGTATATAAATTCTCATGTTACAAAGGCTTGATGGTATATATAATATTATTAAATTAAATAATAAAGTCTGTTTTTATAAACTATCATAAAGATTCAGATCTATTTTAATTCTATTGCCATCTTGCTTTGTGCCGGATCCTTCAAGGCTAAATTTGTATTTAACATTAAAGATAATAATCACGTCTCTTTCTTTGGTAGTCATCCTAATTAACACACAACACATCATGTTTACAAATTATCAAGAAAATAAATACTGTATATCTAAGTAACTTCTAATCTTGTTTGATAATAATCATACATGTATTCTTCTTACTGATTGTTCTTGATGACAGAGGCTCCTCCATCTCCGGAAAACAAAAGCGTCCGGCAGGGAGATGCAGGTGCAACTTTCGTGCTTGAATCAAAAGGTGAATCTTTTTGCTGACTTTAGTTATTGCAATCATGACCGTAAACTTAAGATTTATGTTTAAACTTTATTATTATTTGTTCCATGACAGGTGAATGGTATCATGCTGGCTTTCATCTTACTACTGCGATAGTGGGACCCACCATACTGACCCTACCGTATGCATTCAGGGGGCTCGGATGGGGCCTTGGATTCTTTTCCCTCACAGTCATGGGGGTGGTCACCTTTTACTCTTATTATCTCATGTCACTTGTTCTTGAGCACTGTGAGAAGGCTGGTAGACGCCACATCCGTTTCAGGGAACTTGCCTCTGATGTCTTGGGTATGTTTTTTATGGTTCGTGTCTGATTGAACGACTGAAAGAACATTCATGGGCTAACTGCAAAAAAATTGTAACAAAGTTCACCTTTTTTTCATTGAATACAACCCACTTTACCATTTTTCCTATTTATTTACCATCCTTGCATTTCTGTGCAATTGTATATGAACAGTTGCACAGCAGTGTTAAATGGACGTACACTTTTTACCATTTAATGTAATGATGTTACATACGATGGCATGAAAATATAAGCAAGCTGTATACAATCGAAAAAAGTCAAACTATGTTGCATTAAGAAGTGCTGTAATTGGCAATAACCAACATGGTTTAAAAAATAACACTCAAGTTGTTAAAATAAACACTATATGTTGCCAAAAAGTAGCATAAAAACATTCGTCTTTTTAACATTAGTCTATGCTCACTATGTTGTCTCCCAAAGTCTTTGCTTTTTCCTTCGCATTTTCTCAAGTTTGTTGGTTGTTTAAAGAACCGCCTAGTGTAATGGGTTTGGATGTTTAACTAGAGGTAGCTTTTTAGCTCTGTGTCGTAGTGAATGGGTCAATTTGTGTTATGTTAAAGGGGTGAAATTGAAGAACAAAACAGCTTAAATGGAAATCGGTCAAAAGGGTTAAATGTGGCACAAAGTGTGTTCTAAATGGATAAAACCTCATAAATCATTTTTTCAAAGAGTAGATTATAATTGAAACAATATGAATCTGTAATCAGTTTGATAACTAGTTATTTGTATAAAAGTTATAGTTTTGAGCAAAACTTATTTTGGGTCGCCCAAATTGATTTGTATCAAAACTGGGTGTTGGCTGGATGTTGCCACCTCTGTATTAAAGATAACTTGCAAGCTTTGATTGTATTGTGTTACTCCTGGAAAGCAATCTCTTTTGCTCATGATGTTGCTCCAATACATGTTCATTTTATGTATATGTGAATCTATAGCTCTTAAAAACAATTGTCTTGTATGGATTTAACAATTAGAAGCTGAAACAACAGCTTATAACTATGTTGAAAACACCTTACCCTTTTTGTTTTCCGGATATAGTACAATGTTTGACCTTACACATTGGTTGATTGTACTATTTTTGCAGGGTCTGGCTGGATGTTCTATTTTGTAATTTTTATTCAAACAGCCATTAACACTGGCATTAGCATAGGAGCAATCTTGCTTGCAGGGGAATGCCTTCAGGTATGATACAAGTACATCACATAAGCATTAAATATAATAAAAGAAAACATTTTTTTTCTTGTATCGTTAACATTTCCTTTTTTCTTATTTAGATAATGTATTCGAGTATTTCTCCTGAGGGGCCCCTTCATCTATGGGAATTCATAGCAATGGTGACGGTGGTGATGATGGTTCTATCTCAGTTGCCAACCTTTCATTCTCTTAGACATGTGAACTTAGCCTCATTGTTCTTGAGCTTAGCTTACACTTTCATTGTGGTTGCCGCATGTCTCCATGCAGGTATGGTATTCACCCATCTAAATGAGCGGGTTGGGTAAAATTTCAAAACGGGCAACATGTATAGTAGTTAAACGAGTTGAGTTGACCAAAAACACTTACTGTTTGAGATGTAGGGCTATCGAATAATGCACCTCCAAGAGATTATTCATTGGAATCTTCAAAGTTTTCAATGGTCATGAGTGCCTTCACTTCGATCTCTATTATCGCTGCCATATTTGGAAATGGGATTGTCCCCGAGATACAAGTGAGTTCATTAAACTCTGTAATTTCATCATTATATGCTGTTATATTTTCTCACACAAAAAGAAACTATACAGGCTACATTGGCTCCACCAGTAACCGGGAAGATGTTTAAAGGGCTTATTATGTGTTACTCTGTGATTTTTTTAACATTCTACTCGGCAGCAGTCTCTGGGTACTATGTTTTTGGCAATCAAGCTAGCTCAAACATTCTTAAGAGTCTATTACCAGATGAGGGACCCGCCTTAGCCCCGACTTGGCTTCTAGGTCTCGGTGTTATATTCGTTCTTCTTCAACTCTTTGCCATTGGCCTGGTATCACCTCTTCCCTTTTTGACCAATTTGTTACCGTTTTGTGAACACAGTTCCAATAATACCAAAGAATCTTAAAAACAATAATTCCAGTAGGTGGGGGTGTTTTATGTATGTCTTGAAAGCAATTATCTGATTTTAAATTGTAAGAATCTCTGACATTTATTAAATAACTAACTTTAAAACATAAATCCAAATACCATTCTAATACCACACAATTATTCACTCCGGACTCCAACCATTGACCTAAGGAAGGCCTTTTAGTAAATACCACGTGTGCTAATACAAAGACCCGGACTTGGGCTGAGGGATACGGTTTAGCTCCTCTTCCATAGGGGAACCGATCAGAGGGATAGGCCCAAGCCCACTGACCGACTAGGGCCAGATCTTGCTCTCTGGGAGGATGGAACCAAATCCAGGCCGCCTAGTTGGGCGATCAGGGATGGTCATGATTCATTCATGACTATGAATTTCGAATAATCATATTAGATGGCTGGCTAATAGAACTTCATTTGAAACAGGTTTATTCTCAAGTAGCTTATGAAATCATGGAGACCAAATCTGCAGACGTGAACCAAGGGATGTTCTCAAAACGAAACCTAATCCCGAGAATAATCCTGCGGTCACTGTACATGATATTTTGTGGGTTCTTTGCGGCGATGCTGCCGTTTTTTGGGGACATTAATGGCGTTGTGGGAGCCCTGGGTTTCATTCCGCTGGATTTCATCCTCCCGATGCTTCTATACAACATGACTTTCAAGCCGTCGAGATCTTCCTTCACTTACTGGATCAATATTATTATAATGGTGGTTTTTACGGGCGTTGGCTTGTTGGGTTCGTTTTCGTCTATAAGAAAGTTGGTTCTTGATGCTAGTAAATTCAAACTGTTTAGTGATGACGTGGTTGATTGAAATGAAGGGTACAAAGATGGATAGATGCATGTTGTATAACTCAACTCTCAATTAATGTACAAGTCTATATCTTGGTGAAATCATTCAACAGTTTACATGCTTCATAATAGGTAATAACTAAATGGATTATTAGCATCCAATATTTTGAAGGGATAGTTATAAGATATGATGCTATTAGACATCTAATATTAGATGTGAAACCCATAAAAACGACGTAGTTTTGATTAAAAATTTAGAGCCACAAAATTATTTCTATTACAAATCCTTACATATGATTTCGTCTGATTCATCTATCTCTATTAACCACAAGACCAGTACACCTAATAAAACTAACAAATCTTAAGACTAGCCACAAACGCAAGGGCCCTTGGGCTAAATTAAACAATGAATTAATAACGCAAGGGCCCTTGGGCAAGGGTTCCACATTTAGTTTGTTTTTTTTCTTTGAATTCTAACGGATAAATTAAACAATGAATTAATAAATAAATTATTAAACATAAACAAATATATATTGAAATTAAACAAATAACTAAACATAAACAAATATATTAAACATATTAAATTAAACTAAATCAAATGGGAGCCAGAGGTTCAACCGAAGTAGGAGGTTGAACAAACGGTGGAGGTTGGGCCGTACCGGGAGGTTGAACAACCGGTGGAGGATTGTAACGTTCCTCCCGTCGTGCATTATTTTCCAGCACATCTTCTAGAGGTATTGAAATTATTTTGTGAAATTGTTCGATTATATCTTGTATGTTTGACATAGTTATAGTTTGTGAAGTGAATTGTGATGAACTGCATACCAGAAGTTGGTATTTATAATGCTTTTGATATAGTCGTTGGACATATAGTCGTTATAGAATTATAGTGCAATTATTTAATTTATCATTTAATTTATCATTTAATTATATTTTTTGTTATTTAATTAATTATTACTTAAAGTATCTAATTAATTTTTTTATTAATTTATTTACGCCGCGTTTTAGCAATGTAACTATTTTATGAACCCGCATTTATCCTCTTGACAATTCACAGATACTAAATCTAGTTAAATAATTTATAACTCAAGTATATTACATTCAAACTTTTAATCCTAACTCTTCATTATTATTCGTTATAAGGCTGTGTGTAGTGGTGCGTTATCACCCCAAAAAGGCGAACATGGCGCCCCTCCTCCACCCCCTAGGCGCCATGTTAGCAAAATTGGTCCATGGCGTTACCTACATAACGCCTCCAGTTTCATTTTTTTTCTTTTTTTTCTTTTTGTTTTTTTTTTCCATTGGTTCTCTCATCCTCATAACCCCCACTACACCCCTTACCTCATAACCCCCCATTGTCTCGTCATTCACCACATGACACATAACCCCCAAGGGAGGATGATTATCACTATACACAACCTAATGCACATCAAAGACATTTTCTCCATTTTCAATTTTACCAATTTAACCGGTCCAAACCAAAAACAAGACCTAGCATAACCAATCTGAGTCAATATCTATTAAAACCGAGCCAAACCGGTTTGAATTATAATTTATACAAAACCCGAACTCATCCCGACTTGACTAGTTGGTCTTAGAGCATGAGGTATACACTATGTGAGTTAGAAATATGAATTCTCATATGTAGGTAGTGACTGGACTCACAAGAAAACTCAAAAGGGAGGGGTATACCAATATGAGTTGAGTTATGTTTTAGCTAAATAATCTTTTAAAAGACATTTTGAAACAGACTCACATGAACTTTACTCGCATGAAAGAATCCATGACACCAACTCATGCAACCCACTCACCCCCAACCGGAGCGGTGTTTCACTCTATGAGTTGTGAGTGGACTCACGCCATCAATTCAGATCGCATATCGCATGACGTTACAGATATCGCATCACGCCATCAATTCAAAAAATCAATAAGTTAAAAAGTATTGTTTGAAAACTACTTTTTATTTGAACTTTTTGGAAAAGACTAAAAAACTTTCAAAGAGTAACAAAATCTTGGTTTTTTTTAAGTACTTTTAGGTTTTCTCTATTGACGTAATATTGGGTGTTTAAAAGCTCCATAAGACTGGGTTGGACCAGCTGGTGCTGACATTTTACCACTGGGTCATATCATATGGGATACCTGAGTTGGTTCTGTTTGTTAGTCGTTAAAAAAAACTATTTTTAAAAAGGTAATAAGTTGATAACCACTTATAATTATAATAAAAATAACATCTCAAAGTTTAACAACACTCTCTTACAGGGCGATCCTCAAATACAGGCTCATGATTTCCCTGTTTCTCGTGGACGAAAAATGCCCCGTCTGCAACAAGGCGTGCCTGGACTCGTTTGAAGAGCATGCCGTCCACTGCAAAGAGCTCCCTGGGTTTAAAAACATGCATGACACGGTTCGGGACGTTCTTTTCAACATCTTCACACAGGTTAGGATCTCGGCCAAGAAAGAAGCCTCTGTCAATTTTCTGTCTGATCCCTCGGATGGTCGTTCAACTCTAAGACCAGCCGACGTTCTCGTTTTTTTGTGGCAGAATGGGAAGCATGCTTGCGTCGATCTTACATGGGTCTCTCCTCTTGTAGGGCTGAGGGTCAATACCTTCAAGGCTGGCCAAACGGCTTCCAGGGCGGTTGCTGGGAAGGTGACAAACACGAGAAAGCGTGTATTGAAAATCAATATGTGTTTGTTTCCTTCGCGTTTGATATATTCGGTCATCTTGAATCGGAGGCGGTGGCCACGCTGAAAGGGATCCAAAAAATCATATACGGGAATAATGACGACTTGATGTCATGTGTACTTACTTTTTGAGGTGTAATATTGTTTGAAAATTTAATAGTTATTTCCTTAAAGTCTTGATCCAATTAAACCGTTTCCTGTTTTCTTTTCTACACCACGAAACACCGATAAGGATCTTGATGCTCTTCACAAATCTCGTTAAAACCCACAATGATCAACTGTCTCCAAACCGTCTTCTACAGTAATCCGGTATTACTGGCTGCTGCTTCTTCTTCTTCTTCTTCGTTATTTCGAAACCATTTCAGTGTTTATCCCAATGGAATCAAACAATTCAACTCCAATTGTTTCAGAAACACCAAAATCCTGCAAAGAAATCCAGGTAATTTTGCTGTAAAAGCATTGCCGTTTCCAGTAGATCCATGGTCGCCCACCATTGATTCACAGAGCATAGCTTCACAACTCTTTGCTTTCTCGTTGTTTCCGTACATCGGATTTTTGTACTTCATCACCAGATCCAATTCTGCACCGAAGCTTACCCTTTTCGGTTTCTACTTCCTGCTTGCTTTTGTGGGTGCCACCAGTTAAGTTTTCTCCTTTACCTACCTGCTTGCCTGCCAAGTGTTTGTTAAAATTACCAAATGAATTGTGCTAACCTTTGCTTGTTACTGATCATGCCTGCCTCCCTTGGGATACCCCTTCCCTAGACCCTAGACCCTACTATGAGTGGGATTTTATGAAACCTTGTTGCCCTGTTTTGATATTAACAACATATAATCTGTTTGTGTTATGGTTCAAAAAATCTTTTGATATTATCATTGTAGGTTTTCTTTTGTCAAATTTATTCGCTGCTTTACTTTCGAGGTTCAATGATTCAAAATGCTAATAAATCATTCATTTGTTGTTAAATCAAATGCATTTGATCTTACTAATATTTTTTTCTTTTCTTTTGTGGTTGGTGTTTTTGCCCCTTCTCATTACATCCAGTCCCGGCAGGAATTTACGGTAATTTCCTCTTTTCCAGTTTAAATTTCATTTCCCAATTGAACGATTAAACTCCCAACTAGATACGCAATATACATGAGCCCCAGGAACGAAAGCTGCTCAAGTCAATCTTGATACAATGTTCTTAACCAAATCTTGATATAATATATTTCAAATAAATATTCATTTTTCGACTTGACTGTTATCCCATTGTTTCATATGTAAGAAATAATACAAATTTGCAGTCTTTATATTAAAGGAAGTAACCCAACCCAACCCTTGATGCATATATTCATCAGATTGTATCTTTTTAACCCCTTCTTCACACTAACTTATCATCAAGATTTGTAATTTTAAAATGATCCTGCTTTAGTTATGAATATATAAGAAAAATTATGACTCTTTTGGAACAACAGCTAAGGTGCATTATGGAACATCCTTATCAAATGTGGATTGGTTGCATGGTGGCGCTGAATCACTTCTCACTTTGACCAACTTGTTTATTGTCATTGGATTAAGACAAGCTCTTAGGAAAGTCAATCAAGCAAAAGAACTTGTACCTGATGCTGTGACTGAGGTAACAGATGATAACAGCCCATCTACTTAGCTCCTAACTCTCAGCCTCTCATGAAATTTGTTGTTGAAGTAGATGATACAGATATTCATATATAATATGTATCTTATATTATATTGTATACATGTTTAACATGAGTTTCTTTTGGATATAAACCCAATAACATAGGCTTGACTGTTTGATGAGTCGGTTCATGAGTGAAAAGATGGATTAGCGTTAGGGGTGTACATCGAATCGAATTTGAATTATTCGAATTTTGAATTTTTAAAATCAAATTCGAATAAAACCAGTCGAATGCGAATCGAATAATTATAGTCGAATTCGAATCTATTCGATCAAGAGAAATATTTTTTTTCTTCATAAAATTAATATATTTAACTTTTTCAATAACCTTTTTTATAGTAGTAAAAAATAACTTCAAAATAGCCCAAAACATCTCCAAAACGATAACTCCCAAGTATCCAAACAAGTCCGGAACGATAACGGAATTAGTGACAAAAAAAAGTATGAAATTACTAGATAAAAAAGGCTAAAACAACAACTCTAATTCTGCCAACCAGCAGCTCCAAACAGCCCTCCAATGTACAGTGTCGAAGGAGATTGGACTTTGGAGAACTGATTAGTGAGTTAGCGACTAGCGAGAAACGAGAGTCAGCATATGACTTAATTTTGATGGGTCATTTTAATAAGTATCCTCAATTCTTCATTGTGGGTCATTTTTTTTTCTATTTTTTTAGTTATGTTAAATATATGGTGAGTCATCTGGAAAAGAAAATTAGCAAGTTTCAATGTATTTACAAGAACCCTGACAACAAAGTGAAATAGGGAGGAATGATAACGAAGTTTTTGACAAATTGAGTCAAGCTAGTTATCGGTCCATCGAGGGTAAAGATTTTGAGCATCACACAGTTTGGCTCGTGATTTAAGATCACCCCTAGTGGTTGACGTGTTAAAATATATTTTGCCTTTATTTGTTTATGTAATGTTTTTTTATTTTTATTTAAATTATGTAATTTTTTTATTTTTTAAAATTATGTAATGCTTTTTATTGAGAGTGATTTTTTCACTTTTGACCTTGTATTTTCATTTTCAACCAATGGTCCAAAACTGTGGTTGAGTGAAGAAGAGAGAAGGCTATGTGCTAGTAATGCAAAACTAAGTGGAGAAATAATAGAGTGATCCATAAATGATTGGTCTAATATATAATGAGTTTTTTTTTTCAACAGTCGATTTGGATTACTGATGGATCACTGGCCTACCTGATCATCTCTATTCCTCAAGTACAGGACCCGAAGACCGCCATTAGGAGGAAACTAACCATATGTGAGAAAACCAGTTGAATAATTTACATATAAATTAAGGATTAAAAGTGAAATTTCATCGTATCACATGTTTCACGACCAACTAGAAAGATTTGTTGAACAAGAGGTCACAAGTCCAATCCTGGAGCTTCCAGATTTTATCACAGTGGGTTTTCGAGCGGTGGTTTTCCTTGGGATATGCCTAACTGATGTGCTTGGGCTACCCAACACACGTGAGAGTGTGGCTATGCCCTCTGCTCTCCAGAGTGTGACGCCCTTTACAGTTTATGATAATGAGTTGCCTTGGGAGTCGGATGTTAATCGTTTGCTGTGCAAAAAAAAAATCACATATTTAACAGGTTCAATTTACTCCACAACAATAATATTGATACGGTAAGTAGTCAATAATATGTCCCTGGACTAGAGTATCTTACAGATCTTACATTTTAATGTGTCGTTGACCTTTGATTAGTCAAGCACGTACATGTACGTACCATAACCTACTAATAAACATGTAATTTTGAGCAGAAAGTGAGGTATTTATAAAACCACAATGCAACAATCTTTGCTAAATTATATATAAAATTGCAAGTATGTTCACTAACATAAAAAAACAACGGTATTATATGGTTAATAAAAGTGTATGTATGTTCACTAACTTAGTAGCTCTATCTAAACGTTTCCGTGAAAACACGCGAAAGGAAAAATCTAGTACATATATAAATTACAACTTTAAAAGAATAGTAATCGTGTGATGATATCGCTTACCATCAAGGGTCCACGTGACGACACATTGTGTGGCCACATAGCGTGAATTAATTTAATTTTTTGTTTCTTCTTTAAACGTAAAATTTAACATATGATTTGATGGTCTTAAAAAGTTTTTAATTTAATTTTACTTTTACACTATTGCTTTCAAGTGCTTAGTTTTAGTTTTAGACTGTTGCTTTTACGATTTAATTTTTTTTTGTAGTTTATTTTTTATATCGTTTTTTTAGTAACTTTAAATCGTTTTTTTTTTAAAGCGTTGCATGTTTGTTGGGTAATTTCTTATCGGGTCTAACCCACAAGTCAGGTGGGCCGGCCCAATACAACATACCAATTATCCATCAGAAATTCAGAAGTCGGTTAACCCATGTACACAAGACGGTGACGTTGGATGCGTTGCAAATTGAATTGCAAGTCGCCAATTTCTAATTTTGTAAGATAAACTTCTGCGAACTAATAAAAAATTCCGTGGATTAGATTAGCTTTGTTCGGTTTTTAGTTGTTTTTAATTCTCTTTTATAATTAAGTGGGATTCTTGGTTTATAAAAGGGGATAAGTAGGATTAAATAATTAATATAATTATAAAGTGAGGTTTCGAGTGATATTTCTATACCTAATAAAATTGAAGATTGATTTCAACCTTTTGTATTTCTGTTTTTTACGTTGTATTTAGCAACCAATGTTTTATGTACCGTGTTATTCCTACAGTAATGCGTGAATAGTAAAATCAAGTTTAATATCAAAAGATAGGTTCAAAACGACCATAAATTTTGTTTTATAATTATATCTTGGTGTGCATATGGAGATGTTAAGTTTAAACGTTAAATATTCAAGTTTTGTCGCATAGTGTATGGTAGATGTTAAGAGTTTAAACGATAAATATTCAAATTTCGTCACAGACAGACTATATAGTTAATATTAAGGGTAGATCAAATAAATGTTTAAAAAAATTAATACAAAACGCAAGATCTCTAAATATATTAATATTAATATTTGGCTGGTCAAATGATCAATGCAAACCCAAACCTCTCTTTGGCTCCTCTAAGGTTGTGAATCCAAAATTCGTAGTGATTAGTCATTTATCCCAAGGGTCATGAACATTAGTGGAGCATGTCCAAGTTTCCATTTATGTCCATTAACTCACCTTTTTCTTACCTTTCTTATTATTTAAAAGTAATGATATGTGATCTATGGAAAGTGTATGGAAAAATGACATGTCGTGAAAACACATTAATTGTTTTTAGTACATTCTAATAAAAGGTAAGAAAGTTTTAAAGTGCTAAAAACAACCACCATTATCATTATCAGAACCTCTAACTTTAAATGTGATATGACAGGTGAATTTTATTTTTAGGAGTGAATTACAAATTTTCTTTTTTTAACTTTGTACGGATCTCACGTATTATACTTAAATTAAAGTATGTATACTGAGTCTCCTTTATATTGTACTAATAATGCACGTTTTATCCTTTTGTCTAACGACCGTCTATTTTCACTGTTAGGTCGGAACACATAAGGGTAATTAGCGTGTTTTTACCTTGTATGTGGTGGTTGTGGATGCTGATGGTGGCTGACGACGGTTGTGAGTGGTGTTATGTGGTGGTGAATCGAGAAGAAGCACACCCAAATCACTAACCTAAATTTAGAGTTTTTACCCACACAAGATGGCTGATAGGTTGATATGCAATGGATCTAAGAGAAGAGGGAGATTAGAGCTGGAGGGTGGTGGCAGGGGCAATATTTTACCGGCGAGAATCTAAAGGGATTCTGGTAGATGACGATGCCCGAAAATTTTGTAAAGTTGGCTAGAGATGTCCTTGGTGGTGGTCGATGGGAGTGGTGGTGGACTGGGTGACCGGTGGTCAATGGTAGTGTTAAAGGTATTTTAAGTTTGATAGATATTTAAGTTTTAGACTTTATGTAAATTACAATAATGGTCCTTCAACGGTAGTGCCGGCCAACACGGTCACGTAAAGTAATTATTTGTGTAAACCATGGAACGACACTTTATATTTAAATACAATATATAGACGCTGTATATAAGGCTTTCGCATGCTAAGACACCTCACAATAATCACATAGGACATTAATTTGCTCATGTCATAAGACGTTTAAACAACACATTAATTATGCTTCCACAAATAAACATTTTCAACTTTGTTTTGTAAATCTTGTACCTTAATTTGTCCGTTAAGATGACATGACGATATATATCAAAAACTCATTTAGAGTCGTTCGATATCGTTGCGCGTTAAGGTTCATGACGTCACGACCCCGCAGT